>SJYQ01004457.1:545503-621261 GCA_006410935.1 Redunca redunca
TAATGTTTGTTACCCTCTTTCTTGATCTAGTATTTCTCCTTGGAATCTATTTTAAAGAAGTAATTAGAGGTGTGGACAAAAATATATAGGAAAATGCTGATTGCAACTGCATTCTTAACAGTGAAAAATTGGAAAGAATCTATGTTGCCATTTATATGGAAATGGCTGATTAAACTCTGGTATAAACATAGGACAGAATATTGTGCCGCTATTAAAGTATCTCAAATTTTGTTGTACCTAAGAATATATACTTATGGTGTAATGTTAAGGAGAGAAAATGTAAGATAAAACCCAGAATGTGTACTTGAACTTTGTGTGTTTGTGTGTGTATGTGAGAAAAAGAGAGAGAGAGAGAAAGAGAAATTGATTCGCTAAAACGTGCAGGGAACATACCAAAATGTTAATTGACACCCCCCTGGTAGATGAGACTATGATTTTCATTTTCTTCTTTACACTTCATCGAATTTTCATATTTTCTATAGTAAGCAATATTTCTTTTAGTATGTGTAATAGAGAGGCTACTTGGATTTAACCAACAACCCTTAGGTGTAATTGCATTGTATTCCCAGATGGACCTTCCCTGTTCTACCCCTGACATTTACATCAGGGGCAAAAGGAGGTATGAGTGGATGTTGATTTGGAATAAAGGCTTACAGAGGAAAGAAGCTGCTGTCAAGAAGAATTTATATAATTGATTAGGAAATCATCTTTGGTATCCAACTGAATAACTTGATTCTGCCAGTGAGCACAAAGACTTAATCGTGTGCCAGACGGAAAAACACCCTACCTAACCAGACACGCCCCACCCTTGTACCTGTCATTGTGTACTGTGACTTTACATTAATTTGTGTAACATAGCTGTTATTGTTACGCTATAATCCTATTTATTTATTACTGGCTGTTAGCCCTCTTCAGACTGTAAGGGACGTGAAGACAAATGTCTCTTTTTCAGATTCTTTCTCATTATAGGTTATTACAAGATATTGAATATACTTCCCTGTGCTGAACAGTAGGTCCTTGTTGTTTGTTTATTTTATCTTCCATGAATGTTGGTTGAATGATAGATGAAATAATTTGTTACCAGCTTGTCACAGGCTTTGACCTATAGTCTTTCAAGTCGAATGGCTTTTGATTCATCAAAGCTGTTGGCATATTCTCAGACTTTGTGTTGACTGCAGATGTAGATGTTGCGGAAGGAAGGGGAATGGCTCTAAGAGTCCAGAACCTTCGAGTTTTCTGCCTTGATTTAGGAGACAATGGAGGTGCCACTGTGCCCCCACACTCTCGTTGTGTCCTTCTGACCCAGAAGACAGGCAGGGAAAAGATTGTCTTTGGGGGCCCTTGTGGCAATGGTATAGCATGCATCCCACTCACCCCTTTTTTCATTGCCTGGTTTGGGAAATCACTGACTTTTCTGTGTGTCTGACCAGTACAAGGATATTCTACATATTCAAATTTGTTGTATCCATAAGCCTTGTACACATCTAGAAGGATAATTAAAACCACCAAATCAAAAAAGTACTTTCCCACCTACTTGTCTTAAAACATAGTCCTGTTAGAAAACATGATAATAAGGATACCATTATAGAAGTATAATTTTCTTATGATCTTATTGTTCTTCTCTTTACAATCATGAGCAACTGATTTGAAAATACTTACTATGATGTCATCACTGCTTATATTTACCTGTTCAGCCTTTATCACAAGAAGCAACAGTTAGAACGGTACATGGAAAAACAGAGCGGTTGTTGTCATACTCCATATCGGAAAAAGGAGTATGTCAAGGCTGTATATTGTCACCCTGCTTATTGAACTTATGTAAGTACATCATGAGAAATATTGGACTGCATGAAGCACAAGCTAGAATCAAGATTGCCGGGAGAAATATCAATGACATCAGACATGCAGATGACACCACCCTAATGGCAGAAAGCAAAGAAAAACTAGAATGAAAGTGAAAGAGGAGAGTGAAAAATTGGCTTAAAATTCAACATTCAGAAAACTAAGATCATGGCATCTGGTCCCATCACTTCATGGCAAATAGATGGGGAAACAGTGGAAACAGTGACAGAATTCATTTTGGGGGGCTCCAAAATCACTGCAGATGGTGACTGCAGCCATGAAATTAAAAGATGCTTGCTCCTTGGAAGAAAAGTTATGACCAAGTTAGACAGCTTATTAAAAAGCAAAGACATTACTTTGCCAACAAAGTTCAGCTAGTCAAAGCTATGGTTTTTCCAGTAGTCATGTATGGATGTGAGAGTTGGATCATAAAGAAAGCTGAGTGTTGAAGAACTGATAGTTTTGAACTGTGGTGTTGGAGAAGACTCTTGAGAGGCCTTGGACAGCAAGGAGATCCAACCAGTCCATCGTAAAGGAAATCAATCCTGAATATTCATTGGAAGGACTGATGCTGAAGCTGAAACTCCAATACTTTGGCCACTTGATGTGAAGAACTGAGTCGTTGGAAAAGACCCTGATGCTGGGAAAGATTGAAGGTGGGAGGAGAAGGGGATGACAGAGGACGGAGATGGTTGGATGGCATCACTGACTCAATGGACATGAGTTTGAGTAAACTCTGGGAGTTGGTGGTGGACGGGGAGGCCTGGCGTGCTGCAGCCCATGCGGTCACAAAGAGCCGGACATGACTGAGAGACTGAACTGAATTGAGTTCTACAAAAGAACTCAAAGATCTTGTTGTGCGCATCCCTTGAGGGGATCCGGAGCCCTGCCTCAGGGCTGCGCTGCTGTTTTCTGACCATGCCTCCCTGGTCTCCACATCCCCTCCCTTTCCTGATTAGCAACTGTTTGTACCTGCCCTTTCAGACTTGGGCTTCCCAGGTGGCTCAGATGGTGAACTGTCTGCCTGCAATGTGGGAGACCTGGGTTCAATCCCTGGGTCAGGAAGATCCCCTGGAGAAGGAAATGGCAACCGACTCCAGTACTCTTGCCTGGAAAGTTCCATGGACGGAGGAGCCTGGTAGGGTACATTCCATGGGTTTGCAAAGAGTCGGACATGACTGAGCAACTTCACTTTCACTTTCAGACTTAGGGAGGGGGACAGAGAAAGGCTTTGGTGCCCAGGAGTCCCACAGGGTCCTCCTGGGACCTGTTACCTCTTTCCTGAGAGCTCACCGAGGTGTCACTGCCTTGCCTTGTCATGCAGTGAAATGTGTTTTCTTTGCTGTTCTTGAGGCTTCCTGACTCTCACTCCTTATATTGTCCTCAGACAGAAGCAGAGCTCACTCCATTCCATCGTTTTGTCTTTTGAATTAATTTTCCTAATTTGAGAGAGAGGCCATTTGGGACATAAAACCACTTTAGTGCCTAGCCGGGACATTTCTGAAAGCTCTGTCGATGGAGAGTGCCCAGGGACGTGGGGAAGTGGATGCCCCATTCTTTCAGCTTCTCTGGCTCAGGTCATTCCTCAAGTGCTTTGTCTCTAATTGATCCTATTCAGACACCATCACAAATTAGGCCGGGGGAAAAAAAAAGGACAGTGTTAACTTCCGCTTCCATGGACTCACCCTACTGGTCTTACCAAACAGATGGAGTGCTCGTAGCAAAGACCCACAGAGTTCAAATAAAACATGGAAACCAGTGACCTGTTCAAGCCTGAACTCTCTAGTTCTGCAAGGAAGAGAGAGCAAAAGAGAGAGAACAAAAAACCTAGCAAGAAGGTCAAAGCTTTAAGACACACTCTGGTCACCTGGGAACCTCTCAGGATCTTGGGTGCTTAATGGCCTGTTAATATTCTGAAGCCGAGTCTGCAGCATGAAGGAGACATGAAATACTCCCTAGAGCAGCGCCTCCCCTCCCCCGCCCCCACTTGATGAATCTTTTAGTTTCAGCTTCCTGCAGGGAAGTGTTTAATTGCCTCTTTCATTGAGATGATCATTTTTATTGTGTTGAGCCCAGAGCAAGGGAGAGGTGGCCCCTCCCTGGGCGAGTTCTGCATTTCAGGTTGTTTGTGGTCTTAGCCCTTACCAGCGGTGCTGTTACTGCAGTCATCATTATCATCAGAATGGAAGTGTTAAGCCTGTAATTACACGTGGCACTGGGCTAAGTGCAATACGAGGAGGCACTTGGTTCTTACTGGCCAGCTGTGCATAATCAAAACACACGCTCTGCTCCGGCAGACCAGTGTTACAGGTTCATGCAGAAAAGAGGGTGAAAACACTAAATGTGAGGGAGCCGATCTTGGGAGGTTTTAACTGCCTGGTCTCTTTTTTAAGACTATAAACCATTACCTGGGGACTTTTAGTCTCTATAAAGATTGGTGGCTCAGAGGTTAAAGGGTCTGCCTGCAAGGCGGGAGACCCGGGTTCAATCCCTGGGTCGGGAAGATCCCCTGGAGAAGGAAATGGCAACCCACTCCAGTATTCTTGCCCGGAGAATTCCATGGACAGAGGAGCCTGGTAGGTTACAGTCCACGGGGTCGCAAAGAGTCGGACACGACTGAGCGAGTTCACTTTCAAAGATTACTTCTGAACCTCTGCTGTGTTCCTGGCAGAGTACTAAAAAGGACTTTGTATGGGTCATGTATAATCCATGCCGTGGGTTTACATGAGAAATGCCGTGGTTATTCTCAGCCTATTTACCAGATGGCAATACGGAGGATACTCTTCCAGAAAGGCAGAGAAAATCAATCTGTCTGACCTCAGGGGCCACAGGAAGGTGGCATCCATACCCTTCAGGAACCATAACAATATATCCTAGAAAATACACCTTTGGGACGCTTTGATTGCATTGCCTTATTCTTTGAAAATTTTTATGAGCTTTATGCTCTTACTGATATAAAACCCAGCTAAACAGACAAAGCAAGAAAGGGAGCAAGCAGACATGAGATGAGAGCAGTTGGTTTGGGGCAGTAAGTTTTTAGAATTAGCTCTGTAACATTTCTAGATGTTATGCAGGGGTTTTGTTTTGTTTTGTTTTTGTTTTTAAGGTTTAGAAATGGAAGAGCATTGTGTACTGAACTGAGAGGGCTGTGGTATATTAGGGGATGGAATGATGCTATCTGGAGGGTGGGTGAGTGATTGAGTTAAGACTCTCTGATAATTTGGATAAGCATCTCATCCATTTGAATCCTAATTATTTGTAGGTATGCTCATCTCTAATTCTAATACTGCATTACTGACTGTTTATTAGGTTCTGGTTATTCCATTAAAAGGATTCAGTGCTTGCATGTTAATTAAGGCTTCCTTCCAAGTTGACACTTTGTGTACTGATAATTCCATTTCCCATCACCCATTTTTCTCCCATCTCTTTCTCTTTAGATTGCTTTTCAGGGGGAGGGGTGGAGATTGGAAGGGAAAGCATGACAGTGAACCATTTCTTCATTCAGCTTCAATTTCCTGTTTCTAAGGAATAAGGATTATTTTTAGGATAAAAGTATCCAGTTTTTCATTTTGGTAGGGCATTTGTTCTGTGAATAAACATTACAAATCATCATCATGATAGTAACTTCCTGCTGTCATAGGATACCCCTGCATGGAGTCTCATTTTATAGAACACCTGAAAGTCCCTGTGGTTCTCTACTCCTAATTAAAACAGCCCTCCTGCACTAGAATAGCCCTAGGTCGATATATTGGCTATGCTTCATTTTCCTGCCCATTCTCATGGAGTCTAAGTGTGTCATCCACACACTCTACCCACCCCAGGCACCGTGACATTCTGAACTGATTTGTTCTTGAAAGAGCTGTTCTAGATGGGGAAGCCACGGACACAGTACCAGGAGCTCTTGTTAAGGAATCAGACAGTGGAGACCCCGACTTGATTCCTGGGTCGGGAAGATCCCTGGAGAAGCGATAGGCTACCCACTTCAGTATTCTTGGGCTTCCCTTGTGGCTCAGCCGGTAAAGAATCTGCCTGCAGTGCAGGAGACCTGGGTTCGATCCCTGGGTTCAGAAAATCCCCTGGAGAAGGGAAAGGCTACCCACTCCAGTATTCTGGCCTGGAGAATTCCATGGGCTGTAAAGTCCAGGGGGTCGCAAAGAATCGGACAGGACTGAGCTACTTTCACTTCACTTTTCTGCTGATTCAGACAGTAAAAATCTGCCCTCAATGCAGGAGACCTGAGTTTGATTCCCTGGGTCAGAAAGATAGATCCCCTGGAAAAGGGAATAACAACCCACTTCAGTATTCTTGCCTGGAGAATCCCAAGGACAGAGGAGCCTGGAGGGCTACTGACCGAGGGGTCGCCAAGAATCTCGCACAACTGAGCAACTAGCACTTTCCCTATAGCCCTGGCACTAACAGGCATGTGACCTGCAGCATGTCACCCTTCAGGGTCTTTGTCTCCCCACATGTGAAAAAGAAGGAACGACATAGATGTGTTAAAGCCCTCTCCAGCTCTGTGACTCTGATCTCTGCTCAGGACTAGGCCGCAGAGGCAGGCCTGGGGTCCCCAGCTGCTCTCAGTTCCCTGTTTACTGATTCACACCCCCACCACCCCTGCAGGGGCCCTTGGAGGCCCTGGCTTGCCTGCCCGGTGCCCGCAGGCTGTGCCTGCCCCCGCATCGCTGGGACCCCAGGGGGGCTTCTCTTTTCCTTCCTCCTTTGCATATGAAACAAGCATCTGTCATGTTGGCAGTCAGTTACACCCATGAACCCCAGGCTTCCGTGCCCACCTCCACTCTGAGCTGCGCTCTCCCTCGCCCGTCGCACGGTGATGGACAGTGAGGGACACAGGGGCACTTCTGACCTCCCTGGCACCAGGCACATAGACGACAAGGAAACCCTTGAAGCCGTAATGGGATCGGACAGTGGCAGCTGCTCCTGGAAGCCTCTGTAGCCCCCACGTCGCTTATGACGGAAGGTCAGGGTGTTGGGCTTGGCAAGGCCCTTCGTGTGATAGATGGTGAAGATAAATAAGAATGATGCCCAATTAAGAGCCCTCTACAATTACCCTTGTCCATCCTGGCAGCATCCTGGCGCCCAGGAAAAAGCTTTACCTGAGAAAAGCTTTCAAGAGGCATGAAGACAGGATTTTGTATTGGGCTAGCATGGAAAAAAATATCACCATCTCCCCTATGATTTCCTGATCCTTATAAAGACTGCCCCAGTTCCCTATTACCCTTCTTCACACATGCATGGAATTTTACTTCCTTTTAGTTTCCTCTGAGCAGTCTACGATTTCAATCAGAGGTGACCATTTTTCCATCTCAAACAGTTCTTTACTTGGATGCTTTCTGGTCATTCTTTAAGGCAGATTTTAAGGCTTCAAAGCCAGGACAGAGAATAGATCCTTAGGGGGGATCCTAAACATGACAACAAGTGAAGGGGAAACAGAGTATGGTACTTCTGTCCCCGTGCAGTGTGAAATGCCTGTTCCCCTGCGTCAACAGTTGAAGAAGTAGCCGACCGAGCTCTTACATAAATCCTCTCCCTGGTGAGAACCGACCGCAAGAGGGCCCCCGGGAGCAGAAATCCTGGGCGCTTCTGCAGATGGGCCGAGAGTTGTCTAGACCCTGTAAGCAGGATGAGCAAGACCCTTCCACAACCTTTAGTGCAGAAGGGAATGTGATATTTAGCAGAACAAGGCCCATAAAACTCAATAAAAATGTTTTATATGAGGTCATTATAACTGTATGTCATAGAGCCTTTAAAACAGCATACATTATAAATCAGAACCTCAGGTTTATAGGGTAGGTTTCCTTTAATCGACATTATTATGGCATTGGAGGCTCGGGTCACTCCTCACCTCTTTCTGGTTAAAATTAAGGTCCTTCCCACCTTGTATCTGTTCCAGAAAGGAAAGGCCCATCTACTCCCGGGCTTCTGTAATCTCCAGTCCAGCGATCAGCCACAGCGCTTCCTGCGGTCTCTGCGGATCCTAACCTTCATCGCTCAGAAACCACAAGCAGTTTCACTGTGCCCAGTGACTGCAGGTGGTCACCGAGGGAGTAATCTGAGAGGCTCCAAGCTACATTTATGTGTAACGGACACCAGCATAGTACATGTCTCCAGGGGCCTTTTAACCCATAAAACCACCCATTGTAGAGTTTCACTGGTGTTGATTTTCAGTGCATAAAATACCTACAAGACATTTATTTACTGTCTTTTTCAGAAACATAGCATGATTTAAACAAATGCTAAACGGAAGAGGCAGTATGCAAAACTACATCCCGTACGAGTCCATTTAGATCACGTTTGAAAACAGGCAGAATTTTAATGCCCCTGAATTGTACATTGTAAAATGATTAAAAGGATACCTTTTATGTTACTTATATTTTACCACAAAAAAATGACAAAAAATAGTAGCCTGCACCACCTAGTCTAATGAGATGAAGGTTGTGAGAGTGGCTGCCAGGAGGGTAGCAGAGACCGGAAGTGGCCAGGAGGGGAACTGGGGGAGGCTGGCCAGTTTCTGCTTCTCATCTGTGTTTGGGCCTCACCTCATGAGGATCCATTGAGTTGTGCGCTGTGACAGGCATACCTTCCAAATCCGTGTTTCAGGCCAATAAAATATTTATCCAAAGAAAAGTGCTCACCAAGTCTTAGCTGACTTGATTTAATTTGACTGGGTTGCTGGTCACAAGTATGAAAATTGACTGCATTCTTCAGTTGCCGCAGGGACTGGGGCAGAGATAATTGAATAAAATTATGTCACTGAGTAATATTTCTATTATTTCTTTCTTGCAAAAATTGAATTAGGTTGAAGGAAGCCCGGGCAAGATTCTGTAAGCATTTAAACCACAGTGTTGCCACTCTTTGAAGCTGCTTCTTTGAAGCTATAGAGGCACGTTGAAGCTTCAGCAATCAACTAATCCGTGTTAGTCTCACATCTGCTGGGGGTTACAGGACACATAGACAGTTTCCCTTAAAGGTTCTGCCTCCGTGAAGCATTGTGGGAGAGTCAGTTTCTTAACCGAGACCAGGGAACCATCTGGAAGGGATGGATGCTCTGCAGAGGGCATTGGTATTAGGGGGAGGTTGAACAAAATAACTTATCATGACTTCTTTAAAATCCTTTGATTCTATTTCTGGAGCTGCTCTGTGGATGTGTAAATGATGGCCAAATATGAATTCTTATCCCTGCGTCAGCTTCTTGTTCAGTAATTTTGTGAAAAGAAGTTACACAGGTTGCAGAATAAAGCTATTGCTCTTAGGACACTGTGTTAGTTTTCTAACGCTGCCATAACAAATGATCCCAAACTGAGTGACTTAGAGTGACACAAATTCATTCTTTCATGGTTATAGAAGTCAATTCTGAAGGCCCCTTGTCCCTCTGGACCTTGTAGGGGAGGAACTTTCCTTACCCCTCTGCCAGCTTTGGTGGTCCCTGCAATGTTAAGCATTTTTGGCTTGAGGCTACAGCTCTCCAATCTCTATTTTTGTCTTCCTATGACCTGTGTGTGTGTGTGTGTGTGTGTGTGTGTGTGTGTGTTTCTATATCCTTTCTCCTTTGTATTCTCCTTTTCATAAGGATACTCAGAGAGGGCTTCCTGGGTGAATCAGTGGCAGGAATCCGCTTGCCAATGCAGGAGACGTGAGTTTGATCCCTGGGTTGGGAATATCCCTTGTAGCAGGGCAGCAACCTACTCCAGTATTCTTGCCTGAAAAACCCCACAGACAGAAGAGCCTGGCGGGCTACAGTCCAAAGGGTCACAAAGAGTCAGACACTGCTGAACACATTTGGCGTGTTGGCCATACCTAGGGTGATTTCATTGGGAGATCCTTAATTACATTTGGAAACACCTTATTTCCAAATAAGATCAGTCTGAGGTTCTAAGAGGCTGTAAAATTTTAGGAATCAGGGGGCACTATTCAACCCTCTATAGGTACTTTCCCAGAAGGAGAAAGAAAAAAAAAAAATCAACTTTAAAAACATACTGAGGCCCACAGTAGATACAAAGTGGTGAAGAGACTGTTCTTTGTTAGTTCAAGAAGTCTAGGGGCTCAGAGAGAAAGATGACCTGTTGTGCAGCCTATTATTATTACACCCCTGAGATGCACCAGGCAGTCTGCTGGGGCTGTAGAGAGGTAACTGTAAGGAAACAGAAGCCATTCTCATAGCATTTCTGGTTCAGTGGGGGAGATCAGTATCTAGCCTTCCAAAAACAAAAACAAATCCGTGGCTGTAGATTGTTAAGGAAGCGGAAACACCATGATAGGGGAGCATGTTGGAGGGAGGTTCTTCTTTTCCCTTGTGGGCCTGTCAGGACATTTTTCTCCGAGGAAATGATATTTAAGGTGAAATAAAATGAGGAATAGGAATTAGCCAGGCACAAATATGAGAAGATCATTCCTGGTAGGTAGAGTGTTGAGTTCAGAGTGACGATAGGAAGCCACTGTGGTTGAAACATGATGATTAAAGAGGATGAAGATGGGGGTGGGTGCCTGGACCACAGTTACGGTGGGTCACAGGTTCACGTTCAGGATCTGGGGCTCCCTGCAAGAGGACTCTCCAGAAAGATTTAAGCAGAGGAATGGCAAGCTCTGAATTTCACTTTCTGTGATCCCACTGGTTGATAGGTGGAGAAGAGATAGGACAGAAAACTGACACCTGTTGGCTGAGTCTGATAAGGTGATACAGGTGGCTGGAGCAGAGACCTTGCTCCCCAGGAAACAGCCCATCTATTCCTGCTGCTTGCAGGAACAGGGAGGGCCCCCAGCGGATTGTTCCCCAGGCTGAAAGGCAATCCTGACTCAATAGGCTCTTCTTTCCCAATGGAGATTTGTATAACTCCATCATCTAGATAGAACTGACTTTTAAAAACGATGCAGTGAAAATCATTTTCAAATGGATCTTATTTAAAATGAACAAAAGGGTATTTTATATCTCTGGTCACTTGCTACTAAAATTTGGGAATTGTATTCCAACTTGGAATATAGATCCAGAATTTGTGCAGATGGGCATACCCTGCTTTGACCCTCATGCTAACTCATTAGCATCTGAAAGTACTATCACACTGGATGCAAAGGCCTTCCTAGAAAAGTATGAGTCTCTAAGACCTAGAAATAATGCCCCGTGGTGTCTCTGAACCAGCAGGGCACCCCATATCCTACCAGAAAGCCACAGGGGAAAAGAGAAGAAAATTAAGGTGGAATGAGATGTAAGGAAGGGCTTCCCAGGTGGCTCAGTGGGTAAAGAATCTGCCTGCCACGCAGGAGATGCAGGCAGATGCAAGTTCAATCCTGGGTCGGGAAGATCCCCTGGAGGATGGCAAGGCAAACCAATCTAGTAATCTTGCCTGGAGAATCCCATGGACAGAGGAGCCTGGTGGGCTACAGGGCATAGGATCACGAAGAATCAGATACAGCTGAAGCGATGGAGCCCCCACACACACACGGTGTAAGGAAAGATGTCCCCTAACCAAGAAAGTGATGTTCAGCTCTCTCTGAGCTCTAAACACGCTTGGGTCTCTCCCACAGGATTCTCTGGCTTCCGGCTTCTTCCTCCTCCCTTTGTGATTGGCTGAGAGAAAGCCAGCATCTGACTATGTCAAATCAGTTCGTTTCTCTGGCGGACAGTCGCCTTATGGATGAACCGCATGGAACTCTCCGTGGAAGTCCTCATAGCTGAAGGATAGCTAACGTTATGTACACATTTTTCTGTTCATTCTTGAGCTCCTCCAGCCCCCTTAAAAATATACACATGATCCTTCCAGATTATTCGCAGGGTATCTGGGCGCCAGAGGTGGGCTGGGGCAGAGCTGGCCTTGGCAGGGAGCCCCAGCGGCGCCGGCCCATCTGCGTTGTATTATCCACATGAGTAGGCTGCATCCGTGAAAATCAACAAGATGACCGTATGGCAATGTTCAGATCTGAAATTATTTCAGATGGTTTCCTATGTACTTACAACTCTGTACTTTGCAATCTTTTGGATTTCAATTTGGAAAGTCATTCAAGTGAATAATTTATTGTGGGGCTGTTCCTTCTGTTTTCCTGTCAAACTCACACAATTCTAAAAATAACTTTGTTATGAGCAAACTGACTGTGCTTAACAGGACAGTGGGGGGCTCCCGTGGTGTTTGTTCCAAGTCTAAAAGATCAGGTCGGATTTGACCTTATCAGCTTGGCACTGGGTTTTATGAAAACAGGTCTGAGTTGTGGGAAGCCAGTTTTTTGCACTCAGATAGTGTCTTACCTGGAGAGAGAAAAGCTTCGTGATCTGTGAACTGACTATTGACTTTAAGAGGCCATGGACCTTAGACAAGGTGGGAAGGCTTTGATTTCACCAAGGAAAAATGTGACCATTATTAAAGTCACAGAGAGCCTCCTCATTCATGCCCCTCGACCCCTGATTTTTCTACAAGTATGATGGTCTCCTGGCTGTAGAAGTACTCAAATAACTTTTTAGAATTAGGTAAAATGCATTTTGCCTTCATTGTTATCAGAATTGTGCATGAATGTGATTTAAAGAGCTCTAGAGTTGGTGGTGCAATGGTAAAGAATCTGCCTGCCAGCGCAGGAGATTTAAGAGACAGGGGTTTGATCCCTGGGTTGGAAAGATCCTCTGGAGAAAGAAATGGCAACCCAGTCCAGTATTCTTGCCTGGGAAACCCTCATGGTCGGAGGAGCCTGGTGGGCTACAGTCCATGGAGTTGAGTCAGACACGACTAAGCACGCATGCACACACACACACACACACACACACACACACACACAGAGTTCTGCAAAACTTGTTATAAAAGCATCATTCCTTTGCCACTGCAACTCAACTCTTCTCCAGTTCCCAGAAGTAATCACATTTGAATTCCTCCAGCTGATTTTTATGAAACTTTCTCCATATCTCCAAGTAATATACATACATTATGTCTTTTTGATTTTTACATCTTGAGCATTATCTACTGACTTCCTCCTGTGACAAGTACAGAGTTGATTTTCTTTCATACCCCTTCACCTCTACCCTCTTTATACCGTATTCTCATCCTCACGCTCGCAGTACTTTGGTTTAGATGGATGGTCAGTGTCTACAGGATTGAAGCAGATTATACTGTGCTTCCTTTTGGTTTTCAGTGTAATTTTTCCCCCTGGAGTTAATCATTCTCTTTTTATGGTTTTTTCCCCTTACTTTTAATGTATCCATCTCTTCATTATTAGCCTCAAACGCCTCCCAATCATTCTGACACATCTGTGGATTGTCTCTTCCTGGGGCGGTTGCTCCCACAGGCTCCTGACCTACTCCAATCTGAAAAGACTGACTGCCACCCTGCGGGCACCACTCTGACCCTGTGTCTCCCTTCACGCCTCTGAGAAGCTCCTCCTCTTCCTGTCTGTATGACAGCACTGGCGCCCTGTGGCTCATGTCTTTTTAAAAATATTTATTTATTTGGCTGCACCGGGTGTTAATTGCAGCATGTGGGATCTTTAGCTGTAGTGTTCGAACTCTTAGTTGTGGCATGTAGGATCCAGTTCCCTGACCAGGGATTGAAGCCGGGTCCCCTGCGTTGCGAATGTGGAGTCTTAGCCACTGGACCACCAGGGAAGTCCCCTGTCTTCTTTATTCTTTCCTTTTGGTGGACTGTAACTCTCAGTAGCTTCCTGAGAAAGGATCTGAGGGTGGAGCAGGAAGGAGGCATCAAAGCTTTGCCTGTCGGAAAATGGTTTTATGCTACCCTCTCACACCATTAGTAGGTAAACTCAGTAGCAAATTCCGATCACAGTTTGCAGGTGTGACTCCGCTGTCTTACAGCTTCCACATCTGCTTCTGAAAAACCTGATGCGTTTTTATAATTGATTCCATTAGGTTCTCTGTCTCTTGGTCTCTTTATCTCTTTTTGGAAATGTACGGGATGTTCCCCTGGTCTGCAGTGACCTACTACGGTCTCGTGACCGATAGCCCTTGTTATGGATATCTGTCATACCGTGGATGTTAGACCTATTTAATCTGGTTTTGTGTGTCCTTCAGTCCTGGAAGATTTTCTTGAATCAGTTTTTCAATAATGTCTTGTCTTCCATTATCATCATAAAACGTTCTAGAAATCTTTTTTTTTTTTTTCCCCAGTTTGGAGCTCTAGAATTGATCCACTAATTTTGTTTCCATCTCATATTTTACATATGTTTGTCTTTTTGCTCTAGTTTCTAGAGAAAAAATTAAATTCAAATGGAATATTTCTATAGTCAATAAATGTTTGAAGAATTCAGAATGTAGCCATTGTGAATTAGACACAGAATTCAGCACAAATAAAAATCAGATGATCTACTGGTGATTATATGGTTATGGGTAGCACAAAGTCTGTTGTTACCATAAGTGGATAATTGTTGTGGGTCAGAGAATAGGTAAAAACTAAGGAATTATAGAACCTCAAATGTAGGCTGGAACAGAAAGGAGAAAGGCCTAGAGAGGAGTGGGCATGGCTTTAGCTTGCATTCAAACCAAATCACCACCCCGGGAAGGATGGGAAGACCGTATTTAAAGCAGTCTGAGTTCTGGACGGTGAAACCGAGCCCTGAGAAGTCCCTACACCTTGAATTCTTGAGTTCAGAAAAATCACTTGATTCTTGAAGCCCAAATCACAGAGACAAGACAAATTCTGGAAGTGAGAACATGAGTGGTCCTAAGCTTCACCTTTAGGCACCCTAATTTCCCGATTTATGTCAACATGGCTAATTCCAGACCCACCAACTTGCGGGCCTGAGCCCTTTAAGCTGCGTGGTCAGCACTCTCTCAGCACTGGGGATGGTGGCTTCTAAGAGTCACAGCTGTGAAGAGTGGGCTGGGGAGAGGCAGAGAGAGATGATGATGAATGTTTCAGACCGCGAGTGACTACCCATCACTTGCACCCCCACACACTAGGTTTTCCTCTTATACCCAATTTGTAATCTGATCTCCATGCCAGTTTTAGTTCACCTGAACTGAGGGGTGTTTTCGTTTTTTTCCATTTATTTCACAAATTTTGCCTAAATTTCCTATGGAAGCCTTAGAATTCTTCCTCTCTCCTCACCTTGAAATTATAACTTAAATTCCTCTAGAATTCTTCTTAATATTTACCAAGAGAATAATGTGATTAGGACATCCTATTTACATTCTATCCTTCAGCAGTCATTTCTCTGCTTATTAAACCTGGTCTTTTCTTTGTTCACAGTAGCCTCAAGTCTTTTTGAAGCAGAGGCTGTCTTCTCCTTATTGTCACTCAAACCTGCTACACACAGGGTCAGGATAGGGACACCAGCGCGGTGAGCACCCCTTACTCCATCTGACCGTCTCTATAAAGTTTTTCTCCTCGGGTGGAATCTCGGCTTTCTTTCAGTTTTACCTGCTATGAAAGGCTGATCTCAGGAAACAATCAGCATATAAACCTAAATAAAGCTGTTGCTTCTTCCAAGAATGTTTGCTGTTGAAACCGCACCTTGCTGGTCAGTGAAAGTCTTTGTCAGTAAAGAAAGAAATGGCAAAGCAGAAACTAAGAGGAGGTTTCTGGTTGCCAAGGATCCTCTCCATTCTCTTTCAAAACATTCCCTGTAGACAGACAACTGCCCATCAGGCCTCATCAATAGCAGTCCCTTGTGTAGTCTGTAATTGATTACCCAAGAACAGCTGCCCGTGGGTGGCCACACTTCCCTTGAGGCTCATGTACCTTTTGCAGGAGGAAACAAATGCTAGAAGCATGGACAGAGCTCCTGATGAAGCAGAAAACAGCCCATGCCATGATCTGAGCAAAGCTGGCCTCCTCGGTAATCAATACACACCTCATTCCCCCGTGTGCACAGCACTGCCTCTCAAAGTCTCAACTCTGTCTTTGGATGCAGCCATGATCAATCATTAAATCCATTTCTAGCCTTTCTCCTCCCCCTAGAGAATCGGCAGTAGGGCTGAAAATTCCAAGCTTCTAATTTGGGCTCCAAAATCACTGCAGATGGTGATTGCAGCCATGAAATTAAAAGACGCTTACTCCTTGGAAGGAAAGTTATGACCAACCTAGATAGCATATTCAAAAGCAGAGATATTACTTTGCCAACAAAGGTCTGTCTAGTCAAGGCTGTGGTTTTTCCAGTAATCATGTATGGACGTGAGAGTTGGACTGTGAAGAAAGCTGAGCGCCGAAGAATTGATACTTTTAAACTGGTGTTGGAGAAGACTCTTGAGAGTCCCTTGGACTGCAAGGAGATCCAACCAGTCCATCCTAAAGGAGAGCAGTCCTGGGTATTCATTGGAGGGACCGATGCTGAAGCTGAAACTCCAATACTTTGGCCACCTCTTATGAAGAGTTGACTCATTGGAAAAGACTCTGATGCTGGGAAGGATTGGGGGCAGGAGGAGAAGGGGACGACAGAGGATGAGATGGCTGGATGGCATCACCGACTCGATGGACATGAGTCTGAGTGAACTCCGGGAGTTGGTGATGGACAGGGAGGCCTGGCATGCTGCGATTCATGGGGTCGCAAAGAGTCAGACACGACTGAGCGATTGAACTGAACTGAACTGAATTACGGCTAATCTTTTCCGATGACCACCCCACATTGAGGAGTCTACTTCTAATGAAGTGAGGAGTCACTTCATTAGAATAAAAGGCACTGCTTTCACCCAGGAAATTGCAAAGATTTTAGGGGCTCTGTGTCAGGAACCAGGATCAGAGATTCAATGTTGTCACTAAAGATGCTCCTAGTGTGCTTCTCAGTTAAGAAAGTGCAAGGGTTCAGAAACTCTGTGCCAGGAATAGGGCCAGAGACCAATATATATTGTTCCTATTATCTCATGGTGGGAGAGGATGGTTTTATTTTACTAGGAATATGGACTGAAGTTGTCAAATGATGTAGATGGTTTGAATTTAGATGACAACCAGAGACTGGATAGGCCAACAGAGAAAGGAGATATGAACTGGAAATGAAATGGATACCATTTCCTCAGCTTTAAACCTTCCTTTCCTCAGAAGGGATCACTCCACATACATGCCTCACCATTGTCTGCATCAAATGTTCTTGGTTGAGTTTCCATTTCTGAACAATCTTGTAATAGCACTTTTATGCTTTTTGAATCTTTTTATACACATTATCTCATTTCATCAAGTAGAACAGGTTGAGCTTCTAATATCATTCCCATTTCAAAGGGAGAGTGAATGGAATGGCAGAGAACTAATGGGACTTGCTCAAGGCCACAGTGACAGTCAGTCAGCAAATTTTGACCAGTGTTGATCACAATCAGTGTTGAACACTTACTACAAGTCTACACTAAACAATGTTTTGGAAAAATTTCCAACCACTTTAGAAGATGGGGAGTGGTCTTTAGAACTGAATTATAGAAGAGGAAAAAAAAGTGACTTGAGAATGTCACATAACTGATAGTGGCAGAGACTGTGTTTAAATGTTTGTCGTCAGAGTCTGTGACCTTAACCACTATTTACAGTTTGTCTCAGTAATCTACCACATTCTCCTTCTTCTGATATCTAGTGATTCTTGCATATTATGGTCACTTTTATATTGAATCCCATCTCTCTCCAGTACAATTCCCTCATTTTAAACAGTTTCACTGTTTGTAGCATCATCTCATCTCTTCTTTGCTGGTCCTATATATCACCTATTTCATATTTATTCTTTCATATACCTCACTTCTCTAGCCTCCCAACATACCACATTCTGAAGTATTATTTGTATGTATCTCTCCTTTCTCTAATTATCCTGGAAGTATTTTAAGGTATAAACAGTTTCATCAGTTTTATGTTACATTTTAATTTTTTACAATGAAATTCAAGTCTCCAAACTCCAACTGTAATCCTTTTTAAAAGTTGTTTTTTAATTAATTTTTATTGGAGTATATTGCTTTAAAATGCTGTGTTAGTTTCTACTATACCCTAAACTGAATCAGCTGCACATACACATATAACCCCTCTCTTTTGGACTTTCTTTCCCTTTAGGTCCCCACAGTGCGTTAAGCAGAGCGCCCTGTGCTGTGCAGCGGTTCTCATTAGTTATCTATTGACAGATATATTCTTACTATAATATTAATCGTGTGTATGTGTTGATTCCAATCTCCCAATTCCTCCCCCACCCTGTCCCTTGAAATTGGTCCAAATGTAATTCTTTGATCAAAAGCAAAGTCTCCAGAGTCAGGAAGACTCGAGCTCCAGTGCTGACTTTCCCTTCCTAGCTGAATGACAGTGGTCAAGTCTTGCGACCTTTCTGAACCACGGTCTGCTCGTCTATAAAATGGAGATAATGGTAGTGGCTAAATTATAGGTTGAATGCAGGGAGTATTCTAGGTAGTAAATAGTAGGTATTTAGCATAGTGCATAGTAGCAGATTAAAAATGATGCAGTGATGAGAGCTGATATAAGTGTTACCATCATTATTAATCATAATTATGGAAAGAAAGCTATGAGCTTTGGGAAACATTCCACACCTGATATTTCTCTTGCTTAATAAATAAATCCCTGGTATATTTTAAGAGTCTAATAAATAGAAGTCTCTCCCATATAATTCAAGATAAAAAGTGTATTCATATATTTTGATAGACACCATCTCTTAGATATGATATTGGAGGTAATAGATGTGTTGTTGCAGCAACACTAGATTCCAGGAAAAAGCACTGAGAAGTGGCAATCCACAGTGACAAGTTCTGTAAATTAAAAATTGCTTTTCTTTATCTTGAGATATCTTCTAGCCTTTTACTGTTATTGGATTGTGAAAATAGTGTCATTCTTTTGAAAATAACTGTAGCTGACCAACACTTTTAATATGGTCAACAGGAGCATCTCTTACTTGTCTGTAGCTGCTCTGGGCTCATAAATGATTGGGATAAAGACTTAGAAATGGGATGGCCAGTTCCAAGATGTAGCTAGCAGTGTAATGAATAACAGAATTGTAGGATCCTGCCACTCTGATTGCCTTCTTCTTCCTGTTTGCTTTGTTCATCTCTGAGGAGAAAATGGACCACATTTCACCTAAGACCACCTAATCCTGCTGTTGGACATTAAATGCTGATTTTAAACATTAAAACTGCTCAGCTTGTGGGTTTATGACCCACAGATTCTTTTATTTATCTATTTTTAGGTTTTAATTTCTTTATGTTGAAATGGCCAAATCCACTAAATTGAAAGAAGATGAGATCTGGAAGCTGTGACTTTCCATGAAGCGTATCCAAAGACAGCTGGTCGGGAGAGGATAATGGGGGGATTTTGCTGCTCACACTGGCTGGAAGGGCAGGGCTGAAATGTACACACTTGGTTACTCAACGCTTTATGATTTGGTTGTATTTGGATTATGGTTTTTAAAATATCTGTGGGTTTTGAAAACCCCAAACAATGTATCAATAACCCATGGCCCATCAATTTTATTGTGGCTCTCATTTTATAGAGAAAGAGTGGTTTTGCATTTGCAATGAATTAGCTGTTTATCTTCCCGACAGTCTCATTTCATTATAGTGATGCAGTTTATTCACCTAATAGTAAACATTTTATTTTTTCCTAAAGCCTGGTCAGAACTTCGCTCAAGCTGGAAGGATTTCATTTTGAGAGTGTTCCGCGTGTTGCTGTGAAACCATCTAGTTTTTGTGTTGACCAAGATGAGGTTCCCGGGATCTATAAGTAGCTTTCCTATGGAATTATGACTATGTGCCCTGCCTCTCTCTCCTTCTTTGTTAATTAGTAAAATAGAAAATAATTGTGAAGTGGTCATAAGCTATTGAAAAAAAAGTCAGTAGCTGCTACTGATATTCATTACTTGGTATCTGTAGCCTTCAAAATAATGTTCTTTGTCTCAGCAGAAGCAGCCACAATGCAGTGACACTTAGACGATCTCTCACCACGTGTGCAGGCTAAAGACTTCTCTGTATTGTTTTGTTGCGTATGTGTTCTCTTTCTCAAGGCCAGGTGGTTTGCCTGTCTTTTCCCAAGATTGTTGTACAGGAAAATATAAGGATCGTTGCACCTTGATGCATCTTCTAGGAGTGTTGAGAGGCCACAGAAAGAGACAGGTGCAACCTATATGAAAGATGATTTCCTCAACTCTTTGTTCAGATAAATGCATTGTAAATGGGAACACACTGTGGTGTATTGGCAGGCAGGTCACTCGGGTCTCTGGGTGTAGAGAATCACAGTGTTGTGTCTGTGTCATGTCATTTTATTTTGCACTCATGTGAGCAGTTGCAGGAATGCACAAGCTAACACATCCGTTCTGAAAGAGCCGAAATGAAGGCCTACGGATGGACGAGTTTCAGCAGCCAATAGTTGACAGGGTTGGGAGTCCTGAAGGATGATTTCACTGACTTGTTGCATCTCTCATGTAAACGAGGATGGGGCAGTTTTCCAAAGGGCAGATTGGTCTCTAGAATCTTCAGGGATCTATGTGAATAGTGTGTATTTGGAGAAGCGATTACAAATAGTAATGGCTCGGAGAATCACAAACCAGAAACCACATGCTCTGAGACCTCACACCCATGGGATCAAATTCAGGGAAAATTGGATTTTTAATAATTGTATGTATGCATGTATGTATCTATTTATTTATTGTTCCTAAATCTGGTTTCTACCTTGAATAAAACTACTATAGTAGGAAAGAGAAAGTGTTAGCACAGTACACAGTATCTAGGACTTAATTTAGTGGTCTGTTATCATGGCATCCGGTCCCATCACTTCATGGGAAATAGATGGGGAAACAGTGGAAACAGTGGCTGACTTTATTTTGGGGGGCTCCAAAATCACTGCAGATGGTGATTGCAGCCATGAAATTAAAAGACGCTTACTCCTTGGAAGAAAAGTTNGTGTTGTTATTTGCCTGTTTCTTCTCTTTGTTGGTGGTCATGCTCAAGTCTTTAAGGAAGCCCTAAATAATTATTATCTCTGTCATTATCACTCCCTTGCTGTTTCTCTCTCTTTGCATACCCGGAAATAGGAACCATACCCACCTTTGCCGAGTTACATATTCAGGTTTTCCCACTCCAGTACTATGGCCTGGAGAATCCCGGGGACAGAGGCGCCTGGCTGGCTGCAGCCCTTAGGGTCACACAGAGTCAGACACAACTGAAGCGACTCAGCATGCACACATGCACGCGTGCAATTCTTTCTTCTTTGGGGATTACAGTTTTGAACAGTGCTGAAGGTAGACACACTTACCACTCTCATAGCTGCATGTTGGCTGATGTTTGAGATCCATGGGTGGTCCTAGCTCAAGAGCTAATCCGCCGGCATCAGTTCTTTCAGTGGTAGAACCACAGAATATTCGACCCGGCAGGGACTAGGAAATCACTTTGTCTAAGCTCTTCACTTTGCAAAGGGAGGAAGTGATGTTAAATATATATATATATATATATATATACACACAAGAAGGAAAAAAAATAAAAAAGAAGAGGATTCATTGCCCAAGGCCATGCCATCAGGGTGGGATTATCAGGAATAGAATTTAGGTTTCTTCACTTTCAGTGTTTTATAAATGCCTCAAAATATTGACTTTAAAATGGAGTAACGTCTACTTATTTCAAAGAAGATTTAATAACAGTATAGTTTTTACATAAGCAAATAAGATTCTATAATCTTTACTGAACTTTTTTTTTTTTTTTTTTAGTGAACATTGTATGTAATTCTTGTACAGAAAGGGATAGGGTAGTGGTTTTTAACTGGAGATGCGTTTGCCCTTCCCCATGGCATTAATAAAGCCTGAAGACATTTCTGATTGTCATGACTGAAGGGGAGAGGAAAGGGCAGTGGCCTCTAAAGAGACCAGATGGGTTGCTAAACTTTCTACAATATACCCGTCAGCTCCCTTGGCAAAAAATTATCGTCATCCAGCTCAAAATGTCAGTAGTTCCAACACTGAGAAACCATGTAGAGGTGTAGCCTTTGAGGAATGCCATAGCACCCTTTGCTTACCTCTTTTTCTTTTTCCTTATTAATCTTCGATGGTTCTAAGAAAAAAGTCCAGCAAAAACAGGGCTTCTACAGACCCAAATACATGTATGCTGCCATGACTGATATTTACAAAAAACTCTTCACATGTATGTAAAATACTGAAAATGTATGTGAATGCTGGGTTCCAAATCCAGTACCCTTGTGTAAAAATGTTTACATAATTAAAAACTCTCACTGCTCAGCAACAATCACCCAGAACACACGCTGGCATAAGCACGAAGTGTAGCCTTGGTGGAATTCAGACCTTCTAAAAGCAGATGAACACGTATGTGTGGGAGAGACCAGGAAGACCAAGAACAGTCTAGAAGGGTTAGGAAATGGCTGTGTGAGAGGCTTTGGAAGACACCTTCACTTGTTCAAACTCTCACACTCTCTCCAGGGAAATCAGATAATGTAACTAGTCTTCACAGCCTAGGAATCAGGCATTTTTAGACCTCATTGGTTTTCTAGAGCAGTCTGCGTAATCTTTATCCCTTGTTGCAAACAAACCAGTAGACGGGCAATACCGCCCAACAAAAGAATAAAATTTGTCCATCTATCATTAAGATAATTGTTATTGATTAGCCTCCTTGTAATTTTCTGCTTTTTGTTTTCAGAAGTTGGTTATAAATCACACCCACAACAGGCACCGAGCCAGTGTTTGTGTCTATTATGTGGTCCTGATAAGGCTGGGCAGCGTTTTTTGCCTTCCTGATGCAAGTTATTGAGATTGATTGAAGCGCTTTGCTGGTTCTATCCTAGACACTATGTAATTAATGTTTCATTATGTTAATACATGCAAATGTGAGAGTGTGTGTTTGATTGGGAGGTGAGAGAACAAAACAGGATTAAAGAGTTCACGCCAAAGTACAAATTAATTTATTGCATTGCTAACTGCCCTCTGAGGAATGAGGGAGTAGGCTTCAAAACGAAAGAAAAAAATGCAAATAAAGGAAGAGCTGTTGCATGTCTGTGTCGCTGAGAGGTAGTTCCCTTGACAATGATAAAAAGGATATTCAGTCATGTGACAGAGTTCTTACCCACGCTGTGGTTTTCAGCAGTTCACATCTCCCTCTTTAGTTAAAGGGTTTAGGATGAGAAAAGTCACAGATTATTTCCTCTTTACATACACAAGCATTTATACCTATACAGAATGCACGAGGATCATACTGAAATATGAAACTTCATGCAGTATAAAGATCTTTCATACGCAGTTAGTGGTTGATTTTATGACATTATTTGTGTTGTAGAAGGGATTTTAGTCCCAAATTGATCATCCACAGGTCTGTCCCAGTGATTTGCTTACTACTGGGGATTTCTTCTTAGTCTTCATGGTGATAATTTTGATAGTTTCCTACTATATCAACAGATTTGTATTTTGTCATTGACTTATCTATTTCCCTATTATAAGACAGTTAGTATATTTTAATATAGCTGAATTTGCTGTCATATCAAACACTGCAATGAGGGTTTTTGGGGTTTTTTTTGTATATACAGTAACTCCATTGAATTATTTTTTTGAGGTAGCTTCTTGGGAGCGAATTTACTATAACCTTTTTTTTTTTTTTCTTTTAAATGGGCTCCCCTGACAGCTCAGTGGTAAAGAATCTGCCTGCAATGCAGGAGACCTGGGTTCAATCCCTGGATTGGGAAGATCCCCTGGAGAAGAAAATGGCAACCCATTCTAGTATTCTTGCCTGGGAAATCCCATAGACAGAGGAGCCTGGCGAGCTACAGTCCATAGCGTCAGTGGTAAAGAATCTGCCTGCCAACACAGGAGACCGAAGAGACATGGGTCAGATCCCTGGGTGAGGAATATGTCCTGGAGGAGGAAATGGCAACCCACTCCAGTGTTCTTGCCTGGAGAATCCCATGGACAGAGGAGCCTGGTGGGCTATAGTCCAAGGGTCACAAGAGTTGGACACGACTGAAGTGACTTACTAAAGTAAAATGATTTTAAGGTTGCCACATTAAGTTGTTTCAGTCAATGATACCTTGCTGCTGCTGCTGCTGCTGCTGCTGCTGCTGCTGCTAAGTCACTTCAGTCGTGTCCGACTCTGTGCGACCCCATAGACGGCAGCCCACCAGGCTCCCCCGTCCCTGGGATTCTCCAGGCAAGAACACTGGAGTGGGTTGCCATTCCCTTCAATGCATGAAAGTGAAGTCTCTCGGTCGTGTCCGACTCTTCGCGACCCCATGAACTGCAGCCTATCAGGCTCCTCCGTCCATGGGGTTTTCCAGGCAAGAGTACTGGAGTGGGTTGCCATAAGGTGGGTAAAAATTATTGAATCTTTCTCTCCACTAGGTAATACTGTTTTGAATAGGTTTTTAAAATGGGAAGCTGAAAAAAGAAGGTTCTAGAAAGTAAGATGCAGTCAGGAAGGGTAGGGCTGAGGAGATTTTGAGAAGAGAACCCTAATGCCAGTAGGAAAGCACTGGATATCAAAGAGGTGGAGGATGGGGAAGGACTTTGAAAGAGAAGTTTAGAAAATGCTAGGCAAACATGATTGTTTCCTAGCCAAGTGTATTAACTGGAGATATTGAAAAGGCATCATTGTAATACATACTAAACTACTAGTGTGATGCCTGCTTCTGCTCGTTTATTTAATTTGCTGCTTTCCTTGGGCTTTGTTGCTGTTTTGCTTTCATTTCTGATGATCACTTGGGAGAAAGGGGCAAGGTGGGCATCTGTGGCCCCACCCGCCTTTCTCCCACTGTGGCTGTTTTCCAGCGACAGTGGTAGAGTTGAATAGTTTGCTCCACATGCCAAAAACGTTCACTGTCTGGCCCTTGACAGGAAACAAAACAAACATGTAGACTCCTGATATTAAAAAAAAAAAATGTGAAATAGAGTTTGGAGTCATAAATATCATTTCAAATGCAAACTCACCCATTGGGCAAATTTTAATTTGTTACAGACTTTAGCCTCAGTTTTTTTTTTTCTTCCCTTAAATCAACATCATAGTAATTTCACTAACTGGTTGAAAATGAAATCATGTAGTAGGTTGAAGTATCGATCCCCTTGTTCTTCCCTCCTATAAAGGCAGAACTTCAAAACTATAATTAGTGTTTGTAGTATCTAATAATTATTTGTGCACTGTCCCAATGCAGTCAAATGAAGATCTATTAGTACTATGTAAATTTCAAAAAAAAAGTGTATCTGGCTGAATTAATGCAACCAAAAACACCACCTCGATCTTCTGTAATTTCCCCGTGCTTTTAGCTGTGGCCATGCTAAGCTGTTAGTTGCTGATGTCAGCACCAACTGGAAAGGTTTCCTGAACATATTTATCTGTGTCAAAGCACTGAACCCACCACTATTAAGCAAAAGGGCATAGACTTGTGAGTCATGGAATGTGATGGAGCAGGGCTCTCGCCTGTGATCCCAACTCTCATGCGTCATTCTGCTGTTACTCTTCATGGTCAAGGCCGGTGGAGTTAATAGTGTCTAAGTGGCTGCAGTCCTTCCTACCATGATTCACATGTCATTTTTCACAGTCATTTTGCAGACTGACAGGGAAGTGGGATAGCTTTTGTTTCACAGTCCCCTTCACAAAGACCCATTGCATTTTTAATCACTGGGTTTCATTTATTTACAGCTATAGGCCAGTGTGATGAACCCACAGTCATGTCTTCCAGTTATGACCAGGAAGTATTCCAATAAACATTGGCCTTTTATCCCTACCAGAGACATTTCCATTAAAGAGTAACCAGCATTTAGATGCTAATGATTGGATGAAGCAATCATTCTCTTTACATCCAAATTTAAAAATCCAGAAGCGTGACTGTGTATCATGCACTGCAGAAATAGAAATGTATATACTATATTTCAATAAAATTAATTCGGAATGCTTCCAGTGCCTGCCGAGATTTCTCACTATCAGATAAAAATAAACAGTTTCCAAAAAAGAGTACAAGTGTGAACATCTGTGTCATCTTTAAAACAGTGATAGATTGGAGACCATGCATCCCAGGTTGCTTTCAATGATTCTAGTTTATACGTGTGGTCCTGGCATAATAATAAACTGAGTTCCTTTTCAGTCTCAAAAGTGTCAGATTTATGTTAAAAATATGTGATTATCTTAATGATCACACCAATAATTTAGCTTGAAACTAGCCAAGAGCAAAATGTACATTACCATCATCAGCCTGTCCTCATATTGCATACATTTTTTGTTAAAGTTTACTTTTTTTTAGACACTGATGGTGAAAACAATTGACATTCTGATGTTCAATATCCAGCCCACCTAAAGCTATTTTTGAAACCTTCACCAACTGTGTTATTAACTTTCTATCTTGGAGATGCTATCCAAGTGGCCTTCCACGAAAGCCTTTGGCCTGCAGTCTGGATGTGAGCTTCTTCAGGTCCTCAGTTCAGTTCAGTTGCTCAGTCGTGTCCGACTCTTTGTGACCCCATGAATTGCAGCACGCCAGGTCTCCCTGTCTATCATCAACTCCCAGAGTCCACTCAAACTCGTGTTCATCGAGTCGGTGATGCCATCCAGCCATCTCATCCTCTGTCGTCCCCTTCTCCTCCTGCCCCAAATCCCTCCCAGCATCAGAGTCTTTACCAATGAGTTAACTCTTCACATGGTCCTGCTTGCCCATAAATGACAGATTCCAGTTGAATCCTGTAGCTGGGGAACCAAACTGTAGACCTCCTGGAAAGTGATTACTCAAGGAAGCTCAAAATGTTCCCTCTCTTTTCTTTATTCACCTTTGGCTCATGGAACATGTTGAAGATACACTCTTGCCCTGAGACTAATGCCACCCAACACTTTTATTATTATCTAATATGCCTTCATCACTGCTAAACGTAAACAGAGAGGGAATTGAAACAAAACTGTAGGCATGGTTCTTGATTTTGAGAGTTATAGATCACGTCTTAATAGATGTGGTGGATCAACAGGTTTTCTGGGCTAATCAAAATTTGGGAGCTCTAGTATTTATAAATTCTGATGATCAAAGGCCTTGTTTCCTCAGATCTATCAGTCTTCATCCATTTATCCCCCCAGGGATAAACCTTGGTTTAGGGATTGAGGAGCCACCCCAGGGAGAAAATAAAATAGACAGAGATTTCCTCTTTGGCGTTGCTCCTCCATGCTTCCTCCTCACCCCACATCTTGTTCATGTACAGGCACCCAGGCCTTCTGCTGGTGGCCGTACACAGCTAATGCATTCCAGCGGGCCCTTCCCAGGCCATCCCTGAACCCTCTCCTGCCAATCCTCACTGTGTTAACCATAGGCTCTTCCTTCTAGGGCTGACTGGGAGACAAATTTGTCCTCTGACCACCTTATGCCGAGTGATTCTGGGAATCATGGAATCATTGACTGTCTTCCCAGGTTACCTATTTACATGACCTTGAAGTTTCATTGCTCAAATCCTGCTTGATGGATTTTCTGGAATTACAGTAGCCAAAGGGCAGCCTCCATCAAATATTTTGATAATTCCATGTGTGTGTGCCTGTCTCACATCTGAGCTGGTTGACCCCACTTGGCTATGTAGTCTACTTTTTATACAGTGTAAGAAAAATAAAGGACATGAAGAATAAGAAGAAAGATGATACAGAATGAGACATAGACTAGAATTAAAGCAAATCTATGCCCCCTTCTTCCTCATCTGAGCTATGCGATCTTGGGGATCTTCTCTGAGTCTTTTTTTCCCTACCTGAAAAATAAAATTAACAATTTCTCCCTGACCAACAGGATCACCTGAGGCTTCCCTGTAAACTCTAAGTAAGTTACTAGAAATATAGGGGGGAAAAAAAAACAGGGCAGAAAAGAACATGTTTGTTTGTAAACTGCAATGCAAGCCCTCCACAAATCTTAATGCAACCTTGACCCATGGTTGAAGGTGGTGAATAACCCCCAACCCCAACCCTCAGACCACCCTCTGTAAAGGATAATAGACCGAACTGTAAGTAACTGACTTTGATCATTACCAGTTCTTTTCATGTCTGTGTTATTTATTCCCCTGGCTATGCAACAGCAGGGGTGTATTTTCTGGCTGTTTTTTAGAAGGAGAGAAAAAAAAATGAAACGGAGAGGGAGATTTTATTTATTTGATTACATTAAAATAGTAACTGCTTTGACTAATATGATTAACATTTATACTAATTATAGTTCTTAAAATTACAGTCCTGGTATATATCATACGAATCAAAATGTGATACAACAAAGAGTAACCCCCCTCTCTTTATGTTCTGGTGACATCTATTAAGTCCCCAGCTGCTCTGATCTTGAGATAATAAAAGGTTAAAGGAGCTGAAGGCATTAGGTGAGAACGTGTAAGTGGGACAGAATAAGAAAGGAAGTAAGATTCATTTGTCTGAGATCTTGGGTTGTAGGGGAAGTGTCTCCAGCTGATGAATTATAAGGGTGCCTGCATTTGAGACAGGGGCCTGTGGACCGCACTCAGTAAACTCAGCACATTTTCTGCTCTTGGTTTCGCATTTCATCTGAGAATTGTGTATATATTTACTTCTGAGTGTTTTATGGTAACACTCGGACCTCTCCATGGAATTACAGTTTCTATCATTCAAGGGAACCTGCTGTTCACTATTTAGATAAATTTAAGGCATTTACTCTTCTGAAACTGAGATGGAGAAAATCATTGCTTTTATCCTTACTGATATTTTTAAAATTAGAGACAATCTAAGAGGAATTTATTAAAGATCGAATAAACTAAATATATGGAAAGCAACTGGATGAGGCGAACATGATAACTGCTATACTACGGAAATGCTATTATGGAAAGCAAGTGGATAGAAGCTTGTCCAGGAATGGTAAAAAGTGGCTAAACGGGGACTTCCCTGGTGATCCAGTGGCTAAGACTCTGTGCTCCCAAGACAAGGACAGGGAGATGGCTCTTTTCTCTTGTGGGTTTCTCATGAAATTTTTCCCCAAGAAAATGATATTTAAGCTGGGATAAAAAGATGAATAGGAGTTAGCCAGGTACAAAAACGAGAAGATCGTTCCAGGTAGGTAGAGCGGTGAGTTCAGAGTACAGACAGGAAGCTGCTGTGGTTGAGACATGATGGTCAAGGCAGAGGATGAATATGATGGGGGACCGGGGGAAGGGGTGCCGGTAGCCCAGCTGTGCACCATCCATGGTGGGTCACAGGTTCACATTCAGGATCTGGGGCTCCCTGCAAGAGGACTCCCCAGAAAGATATAAGCAGAGGAATGGCAAGCTCTGAATTTTACTTTCTGTGATCCCACTGGTTGATAGGTGGAGAAGAGATAGGGACAGAAAACTGACACCTGTTGGCTAAGTCTGATAAGGTGATACAGGTGGCTGGAGCAGAGACCTTGCTCCCCAGGAAACAGCCCATCTATTCCTGCTGCTTGCAGGAACAGGGAGGGTCCCCGGTGGATTGTTCCCCAGGCTGAAAGGCAATCTTTATTCAATAGGCTTTCTTTAATTAAAATAATATTTTTAAATGAAAAGAAAGTTTTTTAAGTAGTTAAACAGCCTCAGGAACACACAGGTCACTGTTGGTGATACTATAAGTGCTAGCTTTTCCGGACTATGAGTTACCCAGACATTTTTTGTTTTAATCACTTTATTGAGCTATGATTGACATGCAAAAATCTGTACTTATTTAATGTATACAACCTGATGAGGGTGGAGATAAGTATAAATCTGTGAGAATCACCACAATCAATGCCGTAAACATACCTATCGCCTCCAAAAGTTTCTTCCCACCCTCTTTATTTTTAAAATATTTCTGTGATGAAAATCACATGGTAAGATCTGCCTTCCTAGCAGATTTTTAAGCGTACAATACAACACTGTTAACTATGGGCACCATGCTATACTGTCAGCTTCTAGGATTTGTTTATCATGCATAACTGAAAGTGTATGACCTTTTTGAAGCCAGTGAAAACCTCTCTCCTGCTGCAGCAGACCAGGCTAAACTGTGCTGGCTTAATTGCAACAAGAAAACAAAAGAAATGGGTTTTCCCTTCACCTTGAATATTTATTCATGTAGGATGAAAAAGGCTAGCAAGACTGGTTTCCTTTTCTCTGGGGCCTTTTAGTTAATTACAGTATGAGAACAGCACGTGTCCTATGGACTATCAGCAATTAGAAGAATATATTTTCCATACTTGAGTACTCTTGTCTACAAACCTTTGGAACAGGTACAGCAGGAAGTAGGGGCCTGAGTCAGGCCAGGGAGGGTCCCGAGGCAATGAGGAGAAGGACAGGAAGAGAGAGGATGGAGTTCCTGGTCTGTGGTCCTGAAGTAGAGGCCTGTTACAAGGAGCAAGGTTGCTGGGGAGCTACCTAGGCATTTGCTACATGTGTGATGATAGGTGTGAATGAATGAATGACTATAATGAGAAACTTTACCCATGTGCACAGCCTATAGACCAAATATTCTTAGTTAAATTTTATAGCTGGTAAATCCAGAGGAATGCAGCTTTGAGGAAGGGGAGTCTAGCATAAGGGAGCAGCTCCAAGCCCTCATCTCCTTCACTGTGAGTCAGCAGAATCATCTTCTCAGAACAGGGATCAGAGACCATAACCTGGAGGGAGGGCCAGGTTTGGCCCTTTGCCTCTTTTTAAAATAATGGTTTGTGCATTTTTCGGTGGTTGACTTTTTTGTTAACTGGTTAACGGTATATCTTTATTATTATTTTAATTGGAGTATGGTTGCTTTAAAATGCTGTGTTAGTTTCCTCTGTACAGCAAAGTAAATCAGCATACTTTAAATCATCATAAACATATCTATATTAATATGTTCAGTATTGCTTCTTGGGCAGAAAGCTGAAAAATATTTATTATCTGGCCTTTAACAGAAAACAAAAAGGTGATCAAACCTTCCTCAAACTATTTAAGGAAGTATGGTCAATATGAATATTGATACTTTGACAGTAATATTGAGTAATCTTTATCAATCACAATCAAACTAAGACAATGAAGTTCATATTGTTTTTTACCTCTGTTTCTGATTTTCTTTCACTAATACAAGAAGTTCTAATTTGGTCATGTTTTTAATCTATGGAAGTTTACTCAGTAGGTATTTATTAAATATATCTGAGATAGGTAAGTGCTACTAAAGGCTGTGTGATCAGTTCAGTTCAGTCTCTCAGTCATGTCCGATTCTTTGCAACCCCACGGACTGCAGCATGCCAGGCTTCCCTGTCCATCACCAACTCCTGGAACTTGCTCAAATTCATGTCCATCAAGTCAGTGATGCCATCCAACCATCTCATCCTCTGTCATTATCCTCCTACCTTCTATCTTGCCCAGCATCAGGGTCTTTTCTAATGAGTCAGTTTTTTGCATCAGGTAGCCAAAGTATTGGAGTTTCAGCTTTAGCATCAGTCCTTCCAAGGATTATTCAGGGTTGATTTCCTTCAGTATTGACTGGTTTGATCTCCTTGCAGTCCAGGGGACTCTCAAGAGTCTTCTCCAACACCACAGTTCAAAAGCATCAGTTCTTCAGTGCTCAGCTTTCTTGATGGTCCAACTCTCACATCCAAACATGATTACTGAAAAAACCATAACTTTGACTATACTGACCTTTGTTGGTAAAGTAATGTCTCTGCTTTTAATATGCTGTCTATGTTTAGCATAGCTTTCTTCCAAGGAGAAAGTGTCTTTTAATTTCATGGCTGCAGTCACCATCTGCAGTGATTTTGGAGCCCCCCAAAATAAAGTCTGTCACTGTTTCCCCATCTATTTGCAATTAGTTTTTTGAATGTTGAGTGGCTTAAGCCACTTTTTCACTCTCCTCTTTCACTTTCACTTTCTCTGTGTGATACAGAGAGACAAATATGATTCATTTCTGCTTCCCTGGAGTCTACAAAATAATTAGAAATTCTCATAAATATGATATGTGATAGAAAGAATAGAGCCAGAAGAGACATACCAATAACCTCAAATATGCAAGTCACACTATCCTTATGGCAGAAAGCAAAGAGAATCTAAAGAGCTTCTTTATGAACGTAAAAGAAAAGGGTGAAAAAGCTGGCTAAAACTCAACATTCAGAAAACTAAGATCATGGCATCCAGCCCCATCAATTCATTGCAAATAAATGAGAAAACAACAGAAGCAGTGACAGACTTTCTTTTCTGGGGCTCCAAAATCACTGCAGATGATGACTGCAGCCATGAAATTAAAAGGCGCTTGCTCCTTGGAAGAAAAGTTATGACAAACTTAAATAGCATATTAAAAAGCACAGACATTACTTTGCTAATAAAACTGTTTTGTCAAAGCTATGGTTTTTCCAGTAGTCATCTATGGATGTGAGAGTTGGACCATAAAGAAAGATGAGCACTGAAGAACTGATGCTTTTGAACTGTGGTGTTAGAGAAGACTCTTGAGAGTCTCTTGGACTGCAAGGAGATCAAACCAGTCAATACTGAAGGAAATCAACCATGCATATCCATTAGAAGGACTGATGCTGAAGCTGAAACTCCAATACTTTGGCCAACTGATATGAAGAACTGACTTATTAGAAAAGACCCTGATGCTGGGAAAGATAGAAGACACGAGGAGAATGACAGAGGACAACCTGGTTGGATGACATCACTGACTCGGTGGATATGAGTTTGAGCAAGCTCCCGGAGATAGTGAGGGACAGGGCAGTCTGGCAAGCTGCAGGCCATGGGGTGGCAAACAGTTGGTCACTACCGAGGGACTAAGCAACAAAGAGGTCAATGAAGAGCTACCACTTGTAAGAGCTGGAACTGTCACTGCTATTCAGTGAGATTTTCTATCTCTGCACATTTTATAAAATGAGAACCTGATGAGAATTAATGTTCATTATTTAATTAAGATTTATAACTGGTTCTAAGATATCATTGGACATTCCAGCATATTGGAAATCAAGTGAACTGAGTCCCTTTTAATGTAATGATTACAGCTCCTAGAGAAATCTCTGCCCTCTGTTTTGTTTGGTGTCTGTAGTAGGACTTGACCAGCAAAGGATTTACAAATGATTCAGCCTTGAAAACTTTCCAGATTACTTCCGACAGTGATATTCCAGACATTCAGATATGCATGTCTGAAAATGTAGCTATGGCTGAGTCACCCATTCCTTGGCCACCGTTTGGGCACAGCACGCCTTCAATGCTGGCCCTTCCTGCTAGTTTGCTGGGTCTGAGATAACATCATTGTCTCAAGATTCCCAAGGATCTAGTAACTCATGCAAGACATATATCCATGAAAAACAGGCAGATATGTTTCTTCATCTTTCAGCTTCTTTTAGTTGAAGGGCACCTGTATAGTTTCTCCATCCTTGAAGCTCATGGGGATCATGCATGTGTTGTATATAGAAAGAGTTCAGACTTCCCATTATGGCTTTGATCCTTTGAAGAAACTTCATCAGTGCTCTGCAAGTCATCTCCCATGGAATCTAAATCACCTTTGAATAAAACAAATTGTTTGTGAGGGTCCTTTATTAAAGGCTGACTTCTTGAGTGGTTTAAGGCTAACTAACTCTCTGTTCCAATGCTAATGTTTCTCTTATCATTGTGGGTTTTCTTTCTTGATGTACTTCATGAACTAAGCAGGGAAAGATCATCTTTCTCCTGATAACAAGATACCCAGTTGATATCCTGACAAAAAGAATGATAGCATTTTAATTAAAAAAAGTAAAACAGAACAAAACACTGTTCGGCCTTCATGTTGAGAAAATTGGACACTTATAACACAAAATGTTTTACCAGTATGGCTCCCTGCATTAGACTTTATACCACCCTATCAACCATGAGCTTTGCTGAATTTTAAGGCTTTCCCTGGACCTTTCGAACCTTTATGGAATTAATCCTTCAGATTTGTAACAGCAGTTTCCACAAGATGAATACTTTCATTTCTCATGAATCATAATAAAGCAGCCTGTGCTTTGTTGGCAGAGTGACCTCTGCAGTCTTTTATCTTCAAGAGAAAGATTAGACTGTCTCTCTATTTTATGGATAATGAGGTGGGTTGTTGGTCTCTTGGCACCTTCAGTAACTGCACTTCTTTGTGCTCTCATATAAGTCTGTGATTAAACTGATCACTGTGTGATTATAGCAAATCTCTCCGTATAACAAAAATTTCCCCTAAATTTGAGGGTGATTTTTTGTAAGTAGCAAAATTAACTCATAGACTTTTATAATATGAGAGCTGAAGACACCTAGAGGTTATCTGGTCCAACTTCTTGTCTCATTGTTGAGGACCTTGATTCCCAAGGATGTAGCCCACACTCAGAGGGGCTTGTGAGGGTTAGTGTTAGGCAAGTACTCAGGTCTCCTGACCCCTTGTCCTGAGGGCTTTGTTTTGCAACAGTGTGCCTTTTTTGCTTATAAACTACACAAATTGCTCTACTGATCTACTTGGAGTCATCCTGGACTCTTTTCTCTCTTCAACAATCCATATCTAATCCCTCAGCAACTCCAGTGATTCTACCTTTAAAAACAGGTCGTGAATCTGACCATTCCTTTTCAAGTCACCCCATCTGATGTGGACTGCGGAACTAGCCTCCCAACTGGTTTTTCTTCTTCCAACGACCCCTATCCTCACCACAGCAACCAAGATGAGTCTTTAAAAAGATATCTCAGCCTCAGCACTGCCAGTGCTTTGGACGGGATGCTTCTCTCTTGTGAAGGGTGGTTCTGTGCACTGTAGGGTGGGTAGCAGCCCTCCTGGTCTCTTCCCACTGCAGGCAAGTATCACCCTTCTCAATTGTTATAACCAGAAGTCTGGAGAGGATGGGGTGGGAATATTCTGTATTCAAAGCTACTGTTTTATAATATAAACTGTGCCAGGGTCCAGCCTCAGCAGAGTCCAGGGATATCCTCAGGATGGACGATGTCGGCGAATAAAGAAAGATAGATAAAGAGATAAAGAAAGAGTAACACAGGGTAACCAAGCTTCAGTGAACAAGGCCCATTTACTTTATTCTTCTCATGGCTTTTATACCCTGAGTTATACATACAGCAAGGTGAAAAATGCAGAGTCAACTCAACATTCCATCAGTAATAGCTTTTATCGATATCAGGTTCCTTCCTGCAAAAGTCTTATTTTCTGTACATCATCTTCTATTCTGGAGGCCTGTTGATATTCCAGGTTGGTCAGCCAGAACACCAGAACAATGATTTTCCCTTAAAGTGTTTCTTCTTAAATTCTTAGCCTGCGACACCCTTAAAGTACAGAGTTACATTTTTATGGAGCAAAGATTCAGCGGTTTACAGCAAAGAAAGAACTTATTAACTCAAAGTCTAATGTTGCTAATGGTAAGGCTATTACTTGTTTCTTCTACATCCTGACTATATGCACTCCCAGGAACACAATGGATAAGGGATGTGAGAACTTGGCAGCAAGCGTTGCATAGGCTCAACAATGTTGCAAGAGTCTGGATAAAGCTGCCAAGTAAGCTAGAATGCTAACAGGGGGTTTGAAACACTCCTTTCATGCCCAGGAGATTTAGAAACTAAAGCCCTAAGTTAACTCTTTCCAGAGAAATGTGGTCAAGGCAGCCCCCTGTTAATGTCAGAGGAGTTGATGAAAGGCATAAAATAGTAAGACAGACAGATTCTGGTTTGGGGGTAGATGCTCGAGCAAGTTCAGGGGGTCCCTTGAGTCCTGATCTCACCTTTGCCCATCAGGCCTCTTCCTCATGACCTTTGCCATGGGTGGGATTCTCCACGCTGGCTCCCGGCAAAATTGGACCCTTTCACTCTCTTGACCAGAACTCTCCACTAGGTTTCCATCCTTGTCAGTGTTAAAGCAAAGTTCTTTTGCTTGTGAATCAGGTTTTACTCATCTCCCTGGACTATAAGGAGGTCCAACCAGTCCATCCTAAAGGAGATCAGTGCTGGGTGTTCATTGGAAGGACTGATGTTGAAGCTGCAACTCCAATACTTTGGCCACCTGATGCAAAGAACTGATTCGTTTGAAAAGACCCTGATGCTGGGAAAGATTGAGGGCAGGAGGAGAAGGGGACAACAGAGGAGGAGATGGTTGGATGGCATCACCGATTCAATGGACATGGGTTTGGGTGGACTCTGGGAGTTGGTGGACAGGGAGGCCTGGCGTGCTGTCGTTCATGGGGTCTCAAAGAGTCAGACACAACTGAGCGACTGAACTGAACTGTGATCTCTTGGCTTTGTCTCCCTGCAGATTTCTTCCCCTAGATACCTAATCTTCATCTGCTATGGACTGAATACTGTGACCACCCCCCCACACCCTGCCACTCCCTCCCACCCCCAATACATATGCTGAAACCCTAACTCCAAGTGTATATTTAGAAGTGGAGCCCTTGAGACGTAATTGGTATTAGATGGAGTTGTGAAGTTGGGGACATCATGTTAGGATTAGAGTCCTTATATGAAGAGGAGAGAGGCTAGAATATAATCTTTCTCTCTTTTATATTATTACAGACCTATAGATAAAACAGCAGATTACTATGAATCAAAAATGAATAATTTCTTAGAAGGAAATGTATATAAATTTCAGTAGTGGCTATCACCAGGTAGACAGGGTTAGGAGCTAGTATTATGACATTTGGTTTTATGTTATATGTTCTTATTTGTGTGTAGTAAATATGGGCAACTTGATTAAGAATAAGTTTCTGAGAATTGATCGGTCTCTTAACAATACATGGATCATGGAAAAAGCAAGAGAGTTCCAGAAAAACATATATTTCTGCTTTATTGATTATGCCAAAGCCTTTGACTGTGCAGATCACAATAAACTGTGGAAAATTCTGAGAGAGATGGGAATACCAGACCACCTGACCTGTCTCTTGAGAAATCTGTATGCAGGTCAGGAAGCAACAGTTAGAACTGGACATGGAATAACAGACTGGTTCCAAATAGGAAAAGGAGTACGTCAAGTCTGTATATCATCACCCTGCTTATTTAACTTGTATGCAGAGTACATCATGAGAAACGCTGGNGACTATGGTTTTTCCTGTGGTCATATATGGATGTGAGAGTTGGACTGTGAAGAAGGCTGAGCACCGAAGAATTAATACTTTTGAACTGTGGTGTCAGAGAAGACTCTTGAGAGTCCCTTGGACTGCAAGGAGATCCAGCCAGTCCATTTTGAAGGAGATCAGCCCTGGGATTTCTTTGGAAGGAAGGAATGATGCTAAGGCTGAAACTCTAGTACTTTGGCCACCTCATGCGAAGAGTTGACTCATTGGAAAAGACTCTGATGGTGGGAGGGATTGGGGGCAGGAGGAGAAGGGGACGACAGAGGATGAGATGGCTGGATGGCCTCACTGACTCGATTGACATGAATCTGAGTGGACTCTGGGAGTTGGGAGTGGACAGGGAGGCCTGGCGTGCTGAGATTCATGGGGTAGCAAAGAGCTGGACACGACTGAGTGACTGAAGTGAACTAACAATACATAGCATTCCAGTGCTTGTCCACTTTCTGCTGCCTTCTGGATGGAGAGGGATATTCCTATGCACTGCGTTCCATTGCCTGCTGCCTTTTCTAAATACACTGAATAACCTTTCTCAGTGTTCCAGTTGACAGTTGTTCATTCTGAAAAAGCAATGCATCCCCCAACTGATGAAAAACACAAGGGAGAAGAAAACCAGCTTCCATTTTATGGAAATGAGAGAGGGATTAAGGTTCAAATCCAAGGCAGATTAAACAGCACATCAAAGTTTTTCTTTTTAGTGTTCATTTTGCATGAGGCCTTGAGAATGATAACCTCGAAGTCAGACAGTGTTACCTGTTGAGCTGAAAAATAATCCCATTACAATTTTCCCAGTATCACAGAAAAATCAGGCTGTGGTTTAGAGATTTAGCTTCTGAAGCAGCAAAGGGCTGAGAAAGCTCCTCCTTCACTCTCACTTGGCCCTTATCATTTTTCTTTACCATTAGATTTAGCCAGAGGACACTCAGTCAGTTGCCTGGGGCACACACTCTTTGCCCTGTGGAAGCCCTCAGATCTCTTGGCAAAGCCTCCACCGCTTTAGGGAAGATGCCATGCACTCAGAATGTCTGATGGGTAGCCTCTGTATGGGATCACTAAGAGATTTCTGCCGGCTTAGTTGCTTCTTGAATTTCACGTTCTGCATTTATATATCTGAATTTTGCTCCCCAACTTGTAAAGGGAAGAAGAAAAAAAAAATAAAAAAAGAAGGATCACTGTGTTAAGAACAAATCAAGTTCAACAACCTTTCTACGTGGATATTTGGTGATGTTGGACTAGGTCAGCAAGTGTCCTGACATTAAAACCACTTCTTCTGATTCAGTCACAGTACCTTTCTAAGAATTCACTCTTCTCTGCACCTATGTCAGAATAGAGAAGGGATAGTATGAATCCACATACTATTTCCCTATTTATGCTATGGCCTCAAGGAAGTTAATTTCATGGGGGATAAAATTAACAGGATGCCCAGTTAAGTTTGAAATTTGAACAAACAACAAATAATGTTTTACCATAAGTATGTCCTATGCAGTATTTATTTAATTCAAGCATCTGTTGTCTGAAATATGTATATGTGTGTGTGCATGGTCAGTCATGTCTGACTCTTTGTGATCTTATGGACAGTAGCCCACCAGGCTCTTCTGTCCATGGGATTCTCCAGGCAAGAATACTGGAGTAGGTTGCCATTTCCTCCTTTTAGGGGATCTTCCTGACCCAGAGGTCAAACCTGCATCTCCTGAATCTCCTTGCATCAGCAGGTAAATTCTTTACCACTGAGCTACCTGGGAGCTCAGCTAATAAAGAATCCGCCTACAATGCAGGAGCCCCAGGTTCAAATCCTGGGTCAGGAAGATTCCCTGGAGAAGGGATAGGCTAGCCACTGCTGTATTCTTGGGCTTCCCTGGTGGTTCAGATGGTAAGGAATCTGCCCCCAATGCAGGAGATCTCGGTTCAGTCCTTAGGTTGGGAAGATCCCCTAGAGGAGGGCATGCCAACACACACCAGCATTCTTGCCTGGAGAGTCGCCACGGACAGAGGAACCAGGGGGGCTACAGTCCATGGGGTCACAAAGAGTCAGACATGACTGAGCAACTCAGCACACAGAGCTACCTGGGAAGCCTGAAATGTGTGTACTAAAATGTTGTTTACGTGAAATTCACGTGTAACTGATAGCCTTAATTTTTATTTGCTAAATCTAGAGACTCTAATGGGTGAGAAACTTGAACTATCCTTTAAAATTTTTCATTTTCATCCATTGCTTGCTACATTTTAGTGGTACTTAATAAATTCCCACAGTAAAATGCACTTGTGTTTCTTCCTATGAATCTTCTTGTGCCTTATTTAAATTCAGAAATTTTGTTCAGTCACTAAATCATATCTGAATATTGTGACCCCATGGACTGCAGCATACCAAGTGACCTTGCCCTTCATTGTCTCCTGGACTTTGCCCAAACTCATGTCCATTGAGTCAGTGTTGCCATCCAGCCATCTCATCCTCAGTCGCCCTGCTTCCTTCTCCTCCTGCCCTCAATCTTTCCCTGCATTAGGTCTTTTTGAGTGAGTAGGCTCTTTGCATCAGGTGTCCAAAGTATTGGAGCTTCAGCTTCAGCATCAGTTATTCCAGTGAATATTCAGGGATGATTTTCTTTAGGATGGATTGGTTTAATCTTCTTGCTGTCCAAAGGACTCTTAAGAGTCTTCTCCAACACCACAATTCAAAAGTATCAATTCTTCAGTGCTCAGCATTCAGTATGATCCAACTCTCACATCTATATAAATTCCATAAAACCTAATTCGTTTCTGATTTCCATTTGTTAGTAATACAAACTTGAAGTCGATTGGCTTGAACCTAGTCTCTAGGAAGGGTTGGAATGCACACAATCTTTTAAATATATGACCACATTTTCTGACAACTATTTTGACCATGTATCCTATCAAAGTGGGAAAAAAACATCGCTAGTCCACAGAAACCCCAGTGGTCATTGGTTCTGGGGCTTTGGTGACATATGCTTTCTCCCCCTGAGCTGGCCAATGTTCAACATTTTGCATTAATATGAAGCACATAAAGTATACCTCCAGGCTGCAGTAGAGAGAGTGCTAGTGTGGTTTTGACCTTCTAGAGACTAGGCTGGACTGAGGGGCAGGTCAACCAGGCAAGCGTTTAAGGTTCCACTATTTTAAAAGGCTATAATACACTGCGGAGCTAAAATGTAATGAAAGAATGTAATTTGATAAAGAGTACTCTATTTACCTAAACTTCTTTTGCAAGACGATTGTAGCTATTACAGCGATTTAAAAAAGAAATCTTTTGACAGTTCTGTGTGTGAACAACCAAGAATATTCCAAAAGAGCATTCTAAATCTTCAGTGAATTGTGATGGAATTTTTATTTTGCTGAATGGAGTATGGCCATTTGGAGTCCTGATAATAATAAAGGAAAGATGAAGTGTTGTTACCAATAGCCCTCTTTCTTGGCCTTTTCCTTACTTAATTCCAGCCTTTCAAAGATAAACATGTAAGAAATATTAATACATGTTGAAACAGCATTCAATGATTTGTTTTCCTGGATTAGCCCTGTAACTTCATTTCTCTACTCATCATTGATGATATTGCAGAAATTCTCCAAATATGCAACATTATAACAAGATAGTCAAACAAACAAACAAACGAGGATCTCCAACTATAGTTCAGGCCAGGGGAAGTTTTGGAAAAGTAGTTCTCAAGCTTTAGTGAATGTGAGCATTTCCTGGAAGGCTAATTAAAGCTGACACTATGAGTCTCTGCCCTGCAGTTGCTGACCAACCAGGTGTTTCTAGAGTCTGGACTCAGATTGTGCTTTGCAACAAGTTCCCATGTGGGAGAGCTTTTTTGAGTCTGGGGACCTTAGTTTAAGAACCACTGTGTCCGTATTTATATTCTGATATCCTAAACCAGTAATGTTCACATTAATTAGGGGGCCTGTTAATTCATGGTTTGGTTTTGTTTTTTAAGTCCCCTCTTCCATCACAGTCTCACAGGTATTATAAGCTTCCACTGGAGCTGATACCAGAGTGGCAATTGCACATGCAAGTGATGTTTGATCAGTTGAAAATGGATTATATTCCATCATCCATAGGATAGTTTTAATCTCTTTCAATGGAGGTATCTATCTTAACACAAGGCAAACAGATGCAGTAGAATTTATTTCTAAGAAGAGATAATGATGTTAAGATTTGGGGGTTGATTACATGAATTTGGGGATCGACAGAACCTCCAGGCATTCCAATGTGAAAGTTTTCATCACTTGGAAGATAAAATTATGCACAGCAAGTTCTGTGGGGATTTGTATGACATTTTCTACTCTTCAAATCTTTTTAGGAGTTTCTTTTTATTTCCATGCTATTTTTCATAAATTTAAGTTTTAGCTCTTATTGCTTTAACCAGAAGCTCTTACACATTGGACTTGGAAAGAAATTTCCGACTCCATAGGGAATTATTTTTCACACTTAACAATGTTTGATATTGTAGATGAAATGTCATACCTTAAAAATCCATTCTAGGTTAGTCTGCCTCTGTGACTGGTCTTTGAAATTAACAAGAAATTGATAAGGAGAGCAAGCACAGAGGGACTTAACCTTACAGAAATATTTTTACTACTATTTGCCCGATCATTTTGGTCAGTTTCTAAAACACATTAAGGATCTTTTCTATCTCTAGATACTCAATTAATATAAACCTGAAATATCCCTAGCAGTGTTATCTCTGATGTTTATTATGTTTAACAAAGCTAAAGCAAAGAGACATCAGTTTCTCATGAAGCAATAGTTGCTTGGTCATGTCCAACTCTTTGTGATCCCATGGACTGTGGCCCACCAGGCTCCTCTGTCCATGGAATTCTCCAGGAAAGGATACTGGAATGGGTTGCCATTCCCTTCTCCAGGGCATCTCCCTGACCCAGAGATTGAACATGTGTCTCCCACATTGCAGGCAGATTCTTTACCATCTGAACCAAAGGGGAAGAAGCCCACTTAAGAGGGAACCTTCCTTATGTCTTCACTAGGAAAACACTGAAGGCTTTGCTGTGTTAGTATCTGCTTATAAACAGTTATCTTTCAGAAGAAGAAGAAGAAAAAGAATAATATCCAACAACAATATGACACTCAGACTGACACATATAAGAAACAGTACCAGTTAGTTAAATGCATATATGGCTCTTGGCCTAAATGCTAGCCAAGGAAGATTTAGGAATCTTCCCAAGATAGAATTTGGAGGGAAGGAGGGCTGGAGACTCGTTTATTCTTATCATGAACTCTGGTATCAGACTCTGGAGTCCAAGTTTCTTAGTGGATGGACTTTTGGTATTCTCAAGTATATCTCTCCAAATATGATTGCCTTACATAATTTTACAGCAGGTGCAAAGGATTGCTTCTTTTATGAAGCAAGGCTGGAAAATGTTACTACTTAATGGTTCAGTAGAATGACCCCTGGCATCTTAGAGAGAAAACCAAAACACAGCAAAGAAACTTCTCTGGTTGGCTTTCTTCTGGATGAAATTCTTACCATTGTTATTCTACTGTAAAAGCTTCTGTAAAATTCTAAAGTGTGTAGCTTTCATTCTGATTCTTTAAAAGCATTTGCTTTCCAGTTATCTCTTTCACCCGTTTCCTAGGGGATCTCTGTGCTGTGCTTAGTTGCTCAGTCATGGTCCACTCTCTGTGACCCCGTGAACCGTTGCCTGGCAGGCTCCTCTGTCCATGGGGATTCTCCAGGCAAGGGTACTGGAGTGGGTTGTCATGCCGTCCTTCAGGGGATCTTCCCAAACTGGAGACTGAACCAGGTCTCCCGCATCATGGGTGGATTCTTTACCATCTGAGCTACCAGGGAAGCCCAAGAATACTGGAGTGGATAACTTGACCCTTTTCCAGAGGATCTTCCTGACCCAGGAATTATACTGGGGTCTCCTGCACTGTAGGATTCTTCACTAGCTGAGCTACTGGGGAAGCCTACCCTCATCAAACTGCCCAAATTCCTGCCACAGCTCTTTGCACTACAAGTTCCATATGTTATTTCTACTTATTTGTTTTCTTCAGTTTTAATTTTTTTCTTTCTCTGCTCCTGCTTTAAATCAATGTAGTCGATTTCACATAGATTTCTAGATAAAACAATTGGATAAAATTATTCCATAAGATAGAGCATTAAAAGTGAAAATGTTAATTGTTCAGTCATGTGTTTACTCTTAGCAACCCCAAGGACTGTAGCCCACCAGGCTCCTCCGTTCGTGGCATTCTCCAGACAAGAACACTGGAGAGGGTAGCCATTCCTTTCTCCAGGGAATCTTCCCAACCCAGGGATTGAACCAGGCTCTCCTATATTACAGGCAAATTCTTTATCATCTTAGCTACCGGGAAAGCCCATAGTGATGACAACTGGTAGGCAAATCCCCTCGAGAGGAACTAGTATTCTATGAGAAGAGGGAGGAGGGTAGCCTAGATTGAATTCAGTGTAATTATCAGTGAGCCATTTATTGAGCCTGTGCAAGGAGATGGAGACATCTTGAGCCTAACATGGGCTGAAATTTTGAAACCAGGATCATTGAAAACAAACCTATTCTTTCTCAATAGATTATATTTTCTTGGACCATGTCCATCTTTTCTAAAAATGAAGGAACTAATACAAGTTGCTTAAAGCAGTGAGGCACCTTTATCCCAGACTCATATGTTCAAAATGCAATTGTTGTAAAGAACGCAAAAGCTCAAATTGCCAGCCAACTGAAGGGGTAATTGTATTGAAGAAAAAGTTAATCTTTATTTAACTTTCCTAAATTATGTACTCAAGCACTGCAAACTGTCATAATCTCCTTGTTTCAAATGAAGTGGATTATTTATTTGTGATAATGGGCACATATGCTCATTAACATTCTGTCATAAACAGCTGTATTAAATTCATTGTGTGTTCTGTGACATAAATAAGGTGTTCAGTATGAGGTTGTTGTTTAAAATATAGGCCCCAGGAAGAACAAAAAAGCAATAAATGCTTTTTAATATCATTGCCTGGTCTTGAATTCTAAATTTATTTCTGCCTTATTAATGCTACTTGTATGGAAATTGCAGGTATTACTCTAGTGAAATATCTTGACATTTAAGGACGTTAGAACTTCTTTCTACTTTCTCATCTTTGGTGTATCTCTCCCTGGCTGTTCACTGTTGACATCTCAGTATGTTTAGAACAGTGTTCATTTGATGAATATCTTCGACCCATCCTACTTCTGAAAGTTTCCAAACTCTATCTTGACTTTGAAGATCATCTAGTTCAACAGCCTCATTTTTCAGAAGGAACTGAGCTTCTGAAGACTTAAAAGGCTTGTTTAAGTTACACATCTTTAAATACTAAAGCCAGGACCAAGGATTAAGTATCCAGGCTCCTCTTGCAGTATACCAATGCTTTCCACTAGAGGGATGGGCAGTGAGCACTATGTTGGTAACACTGAAACAGCCTGAGGGAAGGACGATTGCATTGGACAGTGAGGGGACCAGGCTGTACCTTTTGGGATATTTTTGCCATTATAATTTATGGTTGACACAGTGCTCACTATGTTAGGCCTAAACTGTGGCCATGACAGGCTCAGCAGGCTGCACTAGGCCTAAAGCCTGAGTCAGGATCCCAGAAGACTACCAAGACTTCCGGATAGCTGTAGCCAACCGGGGAGGTCCCTCCTCCGGGTCCGACCTGAGCCACTAAAGATAAGATGCAAGGTTTAAAATTCATGCACGCGCGCACCAGCTAACCAATCATGTAATGCCAACTAACCCACAAGTAGAACAAAGGACTGCCTGTATATAAGCAGTAGTGAGTCAGAGCTCGGGGCCCTTGTCGGATCCCACAGCGCTGGGTGAGACCTGGGTCCTGGCTCGAGCTTGCAATAAAACCCCTTTATGCTCTTGCATTGCTGTGGACGTCTTATTCTCTCAGTTCTGGGGACTCGGACTCAGGGCATAACAACTATTATCTTACAATTCATATTAATGTGAGCAACCTTGTAGCTGCTTTCTTTGGGTTCATGACCTAGTTGGATGAAATGAATGTATGACAATGAATGATGGGCAAATTTTGACAGAATAAGTAAAGTAACAGACTTATTTCGACTGTGAGGTTCAGGAAAAATAGGTTGTGGGAGTACGGCAGAAAATACCATGGAAAAACAGTAGGAAGTTGTTCAGCTTTATCTTCGCTGGTAAATGAAGTATTCAAAGCTGAGAATATGTCTGCCCATTGGTGCTAGCATGGGTCCGTCCTTTATCAGAATATTGATTATAAGCAATTTAGATGCCTGCTTTTTAAATAATGTAAAGCTGAAACATTTTCACAAATTACAACAAAAATTGTTCTCATCACAGAAAAATTAAGGAAGCTAGTGATTATTGTCCTGGGGAGATTGAAGCTAAAACATAACTTAGAGGAGGTGATATTTTTAAAGAAATTAAATGCTGCCTCAAAAGAACAAGGAGCTCTTACAAAGATGTGTTCTCTTTGCATTGTTGCACAGTGTGATTCAGGAGCAAAATGAGATTAAATGGAAGCAAGAAAATTTAGTTAAGACTCTAAAGATGATTCAGTATTACAACAAGATACCTAGGGATATTGTCGATTCTGTAGTCCCAGAGATCACTGAAAATGAAATAGAAAGTAATTGAACTTGAGTGATTTAGGAATACACCTTTCGGAGCAAAGGGTGAGCCCCAATGACCTCCTAAGACCTCATCCAAGTCTTTGATTCAACAACCAAATATTCTGCAAATGCTGTGTTACCCTGGAACCAGCTCTTTAACTATACTTGTTCTACCACCTCCAGATTCTTAAACAATCTTCTCTTCTGTCTTTTCATTTCTTATATTCATGTATGTTTATGAAAAAAATTTCTAACTATAATATTCACCTAGTCTTCCCAGCTCACGAGCAATGTTTGGATGGAAGTTAAGATACATCAGGGATTTGTGACTTTAGGTGGTAGCTTTATTGTGTCTTGCTTCTGCAAATGGGATTTCTTACCTATTTAAAACTCAGCTGAGCTTTGTTCTAAATAATTTTTCCCATCCTGTTTGGGGTTGATTTTTCTGTTGTAGTTATTAATGGAATACCATGTCTGAATGGATTTTTTGGATAATTTAATCGATAGTATCATCAGACTGCAGAGATAGAAATATCCTCAAATCTTAGCTGCCCTGCCACTAACCATTACTGCTTTAAGATATCTAGTTTGACTTGGACAATTTATTAATCTCTTCTAAATTTTCAAAAATGGATTGATATGTGATGATAGCCTTGCCTAGATTTCTATAAATTCTTAATCTTTCATATTATTGCTTTTGGGACCAATAGTTTCATTAGTTGTGGTTATCTCAGTTGGACACTTTTCCCCTTCTTTAATACAACATCCTTGCTTTTATCTACTTTATAAGCCTTAATTGAATTTGTTACAGTATTGCTTTTGTTTTATGTTTTGGTTTTTTGGCCGCAAGTGTGTGGGATCTTAGTTGTCTGAGCAGTGAGTGCACTTGCACCCCCTGCATTGGAAGGCGAAGGTTTAGTCACTGGATCAAGAAGGAAGTCCCCTTTTGTTTTTAAGTTTCACTTATTCGTGCACGTTTTTCAAAGACCCAGATTGTTTGAAAAAAGTTTTGTGAAGGCCAGGGCTTGCCTGCTGAGATCGTTTAGAAGAAGTGAACGTNATGGAATACCATGTCTGAATGGATTTTTTGGATAATTTAATCAATAGTATAATCAGACTGCAGAGATAGAAATATCCTCAAATCTTAGCTGCCCTGCCACTAACCATTACTGCTTTAAGATATCTAGTTTGACCTGGAAAATTTATTAATCTCTTCTAAATTTTCAAAAATGGATTGATATGTGATGATAGCCTTGCCTAGACTTCTATAAATTCTTAATCTTTCATATTATTGCTTTTGGGACCAATAGTTTCATTAGTTGTGGTTATCTCAGTTGGACACTTTCCCCCTTCTTTAATACAACATCCTTGCTTTTATCTACTTTATAAGCCTTAATTGAATTTGTTACAGTATTGCTTTTGTTTTATGTTTTGGTTTTTTGGCCGCAAGTGTGTGGGATCTTAGTTGTCTGAGCAGAGAGTGCACTTGCACCCCCTGCATTGGAAGGCGAAGTCACTGGATCAAGAAGGAAGTCCCCTTTTGTTTTTAAGTTTCACTTATTCGTGCACGTTTTTCAAAGACCCAGATTGTTTGAAAAAAGTTTTGTGAAGGCCAGGGCTTGCCTGCTGAGATCGTTTAGAAGAAGTGAACGTATTTCTCTGTGCTTTCACGTTCCAGCTTTCCAGATCAAGTCTTTCACATCCCTGCGCTTCCTGTCGGAGCCCTCGGATGCCGTCACTATGCGCGGAGGGAACGTCCTCCTGAACTGCTCTGCGGAGTCGGACCGGGGAGTCCCCGTCATCAAGTGGAGGAAAGACGGCATCCACCTCGCCTTGGGAATGGACGAAAGGAAGCAGCAGCTTCCAAACGGGTCTCTGTTGATACAAAACATACTTCACTCCAGGCACCATAAGCCAGACGAGGGACTTTATCAGTGTGAGGCGTCTTTAGCGGACGCCGGGTCAATTGTTAGTCGGACAGCAAGAGTTGCAGTAGCAGGTGAGTGGATATTTCCTTTTTTTCCTCTTCCTTTCTATCTCTTCTTTTTACTCCTGTTTTTTGAGATTGAAAAGAAATGGCTAATCTCTGCGGAAACAATGTATATTTTTAAGAAAAAGAAAAGTAATGTAAAAACATCTATGCTTATTTTCTCACAGTCTTGGTTGACTTTTTCTCTGAATTAACTTGGAAAATAGTAGAGAATCTCAGGTTAGTCTCATTAACCTGACATTATGAGATTTTCCAAAACAAAATTTCGTACAAGTTGATCCAGTACTTAGGTTGGAGGGAGGTGTTTTCATTAATAGAAAAATAATTTCCTAATTAATTCCATTTACAACATCACTAATGATGAAAATGACATATGATGAAATGATGAAAATGACTAATGATGAAAATGACTCATGTCCATCAAGTCGGTGATGCCATCCAACCGTCACCTCATCTGTTTGAGGTGAGGTGGTTGGGTGGCATCACTGACTCGATGGATGTAAGTTTGAGCAAATTCCAGGAGTTTGTGATGGACGGGGAGGCCGGGTGTGCTGCAATTCATGGGGTCGCAAAGAGTCGGACACAACTGAGCAACTGAACTGAACTGAATGATGAAAAATTGGAGTTTGTGCATATGTGTGCTCTTGTTTGTTTGTTTTTTTAACCTTTAGAGCAGTGGATTTTATTTTAATTATGTTGGCTACAATGTATAAATCTCCAAATGAAAAGTAAAAATTTGATTAGTGCCTCCAAATATCTTTACATTTGATAATGTATTGACTCAATAACAGAATAATATGATGAAAAGTTTTTCTTTTATATATATTTTGAAAGGTTGTAGACTTTGAGAGAAACAGTACTGAATATTCTGTAATCCATTTGCCCTACCTATTTTAATTATTTTTAAGCTTTTTATTTTGTATTGGGGTATAGCTGATTAACAATGTTGTGATAGTTTCAGGTGAACAGTGAAGGGGATGAAAATATCCATCCCAACTCCCTAGCTATTTTTCCCCCCTTTCCCCCCCACCAGCAACCATAAATGTATTCTTTAAGTCTGTGTCTGTTTCTATTTTGTGAGTAATTTCATTTGTATCATTTNTCCCCCCCCCACCAGCAACCATAAATGTATTCTTTAAGTCTGTGTCTGTTTCTATTTTGTGAGTAATTTCATTTGTATCATTTCTTTCTATATCCACATATAAGCGGTGCTGTATGATATTTTTCCTTCTCTGTATGACTCACCTCACTCAGTGTGACATCTCTGAGTCCATCCTTGTTGCTGCAAATGGCATTCTTTCATTCCTCTTAATGGCTAAGTAATATTCCTTTGTATATGTGTACCACATCTTCTTTATCCATTCCTCTGTTGATGGACCCCATTTATTTTTATTAGAGGACAGCTCATAATTATTTCTTTTAAAAGTTCTGTGGGGAGAGGAGTTAAATTTTTACTCATTTCAATAATGATTCAGCTAAAAGCTGGGCTTTGGTTCTGTTTTGATTCTGTTTTTGTTTTTAATTTTGATATTAGACACAAAACAAGGCAAATGTCTCCAGCCTGAAATAAATTTAGACCTTCAAGTAGGTTAACAGGTTTGAAGGGCTCTTTTAATAGGCTCCTTTCTAACTTAACTGCCAGTTCTAGTCACTGAAGTGAATAGGCCATAATGTAGTCCTTTATATGGTTTCCTTTCCCAGGCTGCAGGTTTTTCTGTATCCAGGAAAACTAATGAGGATTCATTTTCAGCAATAAGATATTCTCGGACTGTCAGGGAGGGCCACCACGTCCCAGTGTACTCTTCTAGTGAAGATGCAACAGAGTGAAAAATCTGAAAAAAAAGAAGGGATTTTTGTCAGAGGATGATAAAAAAAATTAGATCTCATAGATAAACAATGAATATGTAAATTCAGCTTCCTGCCACTCTCTTCTGACTTCTTTTCCCCACTAGAGACTCTCTTTCATATTTAGTTAGAGCAGAGTCTCCTAGGGCAAAGATGTCCCGGTAAGCAGGGTCTTCCCCTGGGGATACAGTGGTCAGCCATCCTGGTATAACCTGGACTGACCTTCTTTTAGCACTTGAACGTACTGTATCCTGAGAACTCCTTCAGTCCCAGGTAAAACTACAATAGTTGGTCACCTACCTAATGGTACCCTCCACCCCCTTTAGCAATGCTAGACTGAAGCATGGATACAGAATCTCTCCTTTAACTCAAGAGCCATGGGAGGTGGCATCTTAATCATGGAAACTGAGGCTATCGGCCACCTGGGATCTCTGAGGGATGGGTGCTGAAATTTGACAGAACATAGAGTGTAGAGAGAACCGAAAGTCCAAGTTAATGATGATTGATTAAAAAGAAAAGTGGGGGACTTCTCTGGTGGTCCAGGGGTTAAGTCTCCACACTGCCAGTGTAAGGATGCAGGTTCATTTCTTCATCGGGGAACTTAAGATCCCACCTATCATGAAGTATAGCCCAAATATTTTTAAAAGTAATAATACAGGTAAAAAGAAAAGTGGAACAACTGCTGAAGGTTAAGTTAAAAACTGTTTTCCTGGAGTGCTCCAAATGAAGCAGAAAGCGTACAGTTTGATTTTCCCACATTTGAGAATTTTCAGACACTGAGATTCCATGTGTCAGTTGTCCACAATACAAGGTGAAAGTGAAAGTTGCTCAGTCATGTCCAACTCTTTGTGACCCCATAGACTATAGAGTCCATGGAATTCTCCAGGCCAGAATACTGGAGTGGGCAGCCTTTCCCTTCTCTAGGTGATCTTCCCAACCCAGGGATCGAGCCCAGGTCTCCCGCTTTGCAGGCAGATTCTTTACCAGCTGAGCCACAAGGGAAGCCCGCAGTATAAGGCAGCTCTGCTGATTTGAATGAATCAGGCCGGTGTTTGGATGCCTCTTCTGAAAGGCACACACATATGTGCTGATAATGAAAATATCCTGAAAATTTGTGGTTTCTGCTTCCTTTGATCTAGATCCAGTTTTGCATGTTCTGTTTCAATGGCAAGATGAAGAATAACCCCTTCCCTGTGAGATGTTAAAATAAAGTGACTTCGACTTTTGACTTTCATATTCTGTACAAGGATAGGCTGGCAGATTCAGTCACTGAGTTACAATCTCATATTAGATTGTATCATTTCAAGGCAATAAGGCTGTTCACAGCGTTTTAAACACTTACCTTGCTGTTTGGCAACACAGCATATATCATTGTTATGTCTGCTGAGGTTAAGATTGCCAAACCACTGGAATGCACAAGGGGAATATATCTTCCCCATAATAAAGACCATGGGCCTGATTTAATCTCATTTTAAAGCATTAGCAGTCAATAAACCAGTCACTCCTAAAAGGTAACAGGTAGCTTTGCTTTAGATGGGAAAAAAATATCTGTTCTCTACCCTCAGGTGCTGTGTAGAGCCCATTTAATAGAAAGCTTCTCTTCCATTTTTGCTTTCTCGAAGTCTTTTGATAAAAAGAAATGTGGCAAATGAAATCTGCATTTAATCAATCAGCTCATTTTATGCAATGATCTTGCCATGCACCATTCATTCTGTTTTTTAGTAACTTCTCAAGTGCTCTTTAAGCCCCTGAATGTGCACTTAGCTGGAGAGAAAGGGAGAGTAAGAAAGAGAAGCAAAATGCAGCCAGCCCATTCAACATCCTGTTAAACATCTCAGTGTAGGGGACTACTGACTGTCAGTATTTCTGGGAATTGTGAGTTCTATCAACAAGGAACACCTGGGATATTAAATCTGTGTTTGAAAGCAACTTGGCCAGTGCTGGCTGAAACTTGAGACTTGTATTTGTATCCAATTAGCTCTAATCTAAAATGATACAGTATTTCTCTGCCTTGTATAGAAACTTTAGATTGAGAGCACTTGGAGAGTGAAGCAGAGTCAGACTTTGTTTATATATAACTTCTCCTCCTATTCTTTTCATTCAGTACCTAGAAGTTTTTCAGTAGATATTTGTTTTAGCAATGAAGATGTGGGACTCTCTACCATCAATGGAGAGTTTTTGGCCAATGCCGTCTTCTTCCTTTTCTTCTTCTTCCACCTCTTTGTTATTGAACTTGATGTGGTTAGTTAAATTTACCTGTTTGTTGTCCCTACTCTTGGTGGGAAGAGTTTGATTGATTGTTTGATATCAGGTTGATTGATATCTCCATAGTCTACAAGTTAATTAAGTATTAGAAGATGGACTCGACTTGAATATTCATAGGCGACTTGAGAAAATAGAAGGTGTGTGCCAGCTTCCTTGTTTCTTCCTTTAACTTTCAGGAGGAGCTTGCATCTGGGCAGGCATGTCTTTCCTGTGTCATCAGTTGTCAGTCTGAGCCTGTGGATTCTCCTCTGTAAATCAGACATAATAATAATCTATCTCCTAAGGCTGTGATGCTTTCAAAGAATGTCTCAGATGTAAAGCTATGGTGCAGAGTAGATTCCTGTTCAACAGCAGCAATGGTATATGTAGACTTAATAATGGTTATTATTATGTTATTACAATTATTACTACTAGGAAATGATAGCTTTCAGTATTCCCATGTGATGGTGCAAAACATATTTGGGGGAGGAGGGAAGAGAGTAATAGAGGCTGCAAAACCTAAGCCATAAATAATGTCGTCTTGGATCAGATATCTGCCTTGGCAGTCCATAAGGACCAACTGGCAAGACTGAACTGAGCTTCTGAAGGGTTGAATCTATGCTGTTTGTTGGCCTGCAGGGCCGAAATCAGTTTGACTACAAAATCATTTTTCAAAAGTTGGTCTACCATTATGTCAGTGGAGCCAATGTGATTTGTGTCGAGTCTAGATCAAGCAATATCTGCTGTCATTTTTGAGGGAAAAAAAATGTGGGGCAATCTTCTCAACTAAGTCTCCTTAATACCCTTCCAACTGAAAAAGGTTCACCTAAACTGTGTCTACAGGAGTTGGTCTAGATTGAGAGTTTAACATAATCTCACCTTGAAGAAAAAAAAAGAATAAATAATGCCAATATGTAAGAAAACCAGATCACTATGGAGCTCCTTCCGATAATCATGAAAGAACCATCTTACTCATTTTTCCTAATTACACCGTCACCACACAGCCACCATCCAAATCACCCACCTACTCACATGACCACTTGCCCATCCACTTCTCCTGCAGGGCTCTGAGAAGCTCAGTTCAGTTCAGTTCAGTCACTCAGTCATGTCCAACTCTTTATGATCCCAAGAACTGCCTCACGCCAGGCTTCCCTGTCCATCACCAACTCCCAGAGCCTGATCAAACTGATGTCCATTGAGTTGGTGATGCCATCCAACCGTCTCATCCTCTGTCGTCCCCTTCTCCTCCTGCCTTCAATCTTTCGCAGCATCAGGGTCTTTTACAATGAGTCAGAACTTAAGTGCTTCCTCTGCTTGTATTCACACTCTTGGGGATGAATGGGGACCCTCTCTCCTCCCCAGTGTGAGGAAACACGGACTGCAGGGTTTATTATAGAGCACTTGTGCCCAGGTAGATTCCTTTTTTGTTAATTTTTAAGCATTTACAGCTTGAATATTGAAACCATTGACTTGCTTTTTTAAATAATACTTTGCTCTTTGCACAGTGTATTTATCAGCATTACCTCATGATGGTCAAAAAAGTTCTGAAATATAGATACCCGAAATGACGGAGAACAAACTGAAAAGAAGTGATTAATGACTGTCTATGGGCAGAAACTAGAATTCAGATTGTCTAACTGGCACACGCTTATTCTCATCTTTTGCTTCTCACTGTAAGGACTGGGCTTCCCTGGTAGCTCAGCTGGTAAAGAATCTGCCTGCAATGTGGGAGACCTGGGTTCAATCCCTGGATTGGAAAGGTCCCCTGGAGAAGGGAGTGGCTACCCACTCCAGTATTCTGGGCTGGAGAATTCCATGAACTGTATACTAAGAAGTAGGGTTAAGGATACTGTGAATAGTTTCCCACTTATTCAGTCACTTATTTTTTTAATTAATGAAACTCTCAAAAACATAAACTAAAGGGAAAATAATAGTAGATTTCATTTATCCAATTCTTCCTTTGAAAATGTCAGTTCTTTATGGATGTAGGGGTTCAGAACAGCCCCCCACCCCACCCCACCCCACCCCCGCCAAGATGTGNCAAGAAAATAAAAGGCCAACTAAATTGCATTTACGTGAGTTGTTATTTCATTCAGGAGCATTTTTTTTACTTCCTTATTACAATAGATGTTTCAAGATGCAAATTGTAGCACTCTGCTTTTAAATAACACAGGCATTATAATTAAAATTCCCCTGAGTTTAAAAAAAATAATTAGTTACTTGAGGAGTTGTTTCAGTGAATTCTTTTCCAGAATGCCTCCCATTTAAATGAGTTATGAAATAATTAGTGAAAGCATATTATGGTGAGAGGAGCTAAAATTGCCTCAGCAGAATGGAGCATTTTGTGAAATGATAACCTGACCTTTACGTTTTTACTTAAAAGAAAACAGGAAAGGGAGCTTGTCTTAAGAGAAGAGAGAATAAACTACATTGCCTCAGGCCACTCAAATGTTATAGAAAGGAAACAGCAAGGGAAAAAAATGCTCATATTCCTTTTCTCTACAGAAACAAATATAAGGATCTCGCCTAGAAGGTCAAGTTCACTCAGTGAAGCAAGTTGGAAAAATGTATCCCAGTGCCCTTGAATGCTCTCAAAATTCTATTTTGGGGAAGGTTCAGATACAGAGTAAAGTTTTAGATTTTATACTGATAGGAATATTATTTATTTTAAAATGGCAAGCAGGAAAATTCATTGTTCTAACTGCATAATTCTTAATGGTCTTTATTATCTTCATTTAGCTAAATGTTCCTTTTGCTTTGTGGTTAAAACAAGAGCTAGAAAGAAAATATAAGGAAGAACTGTGGTGTTGTAAGTAATTGTATGTGTGCTAATCTTATAATTTTCTTTTAGTTTTATTGCCAAATAAAACTAGAATAATCACTAATATTGTCCTAATGCCTACTTAATCACACACTCCCACACCCTCAACTTAAATAATTGCAGTTTAAAGAGTAGGTTTTTAGTTGCCTCCTTCCTAAGTCAGTCAACTGTGCAATAAAATTAGTATAGAAATATATTATGAAAAAATATGCAGAGTAGAAAGACATCTTCTACGTGATAAAAATTACAAAAACAAACCTGACAGGGCTTTTTATATTAGAAACACCAACAAAATAACTAAAAAATCTTCCAACCTTTCATTTCCTTTCCTTTGTTATGAATTCTGATTCATATGACAATGGAAATAGCTAATTATTCATTCTAAAATTCAGTATCTTAAGAGCACTTTTTTTTCATTCCACCCTTAAGCTAGTTACAGTGTGATTTTTGCAGGTGCTGTAATAAAAATCAAGAGTTAATATCTAAAATAGTAATAATACTATTAGTGATACTAATATTAAATAGTAAAATAGTACAGTGGTGTGTGTTTGTGTGTGTGTGTGTGTGTGTGTTAGTTGCTTAGTTGTGTCTGACTCTTTGTGACCGAGTAAACAAAAACTCTTGAATTCTAGAAGACCCCTTTGGAATACAAGAGGGTGTGTTGTTGTTGTTGTTGTTGTTGTTTGATAAGTGTCAGGCTAACAAAGATAAATCAGAGAAAGTAGATAGAGCAGGTGGCATCACTGTGAATCTCTGATGAAATGATGATTGATGATTCCTTTAATGAAATATTTTTACTTTTATGAACCTATCACTGGTACTGATTTTTTTCCTATTAGGTTTTTTATGCCTATGCTAAAATGTATTATTTCAATTTAGTATTACTTAAAGATCTTTGAATGAAGATACTTATATTAGATGCAGGTTTCTTCTGCAAACTAAAGAAACATTCAAACTTACAGAATATTCTGAAAACTAAGTTAGAAGAAATCATGGAAAATCTCAGGGTATGTAGTCCCTAAATTGTCTGAGACTTTTCCCACCGAGATTCACACACAGAGATGAGCGCACAGGCACCAACAGTGACAGCAGGCCTCTTTAGGAGAAGGCTTGCTGTGTGCTCTGCTTGGTCGCTCAGTCGTGTTCGGCTGTGCAACCCCGTCAACTGTAACCCACCAGGTACTGCTTTTTTAATGGTCTACTTTTATATTTATAAGATATATATATATTCCATATTCAATAATTTATTGGTCATTTATCATATAATTGCTAAATTTGCTTATTATTCAGTAGACGTGAGAATTAGGATAAATCAGAGTTGATTTCTGGTGATTAGGCAGTCGTTAGTGTGCAAAAAGAAGCCATATATTCTTAATGTAGCAGTAACTTGCTTTGGACCATTATGAGTTTAGCATAAAATAAGAGCAACAAAACAATTATAAACATTTTTGATAGCAAACAAATAATCATAGTAAATCCTGAATATATCTCCTCATTTCACAATATACTGGGAATGTGTATATGTACTAATATACACACACATACACACGGACACACATATATATATATATGTATAAGAGTTGACTCATTGGAAAAGACTCTGATGCTGGGAGGGATTGGGGACAGGAGGAGAAAGGGACGACAGAGGATGAGATGGCTGGATGGCATCACTGACTCAATGGACGTGAGTCTGAGTGAACTCCAGGAGTTGGTGATGGAAAGGGAGGCCTGGCATGCTGCAATTCATGGGGTCGCAAAGAGTCAAACACGACTGAGTGACTGAGCTGAACTGATACATATATATACACACACACTCATATAGTTCAATATGACATAGTATTTTCAGAGCTATATTTTGAAAGTTCTTTGGAGACTTTTATGTATAAAAGACAAAACCTGTTGCCTTAGTCCCAGAAGTCAGAGTGTTTTAAACTGAAAGGCAGTTTGGGAAACCATCCCAAAGCATCAGAAAAGCAGTCTTTTTTTTTTTCTCAAGTAATTTTTCCTGTGTGTGTGTGAGAAGCAGTGCATAGTTCACACAATCCTTAACTGGGACTTGTCTCTAAATGCCATTCAGATATCAAGGAACCAGCTGTAATGAGGCCCTATAGAGCTGTGGGACAGTGAGAATGTGACTTACAAGGAGAAATTTATATTTGGTGTTTATCCCAATAATGTCGCAGAGTTCCTAAAAGCTTAGGATTTCCTAAGTGGTGAGAGAGTCTTATCTTATGTGAATGAGGTGACTTCTGAACCTCACCTCGGGATGGGGGCAGGTTGCATGGGGAACCAAGCTTGCCAGTGAAGAGAGTGTTGGAACTTTCAGTCTTACCCCCACGACTTCTGGTAGAGGAAAGGATCTGGAGCTTGAATTGATCCATGATGTCTGTGATTTAATCAATCCTGCCTGTCTAATGAAGCCTTCATAGAGACTCAAAAGGAGAAGGGGCCCAGCGAGTCTAGGTTGGTAACAGGTGGGCTGCTGGGCTAGAGTCATGGTTATCATAACATCAGACTCACGGCTGTGGAAGGTCCACAGCCTCTCCGTATACCTTACCCTGTGTGTCTCTTCCATCTGGCTCTTCCTCAGTCGTATCCTTTCAAGATAAACTGGTGAGCCAGTGAGTAAAATGTTTCTCTAAGTTCTGTGAAATGGTGACCCACTCCAGTCCTCTTGCCTGGAAAATCCCATGGGTGGAGGAGCCTGATAGGCTGCAGCCCATGGGGTCGCTAAGAGTCGGACACAACTGCGCAACTTCACTTTCACTCTTCACTTTCATGCGTTGGAGAGGGACATGGCAACCCACTCCAGTGTTCTTGCCTGGAGAATCCCAGGGACGGAGAAGCCTGGTGGGCTGCCGTCTGTGGGGTCGCACAGAGTCGGACATGACTGAAGCGACTTAGCAGCAGCAAGTTCTGTGAACCACTCTAGCAAATTAACTGAGCCCAAGGAAGAGGTCATTAGGAACCTCTGATTTATACAGCCATTTAGTCAGAAGCAGAGTTAACAACCTGGACTCATGACTGGCATCTGAAGTGGGCAGGCAGGGAAACCGTCTTGCAGGACCAAATCCTTAACCCGTGGAATCTGATGCTGTCTCCCAGCAGACGGATAGGTGTCAGAATCCAGCTGGACTGTAAGGACACCCATTGATGTCCAGAAAGATGCTGGTGGTGTGGGAAATCACCTTCACACACACATTGGAATTAAGTTCAGGAACTCAAAGGAACTGGTCTAATTTCTAGAGGATGATAAAGTCCCAAGTTTGTATGCCTAACTCAGAATCTAGTGAGCTCAGGTCAGTGTAATTGCATGTAAATAGTTCTATAGTTAATGGTATAAGTGGGGATGTATGCGTATAAGAGAATCTGTATTCTGTCGCCTATTGATCCCCCATTATGACCTTTAAAGAACTGAATTTACCCTGTTTGTATTCTAACCTAGGTTACTCAGAGATATTTAGACATAAATACAGAGCACACACAGTCATCCTTCTATTTGCGACTTCACTTTCACTTTTCACTTTCATGCATTGGAGAAGGAAATGGCAATCCACTCCCGTTCTTGCCTGGAGAATCCCAGGGACGGGGGAGCCTGGTGGGCTGCCGTCTATGGGGTCACACAGAGTCCGACATGACTGAAGCGACTTAGCAGCAGCAGCAGCAGCAGCAAAGCCTCTATGTCATATTAAAAAAAAAAAAAAAAAATTCAGCTGATTAAATGTAAAGATCTAACTGGTTTTACTAAATGATTCATGAATCAAGCAACATTCCATCTAGCAGATAGGAACTCCAAGGAACTGAACAAAATTTTTTTAAAAAGCCGTATAGGCAGAAGTGGAGGAAAAAGGAAATTTCTAACAAGGAGTAGATTGTTTCAGGCAAGGTTGTTTTCCTTTGGAGGAAGTGTGTGTTAGTTGCTCAGTTGTGTCTGAGTGTTCAACCCCATGAGCTGTAGCCCACAAAGCTCTTCTGTCCATGGGATTCTTCAGGCAAGAATACTGGAGTGTGTTGCCGTTTCCTCCTCCTGGGGATCTTCCCAACCCAGGAATTGAACCTGCATCTCTTATGTCTCCTGCATGGCAGGCAGGTTCTTTCCCTCTAGCTCCACCTGGGAAGCCCTGGGGGGTCTGTTAGGCAGATTATTTTACTAATGCTGACCGAGTAATTCAGAGGGACTGTTAAATGTGTGCAGTTAGCACAGGTGACTTCCTTTTAGGCCTGTTACTTGGTTTTTTGCTGTTGTTGTCTTTTTTAAAAGTAGTTTTAAATCTCTTGATTTAAAGTTATAAAATCTGTTTGATTTGTATTTCCTCTAATTTGTTTTCCTTTTAGACACATGGATAAAAAATTTATTTTTTAAAAAATATATTTGTCCTTTGTTAAATTGTAACCTGAATCTTTACTACCCTTAAAAGGGCTATTCATGAGGTTTCATTTGCTGAGATTTTTTTTTTAGCCTGGAACATTTCACCAACTAGGAATCTATTTAAGAAAGTGTTTTAAAGATTAATAAAGCCTATATAGCTTCAACATTAAGTTTCAGTGCTGGTTGATTTTATTGGATTGGACTTTTGTGACTCCTCTTGCAAAGAGAATTCATTTCCAAAGGCTGGAACATGACATAAAAAATAATTAGTATTTCTTTGATCTAAGCACTGCTTCCAGGGGCATCCTTTGGGTCCCGCAGGGCATTGGGTACGTTATGAGCTAACATGTGGCTATTTCTTTAAGGTTTTTTCCAATTGAGTCTCAGTCCAGGAGTCGCCAAGGTTTGAAAGATATAGTTTCAGATGAAGTAAATGTCTCCTTTAATCCTCCTCACCCCAAACACGGATGTATTGCACAGATATAATTTTTTTTAATTTTTATTAAGAACTAGTTCACATACCATAAAAGTCACCTTTTAAAAGTATGTAATTCATTCACTATTCGTGTATTAATCACTCTTTTCTAAACCTGGAACATTTTTATCATTTCCATCCCCACTCCCCTCAGGCCCTAGCAGTCACTAACCTACAGTCTATCTCTATTGTTTGTTTGTTTTCTATAAAAATCTTTATTTAACACCGCATTCAATCTATTAATGACAGTCATCTGGTTTCTTTCCTCTATACACTGCAAACTTTTTTTTTTTCAATTTGAGATAGTGAGTTTATTTCCTTCTGATATATACCCAGAAGCAGAATTGCTGGATCATATGGTAGTTCTATTTCTAACTTTTTGAAGGAACTCCAAACTGTTTTGCTGACTAAAGCAAAAGGAACAAAAGTAAAAATAAATAAGTGGAACTACATCAAACTAAAAAGCTTCTGCACAGTAAAAGGAACGATCAACAAAATGAAAAAGGCAACCCAAGGAATGGGAAAAAATATTTGCAAATCACATATCTGATAAGAGGTTAATACCCAAAATATATAAGGGCCACATACAGCTCAATAGCCAACCCCTCCCCCCAAAAAATCCAATTAAAGTTGGGCAAAGAACTCTGAATAGACATTTTCCAAAGAATACATTCAAAAGGCCAATAGGTACTCGAAAAGCTGCTTAACATCACTAATCATTACAATACAAGTCAAAACCACAATGAGATATCATCTCACACCTGTGAAAATGACTGATAACAAAAGACAAGGTAACAAGTATTGGCCAAAAGGTGGAGGAAAAGAACCCCTTGCCAGGAATGTAAGTTGGTGCAGCTATTATGCAAAAACAGTTTGGAGTTCTTCCATTGTTTGTTTTTAACATAAGTGAGATTATCTGATTATCCTATAAATAGTATGTCACTTGTTTTTTTCACTTAATGACATAGCTTAGTACTCTTGTCTGGAAAATCCCATGTTCAGAGGAGCCTGGTAGGCTGCAGCCCATGGGGTCGTGAAGAGTCAGACACGACTGAGCAACTTCACTTTCACTTTTCACTTTCATGCATTGGAGAAGGCAATGGCAACTCACTCCAGTGTTCTTGCCTGGAGAATCCCAGGGACGGGGGAGCCTGGTGGGCTGCCGTCTATGGGGTCGCACAGAATCGGACAGGACTGACGTGACTTAGCAGCAACAGCAGCAGCACTCCTCTGTGTTTGTCCTTACAGACCAGCCTCATAGTTTTTAATTCTCCGTAGTATTTTTTGATTTACTGTTTGTATGTTGAGAGAGATTTGGTTTGTCTCTATTTTTTTTTTTCTCACTTTTGTTATGTATTTATAGACATAACACTTTACTGGATACTCTTTTGTGTGTATTTCTGACAAGTTATCTAAGACTTGTTCTAGTTCTTTACCTAGCAATGTCATCTCTGAGTTAAAGAGTATCAGCATTTTAATAGATCCTGTATATTCAAGAACATTCTGTTACCATGGACCTGAACATCAGCGGTCAGTGTTTGCTGACTGCCATTGACCGGGCAAATCCAACTGGCTTCTCCTTAGCTTGTAAATATCACTGAAGTCTATTGCTTACTCCAATGAGTAGTGATGACTCGGCACTGTTATTTAACAGCTACAAGTGTTTGCCTCACTTTAAAAGAGAGAGAGAGAGATTCTTATTACAGCATTCTAGATAAATACATCTCAGCTGAGTCCTAGGATTCCCTTGCTCTCCTTGCTTGATCTCCCTTGATCTCCCTTGCTCTCCCTTGCTCTCCCTTGCTTGATCTCCTTGCTTGATCTCCCTTGCTCTCCCTTGCTTGATCTCCTTGCTTGATCTCCCTTGATCTCCCTTGCTCTCCTTGCTTGATCTCCCTTGATCTCCTTGCTTGATCTCCCTTGATCTCCCTTGCTCTCCTGCTTTGTGTGACAGGAGTCTTCTAGTAGACGTCACTTCATGAAATGGCGTGGGGCCACTTTTAGGTACAAAATGGCATTTGGTCATGCTGGTACACCACAGAAGAGCAGGAACTCTCTGGTGGCCTAAAGACCCTCAGAGTCTGGCCTCTGCCTGTGCCTTTAGCCCCGTCTGTGATCCTGTCCATACTCTTCCCTCCAGCTTTGTTTGTTTGTATTATTGTTGTTGTTTTAATTGAGATATAATTGCTTTACAATATTGTGTTAGTTTCTGCTTGCAATGAAGTGGATCAGCTCTTTGCATATGTATGACCGCCCCCTCCCCTCACGTCACCCCGTGTGCTGTGCAGCGGCTCCCCCCTGGCTGTTTTACACATGGCTGTGCCCAGTTTCCTAAACATGCATATTCTGATGCTCACGGCTTTCCAAACTTTATGTCTTCCTTTCCCATCCATTGTGCTCCATCTTTCATCTTCCTTTGTAAAACGTTTTTAAAGACTATATTCATGCAATCCATCTTTAGGAATCTTGACCTGGCCCCTTAACCTAGGAAAGTCATCCTCCTGTACTCATGGTAACCCGAGCTTCCTCCCATTATAACATGAACTGTGCCACACTATGTCCTTATAAAATACACACACACACAGAGACATACACACGACGCCTCCACTGGTCAATGATTCGTGACGATGGATCGTGTTATACCTTTTTAATTTCTCTAGATGGGCAAACTCTTTAGAGCTTGGTTTGGTTCTTATGATGTTGAAACACAACATCTCTTAATTCTCACTTAGCAAAGTCTTAAGTGAAGTCTGTCCTCACTTTGAAGGCCTTTCTCTGGGCCAGCAAACCTTGGGACACTTCCTTCTCTTTCTGGCAGAGGATATGAACTGCACACTGACTGGTTACCCCCGTTATATAAAATTATTAGTTGGGTTGAGAGAGTCATGTTAATAATATGACTTGGATTACTAACTGTGCTTTCATACAAATCTTGATTATCGGTAACTGACTTAGAAAACTTTCCCCCATTCTATGCTTGTTGTCTGCTTATGTGGAAAAAATGCAAGCAGTCATCTTATTTTGCCAGAGGGTTTAAATTTGTTTCCTTCAATACTAAGCTATCTTTTTGAAGTCTTTTTCCCTCAGAATTGTGTGCAGGACAAATGTTTCTTTTTCAAAAAGGCTTTTTGAAAGGCTCATGGAAAATATTTAAATGATCAGCATTAGTTATATTGCCTTTGCAGCTATGTAAATAATTTCAGCCCTTTCCCTATCAGAACTCTCACAACTTAACATACCTTCAGAAAATGTGAATACGATTACACGATAATGCTGTCCCAATAAGCATTTTAGTGCTTGGGAAGGGAAACGTGAGTGCAAAGCTGAGAATGTATGTGTTCAGCCTGGTAACAATAAAAAGGATGTTTATAAATGAAATAGCACCACAAATGGCCCCACACTTTCGAGGAGGAAAGCAATTTGGTGAAGTGAAAGATGTTAAATATTTTAATTTTCTTCTATGCCAGTAAAATCTTGTAAAACAAGGTGACATATTAAATTTTCTATACTATAGCGGTTCTGAGAGCCTGTCAACATTTTCATTATAAACTCTATTTTCAGAGCTTTATAACTCAGCTTTAAGAATTCATTCTAGCCTGACATTTGGAGTGCAAGGTCTTACCTGGGGAACATGTGTTTCACATGTTTTAAAAATTATGAGTTTTTCTACTTCTCAGTTTATAATGAGTAGCCTTCTCATACTTTTGCACTTGGCCTGCTCTGCCCCAGAAATTGGAGGCAGAAGGCTGACGTGGGGTAGATCACTGATGGGGGAAACGTATCTACAAGTGTGGTCACCATTGGCCAGGCTGCCAGTTTTCATCATGAAGACTCACGCTCATACAGCCACTCAGTCAGTCCACCATATTGAAAGCAGAAAGAGCCCTACTCCACTGACCTCGCTGTTTTAGGCTATGCCAGCTCTCCACAGAGCAGGCTCTCATCCATGGCAGAATTCTTATTCTATTTATTTCAACATTTGTATTAGTTTGTGGATGACGTTCAGACCTTTACTTAAAGCTCCGCAGATTCATTCTAATCTTGTAGGTTTGCTATTAAATCTACTGTGTGGTTGTGTTTCTGTTCCTATCATATTTAGCACTCGATAGGGCTTTAGTTAATATTGAATAATGCAGACAGCATTTTTTTGTACTTAGGAATACCTGCAGATAAATCTCCTAAAGATTTGTCATGGGGAAGGTAGTAAGAAAACAATGAGGGAAGAAGAGCAAGGAAGCAGCAGAAGAGAAAAAGACATGCTGTCTTTTGGTTTCTGGCTTTGAAATATCTTGAGAACTGACTACTTAGTGCAGTTTATCCAAAAGAACAGACATAGACTATCTAGAAAAGAGTGGAATGCCTTCCATTAACGCCATGGTACCAAGTCTTCACTTCTGGGTTGTTTCAAAAGATTTCTAGTACATCATCACTTCCATATATAAAGATTGTCATTCAGTCATGTCCAACTCTTTGCTACCCTAGGGACTGTAGCCCACCAGGCTCCTCTGTACATGGGATTCTCCAGGCAAGAATACTGGACTGGGTTGCCATGCCCTTCTCCAGGGAATCTTTCCGACCTGGGAATCAAACCCAGGTCTCCTGTGTTGCAGGCAGATTCTTTACCATCTGAGATACCAGGGAAGCCCCCAAAACATATGGGTTCCCTGACCAGGGTTAGAAGGCAGGCCCCCTGCATTGGGAGCCCAGAGTCTTAGCCACTGGACCCCCAGGGAAGTCCCATGTATATGTTCAGCATTATTCTATTTACCGAATTGCATTCTATTTTTAATCAGCTGTCAAATTCAAGTTGAAATGTGAAAAGCACCCAGGATATAACCCCAACACGTGTTTCCGTTGTGTGGACACCGACTTTGTGCCAGTGTCCTGAAAAGGTTTATATTTCTCACAACCACCTTGATGAGATGTCCCTCCAGAGCAGACTAAGAGACCGATGCTGTGAATAATTTGCCCCACTACTAATCAGTGTCCAAGGCTGGTTTGGAACCCAGGTCTTACAGACCCCCATACCATAATCTTCTTTGTAAGTCATCATGCCTTCCTTTATGTATACAAAGACACCTGTTGCATTTTTCTGTCGGAATCACACTCTTCCTAACACTGTCAATGGCTTTCATTTTCCAGTGAAACCTGTTAAGTTACAAAGCCTGGACCTCCAAATCTAAAAGAGAAGACTGAAGGACCAAATGACTCTCAGTATTTGAAGTTTAAACCAGGAAGCTGCTTTCCTCTGCAACTTCTTCCTTACCTCTGAGTTAACTCTGTCCCTTTCTTTTTGTTAGTCCCGTTGCCCTGGATGTATCAATTGTATCCTTTGAGTCATCTAAGATGGAAGTATGGGTGATGTAATTTCTCTCACTCTCATCCATAACATTCTTATCAAATACCAAGTCATGTCCAATCTTGAAGAAACATTTTTTCCAAGCTGTGTCCAGACTTGAAGAAACACTTATATTTTTTTCTTTTGAATCGACTTACCTTTAAGGACACTTTGAGTTTAGAGCAACAGAGAGTTCCCATTACTGCCATTTCTCCCCATATGCATAACCTCCCCAACTATTAACATCCCACTTTTATTGAAATTGATGAGGCTACACTGACACATTGTTATTACTCCAAATTCATAACTTACCTTGGAGTTTGCTCTTGGTGTTGTATCTTTTGGTTTTAACAAATGTATAATGAAATGTATAACCCCTGGCAACCACTAATCTTTTATAGCCTCCTTAGTTTTACTTTTTTCTGAGTGGTGTAGTTGGAATTACATAGTATGTAGCCTTTTCAGATCAGTTTATCTCACTTATAATGCCCTTGTGGCTCAGCTGGTGAAGAATCCACCTGCAATGTGGGACACCTGGGTTCTATCTCTGGTTTGGAAAGATCCCCTGGAGAAGGGAAAGGCTACCCACTCCAGTATTCTGGCTTGGAGAATTCCGTGGACTATATAGCCCATGGGGTTGCAAAAAGTCGGACACGACTGAGAGACTTTCACTAATGTTCCTCCATGTCTTTTCATGGCTTAGTAGCTTTTCATCACTGAATAATACTCCATTGTCTGGATGTACCACAGCTTAAAAGGACATTGTGGTGGTTTCCAAGTTTTAGCAATTATGAATAAAGCTGCTATAAATATGCGTGTGCAGTTTTTTGGGTATACATGAATTTTCGGTTTACTTGGGTTAATACAAAAAAAAAAAGCAGTTGCTATACTATATGGTAGCTATATCTGTAGTTTTGTAAGAACCTGACAGACTATCTTCCAAAGTACCATTTTGCATTCCCACCAGCAATGCATGAATTTCCTGTTGTTCCATATCCTTGTCATCATTTGGCACGGCCAATTTTCTGGATTTTGGCCAGTCTAGTAAGTGTGTAGTTGTGTCTTGTTTTATTTTGCAATAACCTAATGACGTATGATGCTGAGCACCTTTCATGTGGCTATTGGCCATCTATTTATCACCTTTTCTGAGGTGTCTGTTCAGGTGTTTTACTCGTGTTTTAAACTGGTTTTTTTTCCCCTTATTGTTGAGTTTCAAGATCTCTTTATGCATTTTGGATACAGTCCTTTATCAGATAAGTGTTTTTCTCCCAGTTTGTGGTCTTCTCATTCTCTTAACAATGTCTCTCATAGAACAGTTTTTAACTTTAACGAAGCCCAGCTTATCAATTTTTCCTTTCGTGGGTCATGGCTTTGGGGTTGTATCTCAAAAGTCATCACCAAATTCGGGGTCGTTTAGATTTTCTCCTGTGTTATTATCTGGGGTTTTTGTAATGTTTTGCTTGACTCTTAGGTCTGTTATCTATTTTCAGTTGCTTTTTGTGAAAAGTATGTGATATGTGTGGGCTTCCCAGGTGACTCAGTGGGTAAAGAATCTGCCTGCCATTGCGGGAGACCTGGGTTTGATCCCTGCTTTGGGAAAATCCCCTGGAGGAGGGCATGGCAACCCACTCCAGTATTCTTACCTGGAGAATCCCACAGACAGAGGAGCCTGGTGGGCTACAGTGCACAGGGTTGCAAAGAGTCGGACACAACAGAACACACATGCACGAGATATGTAGATTCTTTTTTTAAATGTAGTGCCTTCCAGCACCATTTGTTTAAAAGACAGTGTTTTCCCCTAAATTTTGCCATTGCATCTTTTGGAAAGATCAGTTGACTCTATCTACACCATTCATATTTTGTTGTATTTATTTCTTTCCATGTCTGCTGGTACCCTCCAAACAGAATCTTTCATCATCTCTTGACTGCATCTCCTACAAAAGTCTACTAAATAGTTTCATAATGTATTTTATACACAGAGGCCAAAGTTGTCTTTAAAAGGTGTTTGAAGTTGTTCAGTGTATTCCCACTAGTTTTAGGACCCAATCTAAAGCCTTTAATGACCCAGCAGTTCTGCCTAATCTCACTTCTTCCTTCCATCCCTTCCTCCCTCTCCCTCTCCTTCCTCCACAGCCAGATCCATTCTCACCAGCCTCCTAGGGATGTTCCAATCACAACTTTCTCACTTCCTTTCTCACTTCCTTCAATAAGCCACACAACCTCCCACATCAAGACTCAGAATATGGAATAATCTCCTAGAGACCCTTATCCCAGGTCCTTCCAGTTAAGCTTATAGCTGGTCATTTTTCAGAGCCCTGTTTGGATGTCACCACTTTTTCTGGGTTTTCTGTTGATTTTTCTTAAAGCCCAGGAAGATGCCCAAATGTCTTCTAAACCAGGTGACATCTGCTGGCTTCCGAGGAACTCACTTTTTTCAAGGTATTTTATTTTATTTTTTGCCTGTGCTGGGTCTTCCTTGCTGTGCGGGCGTTTCTCTCATCTGCAGTGAGCCGGAGCTGCTGTGTCGGTGCGGCGCTCGGGGCCTCTTGCGGCACTGTCTCCTCTTGCTGCAGGGCTCAGGCTGTAGGTGGGAGGCGTCACTGGTTGAGGCTCTTGGACTCTAGAGCACAGGCCCAGTAGTCATGCTACACGTGCTTAGTTGTTCCACAGCCTATAGGAATCTCCCAGACCAGGGATTAAACCCGTATTGCCTGGATTGCAAAGTGGATTCTTCACCACTGGCCCACCAGGGAAGCCCCTGTCTGTCGATTTTTTAAGTCTTAGTGACAACTGTTTTCACAACACTATGACTTAAGTGCCCTTCATATAATTGCTGATTATACTTTTGTTACTTTCTTTTCCCTGCCCACCTGCCCCCCACTTTCATAAAGGAAGTTTTCTGATCAAAGGGGATGCCGTGTCTGTCATCTTCCCCGATGTATTCACAGTGGGCGCGGGGTCACAGCATCTTAGTGTCCTGCTGGGGCTGTGGGCAGTACTGAGTGGAAACCATCTCTAACGGATGTGGGCACAACTGCAGGGCAGGGCAGCTAAGGGCTAAGCCCATGATACCAGGGCCTGGGACTTCTTTGTTTATCTGGGAGTCAAGTAATCAAATCCCAAGTCAGAAGACTTTAATTACCAGTGTACAGGAAAAACCCAGACAGCAGGGATTGGACAGTCATGGAATCTTGGATTTGGGAAAGGTGAAAGTCAGCATGTAGTAGTCAAGCCCTTTGTAATGATCTTAAACCCAGAGAATTAAAGGATTCAGAGTCCATCTTCCTTCCACATCCTTCAAGGCACCATAGTCCAGAGATCATTTTGGTTCTTGTCACGGCAAGAAAAATAGGACTGTTACTGTTGTTGGCCTTTCCTCCCATTGAGCCAATACAGAGAAGAATGGTGGTTTTCATCTTTTTTATTCTTATGTATTGGATTGGTACTCCATCCATAAGATGTTATGGAAAAACCCAAACAAATATTTTGGCCAACCCAAATAATAACTGGATTTCCCTTTCAGAAAGCAGTTTTGAAGTGCTTCCCAGTTTACTTTCAAGCCTCAGTGTTTTGAACTGAATTCTGGGGTGGGTCAGCATCAGAGCATGAAACTCATGTGCAAACCTCAAAACCAACATAAGGTAGAGAGCATAGGTGTGTGTGTGTGTGTGTGTGTGTGTGTTTAATGCAGTAAAGAAAAATTCTCATTCACCTAAAATGAGTATAATATGTAAAATACATGAAGAAACTGATCATTATTTTTCCATTCAATTTCATTTTAAAATTATTTAAATGAAATAGGAATATGTCAGAGTTCCTTCTTAGCTAGTTTCTTGAAGCACTTTCTCCCTTGTAAAGCCAGTAGCCTCCTTTCAGAAAAAGTGAACACAGTCTCACTTTTCTCCCCTGTACTCCAGAGGTGGATGCAGAAACTGGAAACTTTTTCTACATAGAAAGGTAGTAAGTCAGTGTCCAGAACCCGAAGATAGGTTGGGGCATTACCCTCTGAAATATCCAGGGATATAAATGGAGACATTGTATCAGAGAGGTCTCTAACATCTTTTCCCTGGGCTCTTGGGAATTTCTTCAATATCAAGAGTCTTCATCAGTTCAGTTCAGTTCAGTTGCTCAGTCGTATCCAACTCTTTGCAACCCCATGAACTGCAGCACGTGAGGCCTCCCTGTCCATCACCAACTCCCAGAATCTACCCAAACCCATGTCCATCAAGTTGGTTATGCCATCCAACCATCTCATCTTCTGTCATCCCCTTCTCCTCCTGCCCTCAATCTTTCCCAGCATCAGGGTTTTTCCAGTGAGTCAGCTTTTCGCATGAGGTGGCCAAAGTATTGGAGTTTCAGCTTCAGCATCCGTCCTTCCAATGAACACCCAGGACTGATCTCCTTTAGGATGGACTGGTTGGATCACCTTGCTGTCCAAGGGATTCTCAAGAGTCTTCTCCAACACCACAGTTCAAAAGCATCAAGTCTTCATCAGTGTTGAATTTTTCTTTTGTTACCTCTCTCATTTTTTAGATAGCTCTTAAGCAGGTTGCTTCACAAATTTACTTTGAATCAGAATCTTCTGGAGGAAATTGGTTAAAGGGAAAAAAATCAGGTCAGGTCTTGTCCTGCTTCAGTGAGCCTGTTTTACTTATTAGCTCCCCACGTGACTCTGATATACATCAGAGTTTAATATGTATATGGGTTCAAGTCGACTAGCAAGTGTCTAGTGGCATCTATGGTGCAAGGAGCCCACACCATGCTTTGTTACTCTGTGAACTCCCTCTTTTATTTCACAGTGCAGTTATTTTCTCTGTGGCACCTTCTTCTTACTAAAGTTGAATCCTTCTTAATTGTTGTGGTTGTTGTTTAGCTGCTAAGTCATGTCCTACCTTTTTGCAACCCCATGGACTGTGTAGCCCACCAGGCTCTGCTGTCCATGGGCAAGAATGTTGGAGTGGGTTGTCATTTCCTTCTGCAGGGGATCTTCCTGACCCAGGGATTGAACCCAGGTCTCTTGTGGGTTCGATTCCTGCTTTGGCAGGCAGCTTCTTTCCCACTAATGCCACCTGGGAAGCCTATTTCTAGAAGCTATTAACTATCATATCCTCTCTTTTAGATGATTTTGTTAATAACATCCACTTAGGTAGATGGTAATTTTGTCAATTCATGCTGAAAACTTCTTGTTAACAGTTACTTTTTTCAAGAATATTCCATTGCACCATGATTAAAAATAGCCATGACTATCAGGAGAATAAAAGCAAGAGGTTTGTACCTGTGCATCGTGGGGCACCAGCAATTTATTTTTGAGAGAACCGGGCTGTATTCTCTGTTTAAAAACATAAGAGCTCAGATTAGACAAAACCCTTCTTTCAAGGAGATTTCAGTCCAGTAGAACATATCCAGGAGATTTTAGTCTAGTAGAACAGCATGGTGATTTTATTTGTTTTGGGAGGAGGCATTGCTTGTTTTTTTTTGTTTGTTTGTTTACATTTGTTTACTTTTTTCTTTATGGTTAAGACTCAGTGGAAAAGACTCAATAAAGACATGGTAAAGACTCAGTGGAAACTGAAACTCCTCAAGGAATGATTTAGCATCTTATCTCTAATTTCTTGCCCCTAAAGTTTAAATCATTGTAATAGAATATGCATTATCTTTTGTCTTGTTTCTCCTAGAGATTTCCTGCTTCATTACACATCCAAGTGTATGCAAATATTTTTATTGCTAGGAAAATAAAGTTTGTGCATTGGTCAGTTGGCTGGGATTCATGGTACTGTGGGCCTGATTCCTCATAGATTGACATATGGCTTGAAGATCATGTCATGATACTTCAAACCTTTTATGCTCCATCTAGGAATAATCCCCACCACATCCTCCAGTGGCTGCTGGGAAGAATAATAGCAACTAGGAGGAATTTAGCAAGAAGAAACGATCATTTCAGTGGAAAAGTTTAGATTTAGCATCGTTAGATCCCAGAAAACTATAACTTCTGTATCAGAGTTTATGCTTTCAGTGAGTTAGACACTTGAAACCAGGATCCTAACCTCTCAACTTCTAATACGGAAGAGTTTCACCTCACCTGATGGAGATGTATCTAGTTTGTGACCCGAGAATCAGTTAAATTGGCAGCCGAAGCAAAGGGATCTTCCTTTCATTTTATATCTTTACCTCTGAGTTCCATTTTAAGGTGATTTATTCCCCTAAATATGCATATTTGTCTCCCCAACATCACTCAGGCAATGATAGAAAAAAGTTTATAAGAATTAGGAGGCACAACCCAAATATAATGGAGAGAAAAGGGCAGCCTATATGTGGACAACAGATTGCAACCATTTGTAGGAAACAAAAGTGAGATACAGGAGGAAAGAGATGAAACAAGACTGATAAGGCTGCAACAGCCGTAGGGTGCCCTGCAGATCATCTCCAGGGGCTAAATGTAATAATGTGTAGTAAGTTGATGTGGGGCCTGGGAGACTGTTCTGGAATAAGAGCCCTAGATGTCTGTACTATTTAGTCAAGTTAGATCAGCTGTAAGCAGTGTTTTTTCCCAAAGAGTCTGGACACTGACTTTCTCTTATAAGCTTCACCTGGGAGCTTGTTAGAGTTGCAAATATTGGGCTTTACCCCCAGCAGAGGTTCTGGGGGTGGGTCCCAGCGGTCTAACCTTTAGCAAGCCTCCAGGTGATTCTGATTCCTACTTAGCCTTAGATCCACTGGCCTAACACACAGTTCCACGGATTGCAGCTCAGGGGTGGCAGTGTTCTCCTCCACAGAAGCTTAGACCCCGCCAAGGAAAACCCCCAAGGTAGGAAAGAGGAGAGGAAAGAGGCGGCTGGTGGTGGGGATATTAACAAATCATCCTCCTGTCTTCTTTGTTTTTTGTAGAATTCCAGCAAATAGTCATTTCCTAGGTCAAAAAAGGAAAACTATTTAAAATCAGGAAGGGACTGTTTGAGAATGTCTAGAACACACAAGGGTGAGAAATTATGTATCTCATACCTTTCCTAGGAAGTTACTTGGAGCCAAGGAGCAGAGAGAAAAGAAAGTCGACTAGCAACAGGCCTGGAACACGGGGTAGGCCTAAGCTCTGCCAGGTGGTTTCAGGCTTGAATCCTCCTTAAAAAAGGGAAAAAAAATAATATTTTGTTCACTGTGCACTTTTTGGGGGGGGCCTTCATTTTGATTGTTTTTTAAAAAAATAGCATTATAAGATATTATTTATCTTTAAATTGAGTTTGTTGGCACCTATTACGTTTGGGCCCCAGGCTCTTGCCTTGCTAACCAAACCAGCCCTGGCCTTGTTTCATATCAGCTTCTTTTGATGAATTTGTAGGGGAGAAAGTGGTCTCCCTGTCCTATTCCTCTGCCATCTTAGGATCGCCCCCTGCTTGTATCAGTTTCCTGTGGTTGTTGTAACACGGACTATCCATAAACTGGGGAGTGAGACAGGCTTGGGATTGGTTTGTCGGTAAATCCTGTGCGACTCTTTGCAACCCCGTGAACTGTAGCCTGCTAGGCTCCTCTGTCCATGGGATTCTCCAGGCAAGAATACTGGAGTGGGCAGCCATTCCCTTCTCCAGGGGATCTTCCCAGCCCCAGGGCTTGAACTCCTGTCTCCTGCATTGCAGGCGGATTCTTTACCACCAAAGCCACCAGGGAAGCCCCAGGGGGTTGTTAAACCAGTAGAAGTTTATTCACTTAAAATTCTGGGGCCAAAAGTCTGAAATTAAGGTGTCAGCAGTTTCCCATTTTCCTCTGAAGGCTCTCGGGGAGAATCTTTTTTTTTTTTTTTTCTGCCTCTTCCAGCTTTTTTGGGTATCAAGGTTATCTAATTAGCCTGTATCTCTCCAGACTTTGCCTTTGTAGTCACATTGCCTCTTCTTTTGGCTGGTGTTTTCTTGGTATGATGTCTGTATCAACACTCTCCCAATGTTGCTCTTAAAAAGGTCCTTGTCATTGGATTTAGGGCCATCCTGGATAATCTAAGGACATTTCACCTCAAGAATCTTAATTACATCAGCAAAACTATCCATTAAAAAAAAAAACAAGAAGGGCAACATTTAGAGGTTTGGGGGATTCAGACATGAATGCATCTTTTTTTTTGAGGGTGAACTGGAGGAAAATTAAGCCTACTATGAGTTGCAAAGATGGAAAGTAAGGAAAAACAAAAAAACAGTGAAGGAACATACCAGAAGGAAACCTGTTGCAGCTGACCTAGATAGAGATTAGGCCAAGACAGACTGGAGTAGAATGGAGGCCAGTCTGCAGGGAAAAGAAACTTGGTTGATTTGCTGGAAGATTTGAAGGAAAAAATGAGATTATAAATACAATTGTTTAAAATAAAAAAGCAGTGTAAATGCCTGGAAAATTTAAAGGCGGAAACGAGAATAAATTTGTATACACTCCTTGGCCCATCTGCAAGCAGTATTTACATAATTTTGAAAATGTAAACAGTGTTTAAATTTTTGGCCTTTTTGAATCCACCTATAGGCTTCCTTGGTGCCTCAGACAGTAAAGAATCTGCCTGCAATGTGGGAGACCTAGGTTTAATCCCTGGGTTGGGAAGATCCCCTGGAGGCGGGCATGGCAACACACTCCAGTATTCTTGCCTGGAGAATCCCATGGATGGAGGAGCCTGGCAGATCATGTTTTCCTTGATTCTTTGGTTCTGTGGTTTCATTGTCATTAGTCATTAGGCAACTTTTAATGAATAGTTTTTTAATATAAATTATTTTAATCTTAAATTGCTTATTTTACTAACTCTCAAAATCTGTGGATATTTTTTCCAGTCATTTATTTATTTATTTTATTGACAGGCTGATATGCAATAAAACTATTTAATACAAAAAAAATAAAAATAGACCTTAAGTACAATTTTGACATGCAAATCAATAGGTGTAAAATTTCTGTATCAAATTTTTATAAAAGTTTCTGAAAGCTTCCTCTCAGTATGTCTGCTTGACATTTTGTGTGGTGGCATACTGGCAACACAAAGTGTGCAGACTAGGAAAATTTCAAGAGACTTAATTTGAGCAGTGGCCTAGTTTTATTTATTTATTTAGTTCTTCCTTCCTTAAAAAAAAAAAAAAAGGAAGGAAAGAAAAAATGCTTCCTTGTGTGTTTTTTAAAAAAAAAAAAAGTTCCCGAACAGAAAGAAAAATTCTTGAACTGGAAGAGATTCTTCTCTCCCCCTAGGATTGTTGAGACATGTTCTATTATCTTCTGAATGTTTCATAACTTTCATACTTTATTCTTCAATATGCTTGACTTGTATATGGTGGGAGATAAAATTTGGTTTAATTTTCCTCTATCAATATCCCTTTCAATTTGTTTTCTGTTATGGGTTGTCTTTGGGGCTTCCCTGGTGGCTCAGAGGTTAAAGCGTCTGCCTGCAATGTGGGAGACCTGGGTTTGATCCCTGGGTCAGGAAGATCCCCTGGAGAAGGAAATGGCACCCCACTCCAGTATTCTTGCCTGGAGAATCCCATGGATGGAGGAGCCTAGTAGGCTGCAGTCCATGGGGTCGCAAAGACTGGGACACAACTGAGCAACTTCACTTACTTATGGGTTGTCTTTAGCCCATCAGGTGATTGGATTAAACTTTGCCCACTGCTTTGCACCGCCATAGGCAGTGACTTAGAGCACATGCCCTGTCAAGGATTAAGGGTCCATTAATGTAGGTTATGACTCTGGGCTGTGTCAGTGTTCTCTCTGTATATCCTTGCATCAGGAACATGCCAGTTTGGCTACTGTAGCTTCCTATTTTGTTCTTCCTTCAAGTTTGTCTTGGCTTTTCCTGGGCCTTTACAGTTCTTTAAAATTTTAGTTGACTTTGAAGGTTTCTTCAAGAAAGTCGTTGGGATTTTGGTTGTAATTGCATTAAGTTATAAATGTTTTATTTAAAAAATTTTTTTTTAATTTTTATTTTTACTTTATTTTGCTTTACAATACTGTATTGGTTTTGCCATACATTGACATGAATCAGCCACAGGTGTACATGAGTTCCCAATCCTGAACCCCCCACCCACCTCCCACCCCATATCATCTCTCTGGACCATCCCCATGCACCAGCCCCAAGCATCCTATATCCTGCATCAAACATAGACTGGCGATTCATTTCTTACATGATAGTATACATGTTTCGATGCAATTCTGCCAAATCATCCCACCCTCTCCCTCTCCCACAGAGTCCAAAAGTCCATTCTATACATCTGTGTCTCTTTTGCTGTCTCACATACAGGGTTATCATTACCATCTTTCTAAATTCCATATATATGTGTTAGTATACTGTATTGGTGTTTTTCTTTCTGGCTTACTTCACTCTGTATAATCGGCTCCAGTTTCACCCACCTCATTAGAACTGATTCAAATGTATTCTTTTTAATGACTGAGTAGTACTCCATTGTGTACATGTACCACAGCTTTCTTATCCATTCATCTGCTGATGGACATCTAGGTTGTCTCCGTGTCCTGGCTATTATAAACAGTGCTGCGATGAACATTGGGGTACACGTGTTTCTTTCAATTCTGGTTTCCTTGGTGTGTGTGCCTAGCAGTGGGATTGCTGGGTCATAAGGCAGTTCTATTTGCAATTTTTTAAGGAATCTCCACACTGTTCTCCATAGTGGCTGTACTAGTTTGCGTTCCCGCCAACACTGTAAGAGGGTTCCCCTTTTTCCACACCCTCTCCAGTGTTTATTGCTTGTAGACTTTTGGATCGCAACCATTCTGACTGGTGTGAAATGGTACCTCACTGTGGTTTTGATTTGCATTTTTCTGATAATGAGTGATGTTGAGCATCTTTTCATGTGTTTGTTAGCCATCGTATGTCTTCTTTGGAGAAAGAAGTTCTATTTAGTTCTTTGGCCCATTTTTTGGTTGGGTCATTTATTTTTCTGGGATTGAGCTGCATAAGTTGCTTATATATTTTTGAGATTAGTTGTTTGTCAGTTGCTTCATTTGCTATTATTTTCTCCCATTCAGAAGGCTGTCTTTTCACCTTGCTTATAGTTTCCCTTGTTGTGCAGAAGCTTTTACTTTTAATTAGATCCCATTTGTTTATTTTTGCTTTTATTTCCAGTATTCTGGGAGGTGGGTCATAGAGGATCCTGCTGTGATTTATGTCGGAGAGTGTTTTGCCTATGTTCTCCTCTAGGATTTTTATAGTTTCTGGCTTACGTTTAGATCTTTAATCCATTTTGAGTTTTGTGTGTGTGTGTATGGTGTTAGAAAGTGATCCAGTTTCATTCTTTTACAAGTGGTTGACCAGTTTTCCCAGTACCACTTGTTAAAGAGATTGTCTTTACTCCATTGTATATTCTTGCCTCCTTTGTCAAAGATAAGGTGTCCATAGGTGTGTGGATTTATCTCTGGGCTTTCT
>SJYQ01004457.1:621333-708583 GCA_006410935.1 Redunca redunca
TGACTGTGGCTTTGTAGTAGAGCCTGAAGTCAGGCAGGTTGATTCCTCCAGTTCCATTCTTCTTTCTCAAGATTGCTTTGGATATTCGAGGTTTTTTGTATTTCCATACAAATTGTGAAGTTATTTGTTCTAGCTCTATGAAAAATACTGCTGGTAGCTTGATAGGGATTGCATTGCATCTGTAGATTGCTTTGGGTAGTATACTCATTTTCATGGATTCTTCCGATCCATGAACATGGTNCCAATTTTATAGTCCACCCGTTCATTTGTCCTCCAGCCTCCAGTGTTATTGCTCAGTTTCTCAATATAGTATGGGAATTTCATTTCATTGGCTTGTAATGTAGTTCAATAAATACAGGTCTTGGCTTTGTCTCTACTTGAAATGAAATCTATTTTTGCTTTCAAGGCATTGAATTTTATGAATTTTCATTTTTTATAAAGCCCTCATCAGTTCAAGAGTGATGTTATGTCTATCTATTTATATGTGAAAAGAATAAAGAAAGCATGCATTGTGGTGTTCTTTAAATACCACCAGGACATTTTTAAAGAGCTGGGTAGTTGAAGAGAATGACTTCTCTCGTTATTGACTGAATACACAAGGAGAAACTTCAACAATAAGAAACAATGGATGATTTTTTAAAGAAAATAACTTCTGAAGGATGAAAAGGACCATTTTCCCATGAAGACACTCAAGATAAAATACAATTGAGTAGAAGGAGAAGTAAGGAAGTAAAGGACCTCTTAAGTTAATACATTCTAGAACTAAACACAAAGGTGCTTCTTGAACAAAAGGACCTTTACAAATGAAGGTACATGTTAGGATTTTTTCAAAGGATCCCTGTTTAGTTCAACAGGCTCCTTCAAATGCGGTGCGTTTTAAAGGCTTGGAAGTAATTGGACTCTAGAGAATCCGAGAGGAGGGTGTTTAGTGTTATCGTGGAAACTTTGGTAACACAGGTTAGTTTGTGACATCTGCTTTGAACTGAACTTGTGATTCTGACAGTATTTAGGAATCAGGAGTGGAAATTTGAGCCTCAGTTTTTACTTCCCCCTTTCTCTTGATTTCCTACAATTTTCACATCAGCCAAGGCTGCTTCTGATTCTGGATGTTCTAGTGTTCCGTGTCTATGCCTAAGACTCTGCTTTGATCTTAATTTCTTGAGCTATACCCTCACCCGTCTTGGTCAAGCACTTACAGTAAATCCCATACGTGCAGACTGGAGTCTGGAGGACAGAGGCCTGGTGGCATGCGTGTTTCTTTCTGCAGGTTCTCCACTGCAGCTTCCCCGCTGCTGACCTCTGGATCTGACCTCTCTGGTTAAGTGTGACTTCCTACACCCTGGTCTAGGGTTTTCCAGGTGGTGCTCGTGGTAAACAATCTGCCTGTTAATGCAGGAGATGCAAGAGACATGGGTTCAGTTCCATCCCTGAGTCAGGAAGTTCCCCCGGAGTAGCAAAATGGCAAGCCACTCCAGTATTCTTGCCTGGAAAATTCCATGGACAGAGGAGACTGGTGGGCTACAGTTGATGGGCTTGCAGAGTCGGACCCGCTGAGCACCCACACACAGCAGCAGGCCCGGCCCACTAACTCTGTTCTGCTTGGCTTTCTCTGAGCCTCCTCACTCCCCTCTAAGTGACTGTGTGAGAGAAATAAATGTTGCCAACATTTTGACTTTTATCCCCAATACTCCTCTAGGAGAGAAGTCAACTTCAGAACAGTTTAGGGGCATTTTCGCTCCATTATGCTCTCTTACAAATATTTTGATTTTAAAACCTGACACTTTACCTAGAAGAATTGGGTGACAGGTTTGCCTAGGAAGATAAATCATCACTACTTTATTGCATCACACCATACTGGTGAAAGGCTTAAATGTCTTTGGACAGATGGTACCCTGTGAGATTCGAGGAAGCTAGAAACAAGGGCCCATACTGATTCCCTGTGTTCAGATGTTTCTAAAAATATGTTCATGTCATAATGAAAATAGACCTACACTACAGATACTTTGAGAGAATAAGCATAGCTTTAGAGTCTGTTTTCCATTTAAGTGAATGAAAATTATGCAGGAAATTCCATTTATATAGGCTGTCAATTGAAATGAATTAGACATCCCTAGATGTTCCTCTGACAACTGCCCTAGAAAGTCATTTTACATCTCCTTAAACTTGTTGAGCACATAAGCATATGTTTGTCCAGACCCCCAAATAATTTGTTTTCACTCTGCTTCTACTTTTATAACACAAAAGTACATAAAAAATGCTATTACTTCTCACAGGGCAGCTTCATTTTACTCTCAGTATCCTCAGGCATGTATGATAAAAATTACTGTTAATAATGTGACTTGAGGCCTGACAAGATCCTATAATTCTTTCTGAATCTTTATAAAAAGTAAATTGTGCACAGCTTAATTTTAAAGTGAATTTTATTGTATTATCGGCAAAAGGCACTCTCACGTTCAAAAGATGTTCTCGATACCAAACCTTGCTCTCAGGCATTTGGTAAACAGTAACTTAGAGTGCTATAATTATAGGACTTTACTGAGACTCCTTATAGGTTCTATTTTACTTTACCTTCTAGGTAATGCAGTTTTTATTTGTTTATAAAATATCTTGGTATCCAGCTGTAGCAAACTGTTGGTTAATTTTTCTCTCCTGGCTGGAGGAGAACTTCATATGTACAGTCAGTGGTGCTGCCTTTTGCAGAAACTAAATCCTTTCTGACTTAGAAGGAAGCTTTTCTGGTTGGTCAGGAAGCTATTCTGTGTGTGTCTGTGTCTGTGTGTCCTTGAGTCTTTTTATGCTGGGTAAAAGAAAATGAAGGTGTGAGGAATAGAGAGGAAAAGATAAGAGGGAGGAGACAGTGAGGAGGAAAGGCTTTATTTAGAGTGAAAGCCACAGGTGTGAATACTTTTTTTTTTATGTTTGAAATAAAATAGAAACTGCTATTATAAACGCATACGAAATGCCTTTGTGCTGTGAAGCTCAGTAAATAGAGACAAGTTTCTAAACCTCTTGAAATCAGAAACCCACTGCTCTGTGACTACTTGGTACTTAAATGGGCCTGTAAATATTCAGTAGAACACAGGTCCTCAGTCTTAGAATCTAGGTAATATGTTATGCTTCTCTGCATTAAACTGCAACAGATGGTAGTGCAGTTTGAGTTTTGAAAAACCTTGCCGCACTAAACCACTCACTTTGTAGAAAAGGAAAACCTGAAACTTGATCAAAGGGAAAACCGTGCTTTTGTTTTGTGGCATGGTGCATTTTTGCTTATGGCCGTACTTGTGACAAGGAAGTGTGAAGATGCGTAGGCAGAGGAAAGGGAGGTTGTGTGACTTGCTCAGTCTCCCACAGTTAAAATTAGAATTTTAACTCAGGTCAGCCTCATATTGAGACATGCTTGTAACCACATTAGGCTCCATCCAGTAATTTTAGCAATTGTATTCGAGTTTCTAACCCCACTTTCAAAATATTCCTGTGTATCCCATCTGATATCCACTGATTAATATTTGAGAAGCCATTTCAAATACCCTGATGGATTTCTATTACAAGGAATGGAGTATTCATTTTTTAAATTAAATGCTCAGTCGTGTCTGACTCTTTGTGACCATCATAGGCTGTAGCTTGCCAGGCTCCTCTGTCAACGAGATTTCTCAGCCAAGAATACTGGAGTGGGTTGCCATTTCCTTCTCTGGGGGATATTCCCAACCCAGGGATTGAACCCACATCTCCTGCATTGGATGGCAGATTCTTCGCCACTGAGTCACCAGCAGATACCAAATAACCCTCAAAATTGTTACTACAACTTAATTCTTAGTACTTTGGGATAGTATTCTTCATTTTGATTCACTAAATAGCTACCAAATTGCCACAACATAATAATTGTCAGTAACATTTGTTGAATTATCTTAAAGAATATTCCTGGGTTATACTTCTATTTCAGTATGTGCTAATAATACTCATTATCTGTTAGTGTTGAGTGAGTTAACAGAGCTAGTGTTTTAGAGTTAATGATGAGAAAAGGGGTTTTTGAGTCCTACTTCGTATGTGCGTGCTACGTCACTTCAGTTGTGTCTGACTCTCTGTGACCCTGCAGACTGTAGCTGCCAGGCTCCTCTGTCCATGGGCTTGTCCAGGCAAGAATACTGGAGTGGGTTGTCATGTCCCGCTCCAGGGGATCTTCCCTACTTAGTATGTGCCTTCAGTCATACTTGTTATGAGAGGCTAAGTGTTCTCTAGCTAGTACTCTGATCCTAGTGCCTGTAGGCGCCCACGCAATATGACACGTGATGTTTTAATGAATTGTTAACTGCAAGTGTACTTCAATATTTCGACTTTTTGTGCCGTCTTTAAGGACAACAATGGAGTAAAAGATAGTGTTCTGTTTTTAACTGAGAAATACTTGGAGATGCTCTACAAAAAAGGCATTTCCAGTGGTGTTAGAGCAGCATGTTATCTTTGCAATGTATCCTTTATTCCTCGACTCAAAAGTATCATTCTGAAGGTGCGTAGATGAATACAAAAATGATAATATGTTTGATGATAGATTGCCATCCCTCTCAGATGAAAATGATGCTGATGATATGATTAGATGCATACATAAATCAGTTTGAAAAAAAAATTCATGTGATAGCATTTTCACTTCCACACAGATATATATTTTACAAATCAGTGACTGCTAATAAATAAGAAAACATACATTTTATTAACATATCACAATGTATTCAGAAGTGGGTGGTTTCTGAGAGACTGCAAGAAGAATAGTTTTAAAACAGCAGAGTTTTGTTTTTTTTTCTGTTGTGTGTGTGTGTGTGTGTGTGTTCCCTAATGTATCAGTTAGCTTTCCCTGTATAGCAAACCATCTCACAACTCAGTGGCTTAAAACAGCTGTTTAATTCATGATACATTCAACTGGCTGGGGCCAGTGGGGGTGGGGGGTGGAGGGGTGTACAGTTTTCTTGGTCTGAGCCAACTGGATTGGTTCACTCGTGAAATTGTAGTCCACAGAGTGTGTCTTCTGAGCCACAGCTTGGAGTTCACAGGACAGCTTCTGCTACATTTTGTTCATCAAAACTTATCACAAAACCATCTGTGATCCATAGAGTAAAGGAATATACTTCTCTCTTTGATGGTGGGGGTAGAGAGGGGATACTGTAACCATTTTTATAGCTTACCACAGCTAATACTGCAGTTCTCATAGCAGTGTCCTCAAGAAGTAGTGTCTTTTAATCATAACCGTAACTGCTAATGCGTACAGAACATCCTCTGTGTGCGTGGCCCTGTGATAAATGCTTTCTGTGGATTAACTCGGTTAATTTTCACAATGATCTAAGACAGATTTTATTTTTCCCCACTTTCTGTGAGGAAACTTGGTCATAAAGGTGTTAACTATTTTGCAAGATATAGAAGTTCTCCCACCAAGAACCTTTGTCAGGTAATATCTGTTAACATCTTACAGGACAGTAGCATTGTATGAAATCTAGTTTGGAAAATGATGATATACTTATTGTACTTAGGCTTCCAACTGGGAACCAGATCACCTCAATTTTATAGCAACTGTAGCTCTGTCACTGAGTATACTAAGTTGTATGCAAAATACCTTATTTTTTTCTTCTGTTTCTTCTAAGTTTGCTTGTTTGTACAAAAACCAGTGGTCACATATAGTTGTGAGAGCTGGACTGTAAAGAAGACAGAATGGCAAATAATTGACACCTTTGAACTATGGTCAGAGAAGGCAATGGCACCCCACTCCAGTACTCTTGCCTGGAAAATCCCATGGACAGAGGAGCCTGGTAGGCTGCAGTCCATGGGGTCGTGAAGAGTCGGACACGACTGAGCGACTTCACTTTCACTTCTTACTTTTGTGCATTGGAGAAGGAAATGGCAACCCACTCCAGTGTTCTTGCCTGGAGAATCCCAGGGACAGCGTAGCCTGATGGGCTGGCGTCTATGGGGTCGCACAGAGTTGGACACGATTGAAGCGACTTAGCAGCAGCAGTAGCAGTTGAACTATGGTGCTGGGGAAGACTTCGGAAAGTCACTTGGACAGCAAGGGGCTAAAACAAGTCAATCTTAAAGGAGATCAATCCTGAATATTCACTGGAAGGATTGATGCTGAAGCTCCAGTATTTTGGTCATCTGATGTGAACAGATGACTCATTGAAAAAAATCCCTGATGCTGGGAAAGATTGAGGGCAGAAGAGGAGGGTGTCAGTGGATGAGATGGCTAGATGGCACCGCTGATGCAATGGACACGAATTTGGGCAAACTCTGGGAGATAGGGAGGGACAGGGAGGCCTGGTGTGCTGCAGTCCATGGGGTTGCAAAGAGTCGGACAGGACTGGGCGACTAAACAACAACCAAAACACAGTCTCTATCAGTTCAGTTCAGTCGCTCAGTCGTGTCCAACTCTTTGCGACCCCATGAATCGCAGTACGCCAGGCCTCCCTGTTCATCACCAACTCCCGGAGTTCACGCAGACTCACATCCATCGAGTCCGTGATGCCATTCAGCCATCTTATCCTCTGTTGGCCCCTTCTCCTCCTGCCCCCAATCCCTCCCAGCATCAGAGTCTTTTCCAATGAGTCAACTCTTCGCATGAGGTGGCCAAAGTACTGGAGTTTCAGCTTCAGAATCATTCCTTCCAAAGAAATCCCAGGGCAGATCTCCTTCAGAATGGACCGGTTGGATCTCCTTGCAGTCCAAGGGACTCTCAAGAGTCGATATGTGAAAATCAAGCCAGTTTTATGTCTGAGTCCCCTCAAGAGTTTTGAACCAAGTTTATTCACTTTGAGGTATCCTATCTCCTTCCCTTTCATCCTCCTCCTTTCCCTCTCCTTCCTCCTCCTCCTCCTCCCTTTAAACTATGCTCCCCTTTTCCTATTGACACCCACCCAAGCAGTGACACAATATTAATTATTACTGATAGTTGGCAGACGGTACTGTAGCATGGCAATATGATACTGAGTGAAATTATACCCGTGTCAAATTGCGTATGAATCAATGACTTCAATAAAGTCAATGGGAAAGGATACATGTATCCCCTCCCCCCAACCCCTTCCCCCAGCCATACAGATGATGCAGGAGCTTGGCCAAAGTTGTCTCTAGCTCTTCAGTGTTTAGTATCTACTATTTATTATTGCTGTTGTCAGATAACTAGTCTTGAGGAGGAGTTCTGGAATCAAGATTAAGTTATACATGTGTTTATGTACAGGTAGAGGAAGTAAGTTTCATTAAGAAAAGAGTGCCTGTGTGTTTTTGTGTATATATGTATCTTCTGTCTTAGAGACTCAGCCCATTCATTAAATCCATGTGCTCATTGACCACTGGAGGAGTTTGAAAAAGGATAAATAATGACCGAATACTACTAGTGTAAATGTCAGTGTCTGATCCTCAAAGCAATGTGATGAAATTGATATTGTTATAGATGCAGACTAGGAGAATGAGAAAGGTAACGTATATTAGTCATAATCACACAAAGAGTAAAAAGGAGATGAGGACTGAACCTGAGTTTGTTTAACCAGAGGTTCTAGAACTTAAGGAGCGAGTAGAGTAATAAAGAGATACAGTGTGTTCACTGTGCATGGGCCTGAGCTGCAGATGTGTGTAATCCATGACGGAGTCCCAGGGCCTCAGATTGCTGTGAGCTGAGCTGTGGCAATACTTCAGTGATCCTTATTTTCAAACTTGTTTCCTGGGCAAGGAACCTTTTGGCAGGAGGAATGGTATGTGGTTATTATATGGGTGAATGGAGGAGGTCCTTGAACTTGAACCCATCCTAATCCCAAAACTCAGATATTAAAAAAAAAGACATATGATCAGAAGGAACTCTTAACAAAACTTTGAAAGCTAAGAAATCTGCTGAGAGATAAATCCAGCAGAGCCTAACCCAAAGAAAAGAAGCTTGAATCACTTAATTCAGAGGAAAATGGCAGGCTTCCTTAGACTCTGGCCTGGGGGTGAGGTGAAGTTGCAAATTCAGAGGATGTATGAATAAAATTGGAGCCCTGCAGCAGCTGTGGCTGGGTGCAGTCAAGGGCATCTGGAAGACCGTGGGCTCCCCAAGTTGGTTCTGGGAACCCCAGAAATAACCAGGACTCAGCCTGAGGTCACATTATAAGGCCCCTGGACCCCTTGTAAGGAACGGGGGCTACTCACAGGCCACCACAGTTGAGCCCTTGGCTGTTTAGGTCACACTGTTGTTAAACATGGACGTACACACATGTACACATGTGTCTGTGTCATTACTTCATTGCCTTTTTTTTTTTTTGAGGCACCACTAAACCTAACATGGATTATTTAATTTTTTTTAGCTTTCCATTTATCCTATTTGAGCTTAGAGGCTCATACCTCTTCCATCTATCTGGTTCTGTTTAGCATATTATTACATTCAATCCATGTTCACTAAAGGAATGCATGAATGAATAGAACAGACCTACTTATGTTTATATATATTTCCATACATCAGTTGGCAAGAGATGTAAATGAAGCCAATTTCTAAGCCATTGCCTATAAAAGCAGAGTTTTAAAGGCTAACATTTTGCTTTACCTCCATGAATTCCGATTATCTCCTAATATCCAAGGATAAGAAAGTCTGTTTCTCAAGATGGTGGAAAATCATTTCAGAAAACCATCTAACAAGGCTAATACCTCTCCACCCAACATAAATCAGCAGCTTTTCCTAGAGACTGGGGAGGAAGTATTCCATTTTGGTTATTCCAAGGGAGGAAGAGAAATACAAAAACCTGATGAGCTGATGAACCCAGGGAAGGAATTCTGGACTTGCTTCCCTATGAGCCAGATTGATGGTCTCCTCAGCAGTGTACTTACATGCATCTTCCTAAATTATTGTTTCTAAAAAGTTCATCTTTCACATGGAGCTTTATACTGTGTACTCATATCACTGTTCTTTCTGAAGCATGGGAGAGACAAAAAAAGACTTGTTCATTTATATTTAGTCTGTGTTTCTGTAATGAACAATTTTGAAGACTTACATCATTGGTTAGGAGAATGAGTGTGGTCCAGTTGAAGATTCATAAGTGATGTTGTAGCATCTAAGAGGTCATTCGGGTTCTTCAAGAAATGCTACAGACCCAGGAAACTAAACCCGATCACCTAGGGATAGACCAGACAATGAGGACTCAGGTCTTCAAAGCAGTAAACGTGAGGAGATAGCAGTTAAACCTTGATGAAAACCATAAATGATGATAAGACTGAAATCACTACTATTGTATACGCATTAAAGCTAATCTGTCATATTCAGCTCTGAGAACTCATGGACTGTAGCCCACCAGGCTCTTCCGTCCATGGAATTCTCCAGGCAAGAATACTGGGGTAGGTACCTATCCCCTTCTTCAGGGGATCTTCCTGATCCAGGGCTTGAACTCTGGTCTCCTGCATTGCAGAGAGATCCTTCACTATCTGAGCCACCAGGGAAGTAAATGCAAATCAAAGTAGAAATCACCCTACTCATTTTCCTGCATTATAGAAGAGACTAAGCTTCACTTCCAAGGAGGGTGAGATTAGAGAGAACTCCTCCAACTGAAGCAAAGTAGCTAATTGAATTGGTGAGACCCAAGTTCCGCGGGGCCACATGTTTACCAGGTAATAGGACTACATCAACACAAGGTCGTGCAAATGTTTCTGAGTCTCCATTTTGCGAGTACCTGGGTTTGTGGAACAAATCTGAGTCTCCACATACATGACCAAGTACCTCACGTTTCCAAACCAAGTTTTCATGGGGGTAGGGGAAAGGAGGGAGAGTTTCATGGTATAGACTTGGGACAGGAACTGGGCCCAGATGTTGAGCTCTCTGGCAACTCTGCCATTCCCCTTGGTGTTTTCATGAATGATTTCAAAGGACCCTGCTGAAGGAAGTGTTACCATATTCCACAACTCCAAGTGGCATGTTTCATATCTGAGACCGTGTGAATGACAGAGGCGCACATTGCATGGTCCTGCGTTTCAGTCTGGATTAAAGGGAAGGGCTAGCAGTTGTACCCCCAATACTTCCAAGATGTTACAATTTAGTAGTAACAACAGTTGTTAAATGTATTCCCATCTCAGTGTATGTCAAAGCCTGTTAAACACTTTATATCCTTTATATTCTTAGTACCTATGACTTCAGACATTATTTCTGTTTAACGTGTGCAGAAAAAAGGCTTGGAGAGGAGCGTCACTTGAACAAAGTCGCCATTTGTAAGTGAAAGGTCATGATTTAAACCCAAGCCATCCGCAGCCAAAACCTGTGCTCTTCTTCCCTGAATAAAGGTGCCCCTGACTTATAAAATGGTTTCATGCAAATTAGTCCTTACAACGCAGCTGGATCAGAAGGATCAGAGCTTTATTGACAAGAAAAATGAGAATCATGTTTGGGTAATTTCCCCCAAGGTCTGGTAACTAGATTCTTAGCTAAAGCTGCCTCAATCTTTTTTTTTTTTTTTCCAGTTTAAGTCTGGTGTCTTTTTTTTCAGTTGTCCATTTTCTGTCCTATGACAACAGATGCAGTACACACAGTTTTTTTTTTAATTAGCATAGAATTTTCCAAATCTAGCTTCTGCTCCTAAGTGAATGTGTAATTTTAAGCAAATGACTTAACCTCTGTGAGCCTCTGCTTCCTTTCTAAAATAAGGATAGCAATACAGCTGCGACATAGATCTATTGCAAGATTTACATTAAACCGTAAACATGCTTGCTAGCCAGGGACCCAATGCATTTTAGATCCTTAATGTAATCTCTTGCTTTCCTTTTGTCCATCCATTTCAACTCAAATGGGGTGGTTTCAGGACAAAGTACAATTTACATAATCAAGTAAAAAAGACGTGTAATCTCTATGCTGCTGCTGCTGCTGCTAAGTCACTTCAGTCACGTCCGGCTCTGTGCGACCCCACAGACAGCAGCCCACGAGGCTCCTCTGTCCCTGGGGCTGGCAGCAAAATTCATCTCTGAAAGGAAGCTTGGTGTCAAAATCTTAAGTATTTGTGGAAGGTCTGATTCCAAGGGCATAGATGTCAGCAGGAAACCCAGGTGTAAAAAGTGTCAGTTAGGTGTTTCTGGATAAGAAAATTATAGGAGTTTCTATTTTGGCTACCAAAAGGGGAAGAGAAAAGAGAAGAAAGGAGAAGGCAGGAAGGAGAGAGGGGCAGGGCGGGGGTTGGGGGAGACAAGGACTAGTCTCCAGGGAAAGGTGTAGAAGGGTGTTTTAAAAATGGGGAGTGTATCGTTCAATTTAAAGCTTTCTGTATTAATTTCTTTTAAACTCTACCGAAAAGTCAAATTTCAGTAAAAATTTCCGTGCTTGTGAAGACATGTGCTGTCTCATCTGGATTTCCATAAGGAAGAACAGAAGCACATGTTTGGAAATCAAAGAGATCCTGAGAATGTCAGGCACCTTGGCAGCCTCAGAATTCTGGAGCCTTGAGGGCCCAAGAAAATTTGAGGCGATCTCAAGAGTTAGACAGTCCTCAGAGATGTGTGGGTTGCACAGTTAATTGGAAGTCTGGTTAAAGTCTGTGAACCAATAGATGCTTCTAATTTCAGTGTGATTTAGATATGTTTGGAGGGGACAAACTGAAGGTGTTTAATTGCAGGTTATTAAGGAATTTTAGGAATATTGGAAACACAAGCCTAAACTGTTGACATTGATATAGAATGAGATAAGACATTTTCTCCTTTAGATAATCTTGGCTTGAATAGATAATAGAGTTTGCTCTGGTGGGTCATACCTGAATCTCCTTTATTTATTTGATAGACTTCATTTTTTAATTGGGGGATAATTGCTTCACAGTGTTGGGGTGGTGTGTCTTGTACAACAGTGTCAATCAACCATAATTATACATATATCCCTACCTTCTTGTGCCTCCTTCTCACTTCCCCAACTCCACCATCTTACCCTTCTGTAAACTTCATTTTAAAGCAGTTTTAGGTTCACAACAAAATGGAACAGAGAGTTCGTCTCCAAATACCTGCCAGGTTCCGCTACATACAGCCTCCTCTACTATCAACATCCTCTACCAGGTGGTATGTTTGTGTCAGTAGGTGAACCTCCATTGATGTGTCATCAGCCAAAGTCTGTAGCGTGCATTAGGGCTCACTCTTGACTAATCTCCTTTCTTTCTAATCTACAGATTTCTATCAAATTACTGGGTAGTATGGGGAGATGCCCCGTCAGAGCCCAGGTCTGGATAGGTTGTTGATGACCAAGTATGCAATATAGCCGATTCCAAGCAGATGACCTGACTCAGCTGTGAAATTAATACATTCATTCGTATTATACATTTTGTCAAAAAGAAAGTCATAGATATAAATACAAACATACATGCTTGATTGTTTTAAAATAATGACAGCAATATCCAGAGCACAGCTATCAGTTCAGTAAGGGATCACAGGAAGAGGTTGCTGGAGGCTCTAAAAGAAGGAGAAACATTATTACAACTTTGTCCTCAGGATCTGGCTTTTCATTAAATATCAGCCTGAAATAAATCAATTCCATCATATTCCTCTTTTTTGCCCCCGGACTGGTTTTTACAAGATCCATAATAATCTCATAACACTTGATATTTTTTTACCACTTCTGTAAATAGGTGTTTATCCTTCTTATAAAATGCTGCTTTAACATGGGTGCAGATTTAGGAGTTATGTGATTTTGTATTTTCCTGTTATGAGTGAGGGATATCCAATTACACACCTCCTTTCTCAATCTTCTCTGGGAATGTATGGGAACTATTTCATCCCCTGATGGCTAGGTCTAGGCCAGAGAGCCCCATCCAGATTCCTTTTCATGTGTTAATTCTGACTGATGCCACATTAAATGGTTGTGGGATCGTGGTGAATTCATGTCAATGTTTGGCAAAACCAATACAGTATTGTAAAGTAAACTAAAGTTAAAATAAAAATTTAAAAAAAAAAAATGGTTGTGGGAAGGAGAGGGGTGGGGGTGGGAGGGTTAGGTCCTGCTGTTGCTATGACCACTAAGGCTTCATGTTGCTGACACCCATATTTGACTTCAATTCTGATGCTGTCCTGTAGTTATTCCCTAGAAGATGTCCCTTTGTATATAGGATTTCTGAAGCTTAGATTCTTGAACGAGAACTGGTAGAAACACAAGCACACACCTCCCAATTAGGAAGGTCTACTTTTAGGCACTATGCACCTGAGTGCCTAAGAGGTCTTATTCTTCTGAATTTTTAAATCAGAATATCAGTTTGATGTTCATCTTGTCTATTCATGGCGCTTTTTACCAAATGATGAGTTTGACATTTACTTAAACCGTTAGAAAGCACTTCATAGGTAACATGCCAGTGGAAAGTCTATATTTCTGCATGACTGACTATATCAGCCAGGAAAACGTGTGATTTTTTTTTTTTTTTTTGCGTTGTACCAAAATTGTCTCAAAAGCCTTGTTACTCAGTCCCTCAGTCATGTCCAACTCTTTGCGACCCCATGGACTGCAGCATGCCAGGCTTCCCTGACCTTTACCATCTCCTGGAGCTTGCTCAAACTCATGTCCATGGAGTTGGTGATGCCATCCAACAGAGGATCTCATCTTCTGTCACCTAAACTGAACTAACATTTGTCAAGAATAACAAAATAGAAAACAAAAGTCCATAAATTATTACATATCATAATTTAAAGATGGTTTTTCATATTATTATTTAAAAAGAAAAAACTAGCATGGTCAGAAAAAGATATAAGCAAAAATTCCCTGTTTTAGAAAGAACAAGGAAGAACACTATTTACCAAATCCATAAATCCAAAGGGGATCTACTGCCACTTGCTGGAGGCAAACAAGGAGGTCATGCTGCTGTATGGATACTTCGCTTCAGCTGCAAAAATTCCTTAGTTTCTGCTGATTGAGTCTGTGCTTACGTTTGAGGTTGTTTTTACTCTCCTATTGATAGTTTCCTCTCTTCTTCGTGGTTCCTCTTATTTTCTGAATTTTCTTCCAGCTGGTTTGGACCCATGCGATTTTCTTCTTGATCAGTCACTAAGTCTTATCCGACCCTTTGCCACCCCATGGACTGCAGCAGGCCAGGCTTCCCTATCCTTCACCATCTCCTAGAGTTTGCTCAAACTCATGTCTGCCGGGGTCCAGCCCCAGTGGATCCAGGGAATTAGAAGGTGGGGACGGTGTTGGGGTCCTTGGAAAATACATATTTAATTACAGATATATAGAGAGATTAAAGACGGATAGTTTAGTAGGAAAATTAGTGGAGAAAAAGAGGCTGAATAACTTGGTTTACATGGAATAGCATCCATGCTCCAGATGGGAATTCAGCCAGAAAAACGAGGAGAAAGAAATGACATGGGGGAATCAGTCTTTCTGGAAACTGATCCATTTCTTTATTTTTGGGTTTGCTTATATATCTTTTGTTACACATAGGGATGAATACAGAGTCACGCAGGGGTCAGCAGTCCTGACCTTTATCAAATCAGGTGCTTCACCTAAATGTATATTAAAAAAAAAAAAGGTCTTAGGGAATTTACATCATCTTCTGGCCATGAGACCTGCTGACATTTTATGATCCTTTCTTTCTGATAACCAAAAAACTTATTTCTTCCAAGGGTGTTTTTTTTTTAAACCAGGCACCACCCTCCAAATAAAGTTACATTCCTATAGGGTGAGGGTGTAGTGAGTTACAATCAAGAAAGGAATTTATTTAACCCAAGGTTAACATGATTAATCTTAAAGGTTAATACTTATTTCTCCTATATGCTTAAAGGTTAATACTTATTTCTCCTATATGCTAGTTATATTCATTATAAGGGCAGGGAACATGGAGATTTAGCAGCAAACATTAACCCAACACATGAAAATCCCTTCACCAATGTTCCCCTTAAGATCTATTTAGTCTTAAGATAGTGATAAAGTTACATATTTACATAGCAAGGACACAGTGATTCATAACAAAGTACAGTGATCTATTACAAAAGAGAAAATTCATTAACTCAAAAAGTCTAGTATTGCTAACCTTAAAACTGCTATATTTCATTTTCTATATTCCCCAATACATTGATCAATATATTCCCAGGTGCCTAAGGATATGGAGGCCTGGCGGCAATCATTGACTCAACAATGAGAAAAGCCCTATGCTAATTAAGACTTTAAAAATACTCCAAAACTCTCTGTGCTGTTTATGGTTGAGAGGTAGTAAACAATCATGTGCGTAGTGGCAGGAGTATGGATAATCCTGTCACACAAGCTAGTCTGTCAGCAGAGAGGTTTGACCTGAGACACCCTTGTCACACCCAGGACAGGGAATTAGCAGCAATTATTGACACAACAAATGAAAAACCCTTCACCAATATAATTCCTAACCAACCCACTATACTAATAATTTCCAACTCCCCAAAAGAATTTGCCTTTAGTAAGTCTAAAACATCTTGTGCCTCTCAGGTTGGGAGGCTGTAAACAATCACATGTGGCCGGATGAACCTATACAGGTGAGCTAGATAACCTTCAGAGTCCTAAGCTGAAACACTCTTGTCACGCCCAGGAATTTTTATTGCCTTGAAGCTGCACATTAACTCCTCCTCCAAGAGAAATGGTTATGAGGGAGAGCCCCCCGTTAAGTCAGAGGTGTAGGAGAGAGCATAAAACAGACTCTGGTTTTGGGGTAGATGCTCAGGAACGGGGTTTCCTGAGGCTTGGTCATGCCTTTGCGTATGCCAAGCCTCCTTCCTCATGACCTTTGCCATGGGCAGAGTTCCTCACGCTGGCTCCCAGCACATGTCCTTCACAGTGATGCCATCACAATGATGTATCCATGCCTTCGAGATGATGCCATCTCATCCTCTGTGTCCCTCTTCTCTCCCTGCCTTCAGTCTTTCCCAGCATCAGGGTCTTTTCCAGTGAGTTGGCTCTTGGCATCAAGTGGCCAAAAGTAAGGTGCTCAATTGACTTGCTGGCCAATTAGAGCACTTCTTTAAGCTGTAAACCTTTGGCAGTGTGATCTTGACTTAAAATATTTCCACTTTCAACTTTAAGTTTACATCTACAAAAGCTAATGCCTCTATAATAACTGGTTTCTAGTGGACACCACATGTTGAGCAATTGGTAATTGTATTTCTATTGATATTATTGACGGTTATCTCTTATCCCACTGCTTTGAGTACACCAAGATAGAGAAGGAACTGCCAAAAATGAAAGCTAAAAATTTAATGATATCCTTGGAAACATTCAAAATGTGGCATTTTAGCTAAAAAAAAAAAAAATATTATGAATGAAAATATTATGATTATCCTCTTTTAATGTAGCCAGTGTGTTATTCAGTCACTAAGTTGTGTCTGACTCTTTGTGACCTTATGGACTGTAGAAGGATCCTAAAATATGGTTAAACAAAATAAATCAGAACTACCACGTATTATCATCATCACTGCATAATAAAAAGGGCTTTTTAGCAACCAAGAATATATATTCTCAAGAATAGAACCTCACTTTTATTAATTATAATGGCACAAATCAGACATTTTTAAATTACGGAAATCACCACGTTTTCTTAATTTTTAAAAAAATACTAGAACTAAGTGAAAACATCAAGATGGGCCCACTTCTTAAAGACTAAAGGAGACATAACAGGCTCATGGCATGTGGACAGAAGAGTCTAAAGCAGGAAGAGCCAACCCAGTGGGCAAGTGCCTAGGTGAATGGGCCCTGACTCAGACAGTTGGTGCCCAAAGGCATGCTGATTTAACATCTGAAATGGAAGATAATGGGCACCTGTAAGGACAAAACAGCAGAAGGCCCTCAACTGGAGTGGCAGCACAGGAGAGGTACAGAGGAGGGGACATATAAATAGCTAATCAGTTGAAAAATGTGCAAGTCTCTGAACTCAGAGTAAGGTCTTTATTTGGAGGAAAAAGTTTCCCTGATAACTCAGTTGGTAAAGAATCCGCCTGCAATGCAGGAGATACCGGTTTGATTCCTGGGTTGGGAAGATCTGCTGGAGAAAGGGATAGGCTACCCACTCCAGTATTCTTGGGCTTCCCTTGTGGCTCAGCTGGTAAAGGATCCGCCTGCAGTGCGGGAGACGAGACTGAGTTCGATCCCAGGGCTGGGAAGATCCCCTGGAGAAGGGAAAGGCTACCCACTCCAGTACTCTGGCCTAGAGAATTCTATGGACTGTATAGTCCATGGGATTGCAAGGAGTTGGACATGACTGAGTGACTTTCACTTTCACTTTGAGGGGTCAGGGGGAACCTGCTGACCTTCTTCCCACAAAGGATCAGTTCATACCATACAGATACGCAGGAAAATTAAACAATCGTCATCATTCTAGTTTTCTTTGAGGTGTTATAAATAAAAATGGTAACCTATGAATAAGGTTACATAACATTGCTTTTCTGTTTTACTTATATTTACATAATTACTTTTAAAATTCCCTTATGATGGTATTGAGTACGTGATGAAAATACCAAATTAGGTTGTGTGGGTGATATTTTTTTTTTTAGTGTGTTGGATTAGCTATATGGATGAGCTAATTGACTTTAAAGAAAGATGTCATAAAGTGATTTAAGAGAATGCTTATTCTTAAAAACATTGGTTTGGCTAAAAGTAATAATAATGGGCAAACAACTTGTTTTACAGAAATTAATGTTGGAAAATGAAATCACATTGTATTGGGCAGGTGTTGATAACTTTCTGAAACCACTAAGAAAAACTAATGTTTTCATTTAAGGGTGACCAGATAAATTTATTTTCATACATTAAATTGTATAGTTAGTGAGTTTCCTTTTTTTTAACATAAGAAAAGAAGTAAACATTTTTAACATTTCCAGCCAAATTACAATATTACTAAACATAAAAGAAAAGGAATCGGTATGGTAAATTACAACAAGAGAACATATTTCTGTATAGTTTTTCATTATTTTTATCTAAGATCTGAATAGACAGATTTTCTTTTTAAAAGATGTTTTTGCTCTAGTCCCAGCTCAGCTCTCCTATATAATTTACATCAATCACACTTTCAATTATTTTTATCTTATCAACAAAAGACATTTGGTGAATCTGAGGAAAGAAAATTAAAAAAAAAAATTGAATGCCAACCAAACTTCCAAATTAATCCACTCTGAGTGTTCTTTTTGAAATCTTAATTTATGTTTTGTATTTTCAGAAATAAGGAAACCTGCAATTCTTTCAAAGAGCAACTTTTTAGAATCTGCCATTAGTAAATTGGATTAGGACTCAGGACCAAAAAGATCTATGAAAGTGGTTTGAGAAGAAAAATAACTTGATTATCATAAATAGAAGGTTTATTGGATTAGGAGGAAATCACTCTATTTTTCAGATTAACTGAACATGATTGAATTCAGTTTAGAACATTTTTCTTTTCGATATGTAGGGTTATAAAATGGAGTGTTTATAGTCATCTCAATTATCTTTCCTGATTATTTTTATTATATATTTTATGTGTATTTCACTTAATATTTTCATAAAGATATATTTTCTTAGAAAATTATATATCCTCCCCAATGATAAATGTGTATGTGTATGTATTACATACATACACATATATATCATATATGTATGTGTGTATATTATTATACACACATTACTGTAGATTGAGATTGACAAGTTAATTGTTATTTCAGGCAAGAGAGAAGACAAGCACCTCTAGAACAACTAATAATTCTCTTAATATTAATTTTTGTCTTCAAGGAGAGCGTAAGGACTATACCAGAAAGGCAGACATTTCCATGTTGTGTTTCACCTAAATCTTAAATCCCAGAGAAGACAGTAATTGGAAGGAAGTATCGTTCAAGGGCAGTTCTTTCATCTTAAAAAGACAGTGTTTTGGTTGGATGGCCAAAACCTTTGTGGAACCATAGATCATGTTTATTTTGAAAGCTCAAGGGCATGCATTTCCAGAAAAGCAGTGGTTAAAAAATTCCAGTTAATTAAAGTGAATGCACGTAATCAGGGTCTGGGGCTTGAGCCGTCTCACACTGCATACTCCCTGGTCAGGTGCTCCAAGGCTAAGTTCTATTAAAATGCAACAGATATTAACAACTGCTGAACACCTTTGGGCTGAGAGTTGATGGTGTATCAGATCAGGAACTTAAGCCTCTGGGTAAAGACAAGCCAGAATTCTGTGGGTGTTAGCAATAATTACCAAGATTCAGCAGGCAGAAATTCTAGTCTCCTGAAATTACACAGCATGGACGGTCTATGCGGAGCTACTCCTCTGAAACTTTGCAGAGAACAGAAACATATAATTTATGAAACCCCAGTGAAGACAATAAATAGGCCGAAAATGTTTATGTTTAAGAAAATAAGCTTACCTTGGTTCTCTGTGATGAAGATGAACTTGCTGCTGCTAAGTCGCTTCAGTCGTGTCTGGACTCTGTGTGACCCCATAGACGGCAGCCCACCAGGCTCCCCCGTCTCTGGGATTCTCCAGGCAAGAACACTGGAGTGGGTTGCCATTTCTTTCTCCAGTGCATGAGAGTGAAAAGTTAATGACCTGTAAAAATCTTTTCCTGTAAAATGGCATATGATTCCAGAATAGTCTTCTTGCTTATTAATCTTATGGTTTTCTAGTACAGTTAGGCACTGATACCTAATTTTAGTGACTCTGCCCTCTCAGAGATTGAGAAGAACAGGGGAGAAAGATGTTTTTCTTAAACCTCTTAGGGTTCCTGTCTGGATCTGAAAATCAAATTGATGAAGATAAATGAGCAGGAGAAAAGCATAGACATTCACTGAATTTGTTTATGTACATGGGACATGTCACATGAGAAGGAAGACCTGAAGGGAGTGACTGGAAGTGTTAGATAAAGAAGTAATTTGCAAAGAATTGTCCAGACAGAGGGTTCGGGCTGTGGGTAGTAAGTGGTGAAGAGGCATCGACAAGTGAACTTGGCTCTGTGCCCCCACCGTTCTGCAAAGCCAGTTTCCTGACACCAGATAGCGGTGACGGAAAGTACAGTGTTTATTGGAGGCAACAAGCAAGGAGAATGGATAGCTCATGCTCAAAAGACCCAAACTGACCTCCCCAAAGGCTTTCGGGGAAGGATTTTGAAAGGGAACACTTGGGGTGAGGATTGTAGCCTGTGGACTCTCTTCTGATTGGTTGGCAGTGACAGTGGTATTTCAGGAATCACAACCATCAGCCTCCTGGTTCCAGCCTGTCTGGAGCCCTGTGGTCAGGGGGTGAGACCAAATCAAAGCTACACCCTCAGATTATTATATATATCCCTCGAGGAGGAGCTGGGACTCTGTTTTATTGCTGAGCTATTGTTGAATCATCAGTGCATTTCCCGCTTGACAGCTTTTCCTTTGTTTCTCCATCCCCTCACTTCCCTAATTAGTAATTTGCTCCAGTCTGCTTTTTGGAACTCAGAGAAGGCCTAGGAGACTAAAATCCTTTTCTACAAGTAGGAAACAGGGAGCACAGAGGGGCTTTTATAGCTGGGAGGGCCCCACATGGTTCTACTTGGTTTCAGAAATAACAGGAAAATAAGCATTAGTTTAACAAGGTTTGTTTGCACAGAGTATTTGCCCAAAGTTCGTGTTGCAGGTGACAGTTCTGTCTTTCCTGGTACTGGGAACACACCTTTCATGTGGGAGTTTTAGGACCTGTTTCAGGAAAGAAGGATGAAGGGGGAGAGTTTAGAGTGATCTTTCTGCTTCTACGTTTTGGGAAAACTCTTTCAACTTAAGATTTTTATTTAATATGTAGAGGTCCTGTATTTTGGAGTAGTGTCTCCTGAACCACATCAAATGCTTAATCCTGAAGAACATATAAAATCACTTGAATATGGATGCAAAGTTCTAGAAGGAATTTGCTAACATTTGCAGATGTTGTAGGTGTGTTTATTGTCTCCTCAGCAGCAAAATTCATCTAGTCCAAAGCTTTTGATGAAGATAAGTCAGGAGAGAAGCTTTTCACTCAGTGAGATACAAAAGGCCTCTGGACAAAGGATGTGTTTGAGAAAAAATGAGCTAGAAGGTGCTCTCTGAAAATCTTCTATAGCTGTGCTAGCAAAAAAAAAAAAAAGACTTTTTTAAGGGGTTGAAATATAAAGTTCTTTGAGCCTTTGATCACTGGACTAGACTTGATAATCTTCATGACGCCATGAAAAAATGCAGTCTTGCTGGAGATTTTCTGCATACAAGAAAAAAGTCCATACAGAAGTAAAGATTAGTGAATAATAGGTTAAAACATATTCTTTGACTATTTTTCCAGATTCTTAATACCATTCTCCCCAGTTTTAAAATTTATGGAAGATATGTGTTGAAAAGTTGTTGGAAACATCAGAACTAACTGGAATTCAAGGTTTGGGAATACGAAGGAGACGCTCTTTAACTGAATATGATGGACAGTGGGAAACACAGACTTTTCAGCAAATAATAAAATCAAGATAAGGTTCTATTAGAAAGAGTAATTGTGCATTATCCTCTAGAGGGAGGGTAACACAGGCAAGAAGATTGGATGGGATGCTGGGACAGTGATCCATCAAGCCCTTAGGGCCCTGGAGTGAGGTGGTGACAGGGTTAATAAAAATGGAGGGATGTTGCTGAGTTGCTCCAAAGGAAGGGTCAGTAAAATGTGGTGACTCTAAAAAGGATGACAGAGAGAGGTCACTGGTAACTTCAAAATTATAGACTAGGCAACTAGAAAAAAAATTATATGCTTTTAGTTAGGGACAACACATCTGTTGTGAGTCAAAGATGAATGATTGTGCTAACAGGCTGATATCCAAAGAAAAGTAAGAGAAGTGAGAGTTGCTTAGTCGTGTCCAACTCTTTGCTACCCTATGGACTGTACAGTCCATGGAACTCTCCAGGCCAGAATACTGGAGCAGGTAAGCCTTTCCCTCCTCCAGGGGATCTTCCCAACCCAGGGATCGAATCCAGGTCTCTCACATTGCAGGCAGATTCTTTACCATCTGAGCCACCAGAGAATCCCAAAAGAAAAGTAAAGACAGGCTTAAAAATTACAGTGAAACATGGGATTGGTTAGCATTTCCATGGAAATGGAAATTTGGTAATCTCTGTAGATTGAATTGTACCCCCCACCAAATTCATATGTTGAAGCCCTAACCTACAAGAAAGTGGTTGTGATTAAATGAAGTCATAAGTGTGGGTCCTTAATCCTGATATGCTAGGGTCCTTATTAAAAGTGGAAGAGAGGCCAGAACTCTGTCTCTATCCATAATGTGAGGATATAGGGAAAAGGCGGTCATATGCAAGACAGGAAGAGAGCTTTCATCACACACTGACTCAGTCGGCACTTGACCTTGGGCTTTTAAGTCTTCAAGACCTGTGAGAAAATACATGTGTTAAGATACTCAGTGGTATTTCCTTATGACAGCCAAAATGGTAATTTTCATGCTTAGAAAATAAAGTAATGATGAAGTAATGAATTCATCATTATGAATTAATTATTGTGCATAAGGCAGAAAACAGAAGGCAAATATCAGGAAACCAAAAGTAGTAAGAGTAATTTACTGTTAGATAAATGTGATATCTCCCCTAATATATGAAGGCACATAATGTAATTATCTTAGAAAAGATACTGACAACTTCAGTTGGATTTTCCTTCAAAATGTTTAGCTTCATATAGAGATAATAAAGCTATGCAAAGTCCACCAGAGTTTGCAAATTTAAAAGAAAGAACCACCTTATTAGAGTACTGATAGCAAAAAGAGAAGGGTAAACCAACCACTGGTGAATAAAAACAGTAATAATGAATAATAATGGCAACTAAGTTATTGAGCACTTGCATTTTTTGACTTTTTAAATATTTTACTGAATATAGTTGATGTGCAATATTATATAAGTTACAGGTGTGCAACATCATGATCCACAATTTTTAAAGGTTATACTCTATAGTTACTATAAAATATTCACTACATTACTTATGTGGTACAAAGTATCCTTGTAGATTGAACACTTGAAATGAGCCAAGTATTTTCTGAGGACCTCATATATACCCATTTAAATGGTCTTTCTACAACCCTGTTGGGTGGTTCTATGATTAATCTGATTTTACAGATGAGGAGGCTAAGGCAGAGTGGGGTTCAGTAAGCTGTTTACAGTCACACGGCTGTAAAGGACATGAGGAGAAATAGGGAATCGGTAGAATCAATGGCAGTTTTTAAGTCTCTTCTGGGGTAAAGTATTGCTGAATCTATGTGACCTTGGGTTGAAAAACTATTCTGGACCAAAGGGTCTTGGGGATGAAAGAGGCTGGAGGTGCACCGCAGCCTCACTCTCTGCTGGATGGGAGCAGCTCTTTCCACAGCTGCTCTGACAGATCACCCAGGCTCAGAGAGCACATTCCCAGCAAGAGGGCAGCTCTCTGCCTCCCAAAGAAGCCCTTTCCAAGGTGGCACAATGCCCAGTGTTTCCCAGTTCCTCAATATATTGAGCTCAGATCTCTCTCTGTACCCTGTGTACTTTTGTTTTCTTTCTTTCTTTTTAATATTTAATCGGAGGACAATATCTTTACAATCCCTGGAGAAGGGAATGGCAACCCTCTCCAGTACCCTTGCCTGGAGAAGTCCATGGGCAGGGAAGCCTGGCGGGCTACAGTCCATGGGGTTGCAGATAGCTGGACGCTGCAGCTTTGCAACCTGCATTGGTTTCTGCCACACTGTTTTCCTTTCATAAAGCTAACATCTCTTGAACTCTTGTCGTGTTTCCCTCTGGGTCACTGAGCATTTTACAGTATTTTCATATCAAGTCACACCAGTGAGTGTTACCACTCCCATTTAACAGATGCGGAAAATGAGGCTGAGAACATTTAAACAACTGAGCCAGTTTGCAACTGAACATGTATGGGTTAATCACAAACTGCTTGGGTTTTCAATGACCTGCACAGAACCCATTTCATCTAGGTGTCACTCCTTGAGTTCTCCAGTTAAGCTATATTGAAAATATTAGCTAGAGTTAGATAGAATATCCCAGAAGTTGTATAATTTTGGACCTGTATCTCACTGAATCTCAATAGTACATTTGTATAAATGTTATTTAAGATGATAGTTATTGAAAATAAACTTTTTATATTAAGAAATCATATGTGCTCATTTTATAATACTGTTAGAACGTAAAAAGTAATGACAGATTGTTTAATATTCTTGATCAGAGTCAATTATTTATTAATGTATCTTTTATTTTTGACAAACATTTCTTTATTTTCACCATAGCTGCATTTATACTGCATTGATTATTATAAATTATGCTTTTCTTCCTTAGCTTTGATAATACCAACTTTTTTAAAATATAAAATGTTGTTTCTGAAAATACTTCAAAATCAAATTTTGAGTACTTATAATAAAAAGAGAACTGAAATTCTACTGTAATATTCAAATACTTAAACTTTCATAACCACTTGACCAGACCACCTGACCTGCCTCTTGAGAAACCTATATGCAGATCAGGAAGCAACAGTTAGAACTGGACATGGAACAACAGACTGGTTCCAAGTAGGAAAAGGAGTACGTCAAGGCTGTATATTGTCACCCTGCTTATTTAACTTATATGCAGAGTACATCATGACAAGCGCTGGGCTGGAAGAAGCACAAGATGGAATCAAGATTTCCGGGAGAAATATCAATCACCTCAGATATGCAGATGACACCACCCTTATGGCAGAAAGTGAAGAGGAGCTAAAAAGCCTCTTGATGAAAGTGAAAGAGGAGAGTGAAAAAGTTGGCTTAAAGCTCAACATTCAGAAAACAAAGATCATGGCACCTGGTCCCATCACTTCATGGGAAATAGATGGGGAAACAGTGGAAACAGTGTCAGACTTTATTTTTTTGGGCTCCAAAATCACTGCAGATGGTGATTGCAGCCATGAAATTAAAAGACGCTTACTCCTTGGAAGAAAAGTTATGACTAACCTAGATAGTATATTCAAAATCAGAGACATTGCTTTGCCAACAAAGGTCCATCTAGTCAAGGCTATGGTTTTTCCTGTGGTCATGTATGGATGTGAGNNCTCCCTCTTCTCTCTCTCTCTGTCTCTCTCTCACATACACACTTTCATTTATATTTATTTAATTTGATAACTGTCTTACCAAAAGGATTTCAAGTATCTTACTCTTCCATGCAGTTTATGAGAATGACATTTTAAATAACATTCTTTCTAAAAACTAGTATTAGTACATGCACCTTAATTTTTTTGGTGTTTCCTTTTTTTTAGCAATGGATTTATATTGTTGAACTTGATCCTTGTTGATTTTATAAACAGATAAAATTGCTAATATTTTAAAGAGTCTATGTTTTTCTTTCTATATCCATGTGTTACTCTTTATAAGTTTGGCTACAACATATTATGTAATCTTCCTTAAACATACTATGTAATTCCATTATTCTATGCCTTGTTCAAATTATTTCAGCTGCCTAAAAACTCTGGTATTCCTGAAGAAAATCTTACTATTCAAAGTTCTTTTTTAAAAGCACTATCTCCATGCAGCTGTCTTTCGGGTAGCCGGGTAGAATTCGTCAGTCTTTGCTTTTTGTCCTCATTGCTGAAACCATTTCAGTGTGAAATGCTGCTTCATGCCATTGTTTCCAGGAAGCAATGATGTTTTCCTGACTCAGTCCAATTTTATGCTGCTGGAAGAAACAGGGGGATTAGAATTTAACAGGAAAAAAGGAAAGGAAGGTAGAAAGTAATTGTATACTGTAGGTAGCATTTTGACAGTAAGAACCAAGTGAAAAAGAGGAACTGTGGATGCTGTTTGTAACTTTATGGTGTCTGTTGACTTTGTGGATGGAAGGGCTGCTCTGAGATACTAAAAGATACAGAACTGAATATGATAAGGAACCTGAAATAGGTGGGAGAGAAAGATGACTAGATCAGTGATCTGTCCAGTAGCTAGCCAGCATGCGAGATTCGTGGTCTTGCCGTCATATGTTAAACTATAGATTTCTGCTTTTCATGTACTGACACGTACATCGCTGTTGGAAAGTGTAGGACACCACATGGCAGGAATGTGCAACACAGCTGACTTTAAGGCCGATGGTAGTTTACCCTTAAATGGAAAGTGATTCAAATGGTAGTTTGCTTTCAGACTATACCAGAAGCAAATCAAAGTGATAAAGGATCATCACCTCCATGGCGGTGGCTGTTTTGGGAACACTTAGTTTACAAAAGGGTGAGTGGAGATTTGAATCACTCAGTGAATCTGAGATTCCCATCATTCAGTTCTTCACATTATCTCAGGATGTATCATGTGGAGAATTAGAGGCTTGTCACTTATATTTACGGTATTAGAAGTAAGCATTTAAGCGTACATTGCAATATGGTTGGGGTGTCCCTGATGGCTCAGATGGTAAAGAATCTGCCTGCAATGCGAGAAACCTGGGTTTGATTCTTGAGTCAGGAAGATTCCCTGAAGAAGGGAATGGCTACCCACTCCAGTATTCTTGCCTGGAGAATTCCAGCATGGTAGGGTTACAAAAGAGATAGAAGATTTCATCCCTACCCTGGAGAGGTTTGCAATCTTTGTCTAGTAATAGCTTGCAGGAAGTATAGTAGTACAACCAGACACTGTATTTTATTTTATTGTTATTGAATGTAAGATTCTTTAAATTCTATAGTGCTTTATAATTTTCAAAAGTTTCATAAACACGATTATTTCACATCCACAATAACCTCCCTTTTTTCAATCTCCTACTAGTGTATTGCCTCTCCTTCTTTCCCTCTCTCCACTAGTAACTATTAGTGTGTTCTTTATATCTGTTCAGTTCAGTCGCTCAGTCATGTCCGGCTCTTTGCAACCCCATGAATTGCAGCACGCCGGGCTTCCCTGTCCATCACCAACTCCCAGAGTTCACTCAGACTCATGTCCATCGAGTCAGTGATGCCATCCAGCTATCTCATCCTCTGTCAGCCCCTTCTCCTCCTGCCCCCAATCCCTCCCAGCATCAGAGTCTTTTCCAATGAGTCAACTCTTCGCATGAGGTGGCCAAAGTACTAGAGTTTCAGCTTTAGCATCATTCCTTCCAAAAACAGCCAGGGCTGATCTCCTTTAGAATGGACTGGTTGGATCTCTGTGCAGTCCAAGGGACTCTCGAGTATTCTCCAATACCACAGTTCAAAAGCATCAATTCTTCAGCGCTGTCTGCTTCTTTTTTGTTTTATCCACTAGTTTGCTGTGTTGTTTGGATTTCACATATAACTAATATTGTATAATATTTGGAGGAAGCATGCTCTCTGATTTCAAACTATACACAGGCACTGTTATTTTATAATTTAAAATTTATAGAAGAGTTATTGTGATCTAAGCAAAGAAACCAAATGATGAGAATAGAGCTAAGAAGTCCTCTAAGCTGTCCTGTGTCTCTGGTATGAGAATTGCTGTATCCCCAGTGTTTGGAACAGTACCTGTTTGGAACAGCATCTGGCATATACCAGGAGGTCAAATACAAGATAACCTACTGAAATATTTAAGCCCGGTTGAGTAAGAAGTATATGAAGTCTCTCTGTAGCATCAAAGCAGTCTCTCAGTTCAGACAATTGAGATTTTGGAATCTCTTTATTTCCATTTGAACTGAATCTGTCCAGTATGTCCATTGAACTCCACAGCTTAACTTGAACTTTCCAGTTAACACAGGATAAATTAAATAAGCATATTTACAGAAACCATTAATCTGAATTAGTATCCCATGAAAATACAAGACCAAATCTCAGCTGCTTTTGTAAAACAATGGTCCAGAAAGGATAAGCGTCATACTCTCAGATTCATCCAACAGGCCACACCTCTGAGACGCAGTGGCCACTCTCCATGCTGAGATAAGTGCTGACAAGGAGCAGAATGTGCAAACTATCTAATTACCACCCCATGCCCTGCAGTCCCCAGCTCATTCCAAAGGTCTCCATCAGGCTATTGGCCTACATAGTCCACCTACTTCTAGACTGCGGCCAGTAAGTCTATTTATAGTTCAGAGTAAACCGATAGCTTACTGGGGGGCCTTTTTTTTCTTATTTTGTAGTTCTTCCTTCCTCCAAAACAGGAATAAGTCAGCAGACTAGAAATATATGAAAATATGTCATCCCCTCTCCCCTGCCCACCACCTTGCCTGAAATTCTAACCCTGCTTCTTTCTCTGAACAAAAAAAGAAGACAAAGCATTCAAATGAGACTGAATTCAAATGCAATACTTCATTCAGGGCCGCCAGAGACTGAGGCCTATTTGGGATCCACTCGGTTTTTTTGTGAAATCACTTGACAACTCAGTCGCATGACCCTACATTTTCTGTAGATAAATATCCTGGCCTTTACTATGAACACTATGAAGTGGATGGTGGAGGTGTGGGGGTGGTGATGGGAGATACTTGTTTTCCTTGAAAAATTCATCTACAGGGAGTTTGACTAAGGTATATGTTTATAGATGTTGACGTACAGGATTTGTTCTGTCATTAATGGATACTCTAGACCATTATAGGAAGATTGTTAAGGTGTCTGAGTGATAGCTTCTTCTAGAAAATAAGTCAGAACAGGAAAAACTGAGCTAAAGTAACTAGAACCTTGGGGTTTTTTATTTGTTTTCCAGGTCTTCTCTCCTTTTATTTCTAATGATGAGTCAACATTTACTAAAAACCTTTGGACTTTGACAAATTCTGGGTGAATTTATAAGTGAATACAATAGTCTTTACTCATAGGGTCTTTTTGGTGCATGTGTTATGAAGATTTTTAAGCAATGTATTTATGGCATGGCCTATGATCAGATATATTCAACCTGATATCCTCCATTTTCTGGGTAGTTTGAAAAGCAAAGATTTTCAAAGAAGACTGCAGAATCCTTTGAAGGTCAAATACATATTGTCTTGAGGCTATCTGTTATTTAACTTCCAAAGATGGGATATGCAGTAGGTTCATACATTTCACAGGGATTTTTGTTGTTGTTGTTTTCTTTTTTTAAACAGAGTAAAATAAAAGAAGCTCTTTATTAACTGAGCTAACCAGAACATTTAAAAATAAGAGTTATGGTTTTGATGGTACCATGATTTTCATGCAAAGTATTGGTTTTTACTAAGAGTGGACCTGACACCAGGGAGAGTGCTTTACAAACACTCGAATGGAGTGTGCTGAACAGGGATGATGAAAGAACAAGGATGCCTCAGTGAAACAAATAAGACAGCACGTACTTTTTATATCCAGGGAGTGACACGTATCACAAAGCACTGGCAATCTCACACTATTAAAGCTGCAGAGCCTGTGGGTTGTTTGTTCACCTTGTACTACCTGGGAGATGAATGGGGAGTTTAGAGAAAGGGTGTTAAAGGAGCCAAACTTGCTAAAACTGAGAATGGAGGTTAGAAAAAAAAAGTGAGATTATTCTCTCAGAAAGGGCAAATTGCAACTCCATGGCCAGTTGGTATCTTTCCATCTAAACATCTCTCTCTAGCTGACTTGATTTATTCTCAAGAAGATTTTGACATTCTGAAAAGTGGGTCGTCTCTTCATCTTGAGAAGTATACCAGTTTTCAGTAAAAAGGGAAGTGACAAAGTCATTTCTCAAGCGTACTTCTAGTAGACTCTCTAAAAGAACTAGAAAGTGATTTTAGTTCTTGCATTCCCCTCGTGTCTTGTAAGTGATGACAGATTTATTTCAGAATTGTGAGGGAAGATAAACAGAGGTTAAAATCCATGAAGTAGTCTGCTTATTCTGCCCATTCATGAGAAATGTCTTGCAAGGGCTGTCTAAACTGTGGGCTCCAATTGTACGTTATGGGGCGCTGGCAGGATCCACTGGAGGGAAGTTATGAGAAATGCTCTTTTGATGGCTGTAAAACTATGTTCATAGCCAGTTTCTTGTGTGGTTGTACTTCAACATCATTAGTCTTCAAGAAAAAAAAAAAATAAGAATTTTTTTCCAATACTTGAGCATTGTAAGATGAAAGAAGAAAAACGAGAAGCCTGGTCTTTTAGAATTGCTGCAGTTTCAGAGATGACAAAGCCCTTGATCTCAGCAATGAGCAATGGAAGACTGAAAATATTAGAGGACTTGTTCCTGACACTGGCTAGTTAGTGGCTAAGCCATTCTTCAGGCTCTTGACTTTGAGATCAGTACTGTCTTCCTTCTAAGGTCTAGCTACTAAAAACAAACAAGATAGAGAATTAGGAATGGGGAGTCAAATTTGAAGTTCAGGTTTTCCACTGGCCCCTTAGATAGATGTTTCTTTAAATATTTTTGATAAGCATTTTGATAGTAAATTTCTACTAGAAGATTCTAAGGATTAATTACTCTTCGGAAAGGAAGCATGGTGCAGTCATGAGGCTGTCCCAGGTTCACCTTAATTGTCCAGCTGCTCAACTATTCTAACTTTTGGCTTCCTACTTTTTACAATGGACACCTCTCCACATAACTAAAATTATTCTTATGCAAATAAAATTAGAATATGCATGTAAGAGCTCAGTGATTGTTAAAGCTGCTATATTATTCTCATTAATAATAAAGTCAAACAATTCATATTCCTCCTAAATTCTCATTTATATGAACCTGCATTTGATATGTGGTAATTGAGAGGAACAGCTTCAGGCTTGTTTGCTTTTTTTTCTTATGCTACTAATTTTGCTAGGTTATAATGCATAATTTATACATTATAATGCATAATTATAATTTATAAGATATAATGTGAGATGGAAATTACTTATGCTTTTTTTAATTTTTAATTTAGCAACAATAGGTGCAGACAGTGCAGTTACTCCCAAGAAACAGTTCTGCCCCTGAGATCTCTGATGCTTTGGCCACAACTAAATTCCAGACCCATGGAGAATATTGTTCTGATTTGTTTTTAAAAAGTCAAATTATGTTTAAAGAAAATTGTGAAGAAGACTTAAGTTGTCCTGTGTTCCCCCACGTCACACTTCTGAATGGAAATCAATATTACTTTTAAGCATATTCATATATAACTTAAGCAAAGATTGCACTGGGCTGACATTCTTCTAGTGTGTCCTATGGATGGGTAAAAGTGCCTAAGCCCAGAAGCCAAATTCTGGGAATTTTGTGCTGAGTTACAATTTGGAAGGTCCCTCCCCGCTTTAAAAGGAAAAAAGATAATATAGAAAATCTACAAGCTGAACAAAAGTTCCCAGTAACTCTCCCACCTCTTTTACAAGTTGTCCTTGAATTTTACTTTTTAATTTTAGAGCATTAGAATTATAAAATGTGTAGATATAGCCCTGTTTGCTCTTGTGGTTATACTCCAAGCAGTTACTGAAGATGCTATTTTAAGCTACCATTTCAAAAACTTTACCACTTATTTGTAGGTGATTTGTATTCAGTTGTACAACACAATAAATAGCAAACAATATTTTTCCCATTCATTCTGGCATGAATCGTCTATTTTCCTGCCCAAATGACTGAAATTATATTCATCATGTGAGAATGGTGTCAGGAAGGTGTTAAAAGAGTAGAAAGGACAAGGATGTAGGGTTAAGTGTCCACATGCCCCAAGTCCTACTTTTTCCCCAAAGAGAAAATGTAGCATTTCTCTGCTGCTCAGTGACTCCTTTACCTGGAACATCCTCCTCCTTCCCACCCAATAACACACTTCCTTCCACACATATAGTGAAAAGTGTGAAAGTGTTAGTTGTTCAGTCATGTCCAACTCTTTCCCACCCCATGGATGACAGGCTTCTGTGTCCATGGGATTCTCCAGGCAAGAATACTGGAGTGGAATGCCATTTCCTATCCAGGGGTTCTTCTCAGCCAGGGATTAAACCCGCATCTCCTGCATTGGCAGAAAAATTCTTTACCACTGTGCCACCCGCGAAGCCGTGAGTACTTATAGAGACTGCAAAATCACTGCCTGTCTACTCTTCTTTCCTTAACTGAAGTATAGTTGATTTGTCCCCATGAAGGCTGCTAACTCAGACACTACTTACAGCTCCTTCTCCCTTGGCCCCTTCCTGGTGTGGGCCTGCTTAACTCCCAGCATGCTGTGCAGCTGGAACCCTAGAGTGGTTACAGCTCCCTCTGGGAACTGATGCTGTCAAGGCTTTTTTTTTTTTTAAACTCTGGACATATTTCTTTATTTTCCAGAAAATTTGTACTATGTACACTCCACTTTACCCAAGGCTTTTTAAAATTATCAAACATGCTACTATCTATAGAAAAGGCTGACGACTCCTCTGGACCCTCTTTATACCTTAAAATTGTATTCTTCACTACATGTTTTCTTCATCACATTCTGCTATGAATTATTTGTTTTTGAAGGTGAAAGTGAAAGTCACTGAGTCGTGTCTGACTCTTTGTGACCCCATAGACTATATAGTCCGTGGAGTTCTCCAGGCCAGAATGCTGGAGTGGGTAGCCATTCCCCTCTCCAGTGGATCTTCTGGACCCAGGAATGGAACTGGGTCTCCCTCATTGCAGGCGGATTCTTTGCCAGCTGAGCTTCTAGGGAAGCCCATTTGTTTTTATATGCCGGTAAAGTACTAAAATGGGCTTTCCTGGTGGCTTGGACGGTGGGGAATCTGCCTGCAATGTGGGAGACCTGGGTTCAATCCCTGGGTTGGGAAGACCCCCCAGAGTAGGGCATGGCAACCCTCCAGTATTCTTGCCTGGAGAATCCCACGGACAGAGGAGCCTGGTGGGCTGCAGTCCAGGGTGTTGCAAAGAGCTGGATATGACTGAGCAACTAAGCACAGCATAGCACTAACTACTAAACTGCCTACTCCTGGTAGGCACAACACCATGAAGTATTTTTTATCACTGGTATTAAAAAATTAATTCTATGTATGCTAATCTATGACAGTCTTGTGTGATGAAGAAAATAAGGCAGCTTCAAAATTCTGGATTTTAAGACTCAAAATTTTTAGGGTCCTCTCTACCTTTACCTGGAGAAGGCAATGGCACCCCACTCTTGCCTAGAGAATCCCAATAGTGGAGGAGCCTGGTAGGCTGCAGTCCATGGGGTCGCTAAGAGTTCAGACACGACTGAGCAACTTCCCTTTCACTTTTCACTTTCATGCATTGGAGAAGGCAATGGCAACCCACTCCAGTATTCTTGCCTGGAGAATCCCAGGGACAGCGGAGCCTGTTGGGCTGTTGTCTGTGGGGTCGCACAGAGTCGGACACGACTGAAGTGACTTAGCAGCAGTAGCAGCAGCAGCATAGTTGATTTATGCTAATATGTTAGTAGGAGAGATATAGCTCAGTGACTCAGTTGTGCATGTATATATACATGTATATATGTACATGTATACATGTATATTTATATATCCATTCTTAGATTCTTTTCCATTGTTTGTTATTGCAAGATATTGAGTAGTCCCTACGCTATATAGTAGGTTGTTTCTGTTAATGCCAGACTCCTAATTTATCACCCCCCACTTTCCGCTTTGATAACTGTGAGTTTGTTTCTTATGTCTGTGAGTCTATTTCTGTTTTGTAAATAGGACCGCTTGTGTCATTTTTTATTTTTTTTAGATTTCACATGTCAGTGATATCATATGGCGTTTTTCTCTGCCCGACTTGCTTCACTTAGTGTGATAATCTCTACGTCCATTCATTCTGTTGCAGATCATATTTTATTTTATTATGGCTGAGTACTATTCCAGCTGAGTACTATTCCACCTGGGGCTTCCCAGGTGGTGCTAGTGGTAAAGAACCTGCCTGCAAGTGCAGGAGACGTAAGAGACATGGATTCGATCCCTGGATAGGAAGATCCCCTGGAGGAGGAAATGAAAGCCCACTCGAATATTGTTTCCTAGAGAATCCAATGGACAGAGAAGCCTGGTGGGCTACAGTCCATGGGGTTGCAAAGAGTTGGACATGACTGAAATGACTTACACTATTCCATTATATGCACACAAACACATACAATGTGTGTGTATTTGTGGGTGTGTGTATATGTGTATGTGTGTATTTGTGGGCATGTATATATGTGTGTGTGTATATGTATTTGTGGGTGTGTATACGTGTGTGTGTATCCATTCTTCGAGGAACATCATTTAGGTTGCATACTCTTTTGAATAAGCTTGTCTTCAACAAACACAGCAATAGTAAATAAAAATATCCATCCATATCCATTGGTTTTCTATTACTTGAAGCTATGGAGAATTAATCTTATCCCTAATTCATGAAGTAAGGTTGCTGTTTAACTATTGTAAATAATGGCAAATGCTCCCAGTTTAGTCACTGCTTTGTTAAAAAATCTTCCTAGTTCCATCAAGTTGTTCTTTATGTGACTTGGCTTAAAATCTGCATGTTCTTTTTGCACTTTCCTGAAATTTACTCCTGAGGTGTTTGTTGGAAGTCTAGTGAGTGCTTAGAGGCAGCACACGTTCCAGCGGGGCCAGTTTCAGGAGCATGTACGGTACACCTTTCATGACCTCCACATGCTTAGAAGGGCTTCCTGCATCATATAGTGTTTTGCTGCCACTGACTTGAAATTTGTGACAGTTTCTTAACAAGAGTCCCCACATTTTCAACTGGCACTAGTTTGCTTAAATTATGTAACTAATCCTGTCTGCCAGCTCCCATATGGTCTGTTTGTATAAACAATTTACTTCTCATCCTCTTTGTAACTAATGCAGTTTGAATACATGTCATCTATGTTTTAACAACCACAATACTCTTCACTTCATATTCTACTTACTATAAAATGCAACCTTGAGATTTTCTTCTGCTGTGCATTCTTCACGTCTCCTTCATGCTGGATGTTGAAACTGCTGTTGGAAACAAAAGTGAGACCTTCTGTTGATTTTAGTTAAGCATGGTCTTTAAAGATTTGGTCCATGGTTTCAGACTGTTGAGATCTTATTAGGTTCTGTTTATGTCATTCAGCATTTTTGTTGTCCCTCTTAATTGCCGGCTACTGAGAGATCCTTGTAATACGGTCTTATAAAGAATTGACAGATATGGTGGGAGACATGTTTAAAATGAGGAATAGTAGTTTCAGTAAATATCAACTAATTGTTCTGGTTGGTTTAGGTATTTAATGTTTTCAGTCAAGGCCATGGTCCTACTTCCTCCTGTCTAAATACCCTTCTATAGCTCTTGGAGGTAGAGTTCCAAAAAATAGAAAGGAGAGAGAAAAAGTCTTCCTCGGTGATCAATGCAAAGAAATAGAGGAAAACAATAGAATGGGAATGACTAGAAATTTCTTCAAGAAAATTAGAGATACCAAGGGAACATTTCATGCCAAGATGAGCACAATAAAGGACAGAAATGATATGGACCTAATAAAAGCAGAAGATATTAAGAAGAGGTGGCAAGAATACACAAAACAACTATAGAAAAAACATCTTCATGACCAGATAACCATGATGGTGTGATCACTCACCTAGAGCCAGACATGCTGGAATGTGAAGTCCACAAGGGCCTTAGGAAGCATCACTACGAACAAAGCTAATGGAGGTGATGGAATTCCAGCTGAGCTATTTCAAATCCTAAAAGATGACGCTGTGAAAATTCTGCACTCAATATGCCAGCAAATCTGGAAAACTCAGCAGTGGCCACAGGACTGGAAAATGTCAGTTTTCATTCCAGTCCCAAAGAAAGGCAATGCCAAAGAATGCTCAGACTACCACACAATTACACTCATCTCACACGCTAGTAAAGTGATGCCCAAAATTCTCTAAGCCAGGCTTCAGAAATACGTGAACCGTGAACTTCCAGATGTTCAAGCTGGTTTTAGAAAAGGCAGAGGAACCAGAGATCAAATTGCCAACATCCGCTGGATCATCAAAAAAGCAAGAGAGTTCCAGAAAAGCATCTACTTCTGCTTTATTCACTACACCAAAGTCTTTGACTGTGTGGATCACAACAAACTGTGGAAAATTCTTAAAGAGAGGGGAATACCAGACCATCTGACCTGCTTCCTGAGAAATCTGTTTGCAGGTCAGAAGCAACAGTTAGAACTGAACATGGAACAACAGACTGGTTCCAAATGAGTAAAGGAGTACATCAAGGCTGTATATTGTCTCCCTGCTTATTTAAATTATATACGGAGTACATCATGTGAAATGCGAGGCTGGATGAAGCACAATCGGAATCAACATTGCTGGGAGAAATATCAATAACCTCACACCACCCTTATGGCAGAAATTGACGAACTAAAAAGCCTCTTGATGAAAGTGAAAGAGGAAAGTGAAAAAGTTGGTTTTAAGCTCAACATTCAGAAAACTAAGATCATGGCATCCGGTCCCATCACTCCATGGCAAATAGATGGAGAAACAGTGGAAACAGTGGCAGACTTTACTTTTGTGGGCTCCAAAATCAATGCAGATGGTGACTGCAGCCATGAAATTAAAAGGTGCTTGCTCCTTGGAGGAAAAGCTATGACCAACCTAGACAGCATATTAAAAAGCAGAGACATTACTTTGTCAAAGTTCCGTCTAGTCAAAGCTATAGTTTTTCCAGTGGTCATGTATGAATGTGAGAGTTGGACTGTAAATAAAGCTGATCACCAAAGACTTGATGCTTTTGCACTGTGGTGTTGGAGAAGACTTTTGAGAGTTCTTTGGACTGCAAGGAGATCCAACCAGTCCATCCTAAAGGACTGAATATTCATTGGAAGGACTGGTGCTGAATGGAAACTCCAATACTTTGGCCACCTGATGTGAAGAAGTGACTCCTTGGAAAAGACTCTGATGGTGGGAAAGATTGAAGGCAGGAGGAGAAGGGGATGACAGAGGATGAGATGGTTGGATGGCTTCACCAACACAATGGACATGAGTTTGATTAGGCTCTGGGTGTTGGTGATGGACAGAGAGGCCTGGCGTGCTGCAGTCCATGGGGTCACAAAGAGACAGACACGACTGAGAAACTGAACTGAGTTTTTGTCACTGAGAATTGGGATATAAAATTGTTACGGTTGTAATGGGGACATCTCTAAAGGAAGATCTGTTTCTCAAAGTATATTGTGTTAAAAACTTATCTCTGAGGAGTTGCCCTTATTAGAATATTGATTGTCCAGTGTGACTGTCTTCTTGGCAGTGAAGTCCATTTGTCTTGGGACCTCTTGGTACCCAGTTGTTTTAGTTAGTGCACTAATACTGTCTGAATGGAGACTTTTTAAATGAGGAAAATCCATGAGATGTACACATGTATAACCATTTATAGTAAATAATTTAATTAAACAATTACTCTCATAAAAAGTTCACAGTGGAAAATTGTAAGAAATGTTAAATTTTTCAAGTATGATGATGCTATTTTTATCTTAGCTGCCATTAAGGTCAGGTGGTGAGATATTCATCTAATGCATATAATGATTTGGTTGAATTAAATACTAGTCTTATTAATTAGATGTTTAAAAACTATTGGGATAATTTAACTATTGATATTTCCCAGTCTAATCTGAGTAATTACAGAAATATTGTAGTGCACTTCTTAGAAGTGAAGCAACATGGCTTGACATTTGGGCCAGCTTTTCCTTTGCCATATATAAAGCTGTGTATTAGAGTCTCTGGTACTCAGTATAGTTTCTGAGTTTTCTCAGTGTGAAGTAACAGATTCAAGAAAGAACCTACAGTGGGGTCACTGTACTGGTTAAGAACACCTTCCTTCCAGTTGGCAGTGCTATAATGAGTTGATAATGGCCTTTAGATAGGTTATGTACCCATCATCTGTAAAGTGAAGGTGGTATCATGGCCTATTGCTGATTGTATACGTCTGTAACTTTGTGATATGCTTCCAGAGAGATGGAACCATGTAAATGATCTACATTATTGATTCATTTGGCAACCAGAAAGGCTAAGTTCAGAAATGAAAGCGAAAGTGAAGTCGCTCAGTCGTGTCCAACTCTTTGCAACCCTGTGGACTGTAGCCCACCAGGCTCCTCTGTCCATGGGATTCTCCAGGCAAAAATACTGGAGTGGGTTGCCATTTCTATTAACAGTCATAAAGAACCACACCACTCTGATCTCAAGAAGCGCTTGTTGTTGTTTGATCACTAAGTCATGTCTGACTCTGGAACCTCATGGACTGTAGCCCTCCAGACGTCCCTGTCTAAGGGATTTCCCAGCCAAGAATGCTGGAGAGGGTTGCCATTTCCTTCTCCAGAAGATATTCACGACCCAGGGATCGAACGCACATCTCTTGCGTTGGCAAGTGGATTCTTTGCCACTGAGCCCCAGAGAAGCACTTAGCAGCAGTTAAAAAGAGACATTTAAAAGCAGATTGGGATTGACATTTATATACTATTTATACTATGTATAAAATAGATAACTAATTAGAACCTAGTGTATCGCTCATGAACTCAGTGTTCTATGGTGACCTAAATGGGAGGGAAATCCTAAAAAAGAGGGGATCTAGGAAAGGTAACCTCACTAGATAATTCCACAATACTGTGTCCAGGGAGCTGGCCACTGGGAAAGTGACGTTTGGCTGAAGATCCGCAGGAAATGGGGTGCAAGTTGTGAAGCTACATGAAGAAGGATGCCCCCAGGCAGAGCCAGCAGTACATGCAAAGGCCCAGAGGTGGCAGGCTGCTTCCTGTGTGTCTGAGAAGTAGTAATACCTTCAGTGAAGGCAGCTGAGTGAGCCACAGAGAGGATGAGGAGGCTGAGATGCACAGGAAGCCACATCTCGTAATATTTTGTTGGCCACTTTAAGAAAGTTTAGCTTTTATGATGAGTGGGCAGCATGGGGTGGCTTGCTGTGTAATAGAATTCCCATGGCTACTGGACTGAGAATAGTTTGGGGGAAGCGGCAAAAGCAGCAGCGTTGTTACGAAGCTTTTGGATGAAATTCCAGTCAGACATTATCTTCCCATATAGACTAGTTCTTATTGAAGAAATATCTTGCATTATCTGTAGCCTGGTCTTGTACTCATGAATTTATTCTGTCATTTACAACTATATTGTAATTGGTACAAAATGCAATAATTGTTGCTCTAGATTGAAGTTATATAATCTTGGCTGTTAAAGCCCATGCAACTCTAGATGACTGTTTTCCCTACACTTGTGGAGCCAGGATAAGCTGATGCAGTTAAATGAAGGTTTACTGAGCACCTCCCTTGTGATAGGCACTGTTCCAGTTACTTGGAATACAGTAGTCAACAGAAGAGTCTAGTATGCCTATACTCATGGAGTTACAGTTTAGAAGGTAGAAAACAGAGAAAAGTAATATGAATACCAAAGTAAAGGATATAATAATCAATTGAGTTTATTAGAAGATTATGAAGGAAACTGACAAAAAGAAGGAAAAAAGAAAATATGGGCCAAACTAAGGGGATAGGGTTAAGTCTAGGTGTTAATTCAGTATTTTAGTTAGGAGTTATTATGAAAATAAGATTTAAGCAAAACTTAAAAGAATTCAGAGAGTGAGTCTTGGAGATTTCTGGGAGATGAATGTTCCAAGCAGAGGAAGCCATCGGTGGTTAGCCACAGGCAGTACAAAAGCTGTAAGGCAGAAACGCGACCGTCACGCACCTGTACACAGGAGATCAGGAGATCACAGAGCAGCGTGAGCAGTGGAGAATTAGGAGGGCGTACGCTGCGAGTTGACGTGAGAGCCAGACCGTGTAGTTGTTTGAAAACTCTTGTAAAAAAAACTTTGGATTTTGCTTTGTTTGAAATGGAAAGGCAGGAGAGGAAGAAATGCGATCTTATTTAAGCTCTTGCCCTGGCCGCTGGGTGGCACTAGGGAGGAGCAGGGCAGAGTGAGAGTCTGGAGGCCAGATAAGAAGGCGTCACAGCAACACAAGTGAGAGACGGTGAGGGCTCGGGGAGGAGGGTGCCAGGCGAGGTGGGGAGAAGCGACCCTGCTCTGGTTGTATTTTGAAGGGAGATTCAGCTAGAGGCTCCCCCATCTTTAGTGTCAACAGTCCCATTCTCCTAATCTTAGGCTTCACTAAAGGTTATTGTCTTCATGGTCCCTTCTCTTTGTCCCAGCCGCAAATCCAATCTGTTAGCAAATATTCCTAATGAATCTGTTTTAGAGTTAGTTGAGAAGAGATCTAAAACAGACTTATTAGTTGAAGAAATCTTTCAAAAGTTCGTCAGCTACTGTGGTTCTTAATTTTGGATTGGGCATACTCCTCTACTATTTAACGTGAGCAGCAAACAGAAGTGAACCTCACTCCAGTACTTTGCCTGGAAAATCCATGGATGGAGGAATCTGGTAGGCTGCTGTCCATGGGGTCGCTGAGAGTCAGACACGACTGAGCAACTTCACTTTCACTTTTCACTTTCATGCATTGGAGAAGGCAATGGCAACCCATTCCAGTGTTCTTGCCTGGAGAATCCCAGGGACGGGGGAGCCTGGTGGGCTGCCGTCTATGGGGTCGCACAGAGTCAGACACGACTGAAGTGACTTAGCAGCATCCTCATCTACTATTTAACATGAGTAGCAAACAGACGTGAACTACTCTTACTCCAGTATTAGAAGCCCCGTGGCTCAGCAGTAAAGAACCCACCTACAATGCAGGAGACTCGGGTTGCATTCCAATATTATTATTGTTATACTCACGTCATAGAGACACTAGCCAAGAGTTAATAAATGTTATTTATGAATTCTTTTGGTGACTGACTTTGCAAACAGAAATTAGCGCTAGCTAGTTGGCACAAATTTCATATAGTTTCCTATTGTGGGTATGCTTCTAGAATCTTTTGTTATCAGTCAGTGGGCAGGGCTAACTGAATTGGTGCCTTGAAAGACAGATGGGAATTCCAAACATTTCTAAACAGGGCTATATTTCTTTCCTTAAACTTTTGATTTGTACATGAAAAAAACTACTTTTAGATTAGCCATATGCATAGCCTTCTGCTAGCACAGAAAGAAGGTAGATAGCCTTTTGTTAAATAATTATATGACTTTGCCATTAAGAACTAGGGGAGGTTTGAATAGAAAGAACATTTTGGAATCTCAGTACCACCACAAAGTCTATCTCAGCTTTAATTTCAACTAAAACAGAATTCATTGGCACATGACTTTTATGCGGTCCTGCTGCTGCTGCATCGCTTCAGTCATATTCAATACTGTGCGACCTCATAGATGGCAGCCCACCAGGCTCCCCTGTCCCTGGGATTCTCCAGGCAAGAACACTGGAGTGGGTTGCCATTTCCTTCTCCAATGCATGAAAGTGAAAAGTGAAAGTGAAGTCACTGAGTCGTGTCCAACTCTCAGCGACCCCATGGACTGCAGCCTACCAGGCTCCTCCATCCATGGGATTTTCCAGGCAAGAGTATTCATGTGGTCCTAACAATGGCACCCCACTCCAGTACTCTTGCCTGGAAAATCCCATGGACGGAAGAGTCTGGTGGGCTGCCGTCTATGGGGTCACAGAGTCGGACATGACTGAAGTGATTTAGCAGCAGCAGTTCACATTAACCTCCATATAGTGAGTCCACCTCTCTGGGTAATAGGGACACATTTTTAGAACAAATTCTTCCTGCTTATCACAATGTTAGTGCCATGATTCTTAAATCCAAACATCCAATAGAAGTCTAGTGAGGCTCTTTTTAGAGTCTTGAAGGATGGTTTATAGCCAGCTGTTTTAAAAATTCCAAGCTGAAACATTTCTGCCAAACTTATTGGAAGAGTTCTAAACTCATGGATCTCCTGGGTCGAGGCCATGAGATATGTGGTTGATGAGTGTTGAGCACTCATTTCTCCAATGACACTGAAGACCTTCATATCCTCACGTGGAACAGGCAGATCAGGTCTGCCAAGCTCCATCCTGGAACTCTCAGGGCCCGTGAACTTGAGCAGATATTAATAGAAAGCAACTTCTAGAGAAAACAGATCTCTCACCTGTAACTTACTGTGGGTGAAGAAGGCTAGGCTTCCACACAGATCAGACTTTGCAGTTTTCATAATCACAGGTTAGCCTGCGTGCCCTCTTCTCATTAGCGTGTATACACCCACCTAGCTTTGGCAACTTAGAATACAAAACTCTTGAGCCCTTCTCAGAAAGTAACGTTGTGAAGTCCAGTTCACTTGCTACCCCAGGTTAAAATTGTGACGTTTAAGCAGGTTTGTAGCCTTAGTTCTCAAAGTGCAATCCCAGACCAGAAACATAAATATTGGGAAACTTGCTAGAGTTACCATTTAAGACTTACTGAACCAGACACCCTAGGGGTAGGACCTAGAAATCTGTGTTCTTCAGGTCCTCTGGGTGACCTGTATGTTCACTGAAGTTTTAGAACCACTGGTCTCAGGCAGCGTATCTTAAATTTTAGTAAGTGTAAGAATCTCCTGCAGAGCTAGTCTGAGGTATGGCTGGGTATAACACTTATAACTTGTTGGAAAAGGAAATGGCAACCCATTCTTCTATTCTTTCCTGTAAAATCCCATGGGCAGGGGAGCCTGGAGGGCTACAGCCCATGGGGTCACAAAAGAGTCACATGACTGAACGGCTGAGCACAAAACTTGTATCCAAGCTGATGTGTCTCGTATATACTGCTGCATTTGTGAAAAAATAGGTTTATGTATAGTTATTTTCTTTAATGAAATCTAGTCCTTTGAATCAAATCTTAACAAAACTTTATTTGAGAAATTAGAAAAGAAATATGTTTCAAAGTGACACCATTTTTTCTCTCTTACCCTGTAAGTATGTAGCCTTTCCTATGGTTAAATACTATGCTGAGTCATAATTATCCAATGAATTCAATAGACTTTGAGACAAAATAATAAGAGGTTTTCATTAGAGAAAAGTGACATACAGTTGGTTATATACATATGTGTATATACAAAAATACAGTATATATATGTGTGTGTGTATAATGTGTGTTTGTGTATGTATATATACATATACATCACACACATATAATTGGATTTTTTTCCATGTTACTGTCAAATAACATTTCTTCCTTTGTAAATTCTGTGAAGCTGAATAATTTGCATTGTTTCTTAAATTTTTTCCTTAAAATTTTTTCATGGGCAAATAAACCCTTAAGCATTCTTAAATTGCTAGTTGATTCACAGACATAGATGACTGAATTTAGGTTCCTTAACTTTCCATGGATGTTTTAAAATAAAGTTGGAGTAGTACATTATTTAACAACATATCATGTATGGCCCAGGAAGAACTGGCTGTTTTCATAAATCCTGCAAGAAATGCAATTTATATTACAATCCTTTTTGTTTCCCAAGCAGACAAATAACTCAATTTTAAAGCACCACTGAGAACACTATGCTATTTCAAAGTGATTTATTTTCCAGTTTGTCCCTGCATTCCAAACTTCTTTTAATTTCAAATTGTGAATTTTAAGTAGGTAAAATGTTGCTGATAGACATTTGTTTCATCCAGAGGTTAAAATAAACTGCTCCTGATTTCCCGGCATAGGAAATGTATAAAGTGATTTCTCGTGTCTGAATATTTTGGGGATGCAGGTTTTGTTTTGATTTTGGTTGTGCTATCATAAGATCCTATTCCAAGCCTGTAATTTTGTCTCTGGAACTGAAATTATGGCTTTGCCAGTCTGTTCAGTCTGCTATAACAAAGTATTATAGACTGGGAGGCTTATAAACCATAAAAATTTATTTCACACAGTTCTGGAGGCTGGGAAGTCCAAGATCAGGCACTGGCAGGTTCAGTGACCAGTAAGGGTCATCTTCCTGGTTCCTAGCTGACTGTCTTTCGCTGTGTTCCAGGGCAGAGGGACAAGCTGGCTCTCTGAGCTCTCTTGTAAGGACACTGATCCCACACTTGAGCACTCTGCCCTTGTGACCGATCGCCTACCAAAGGCCCCACCTCCAAACACAATCATGTTGGGAATTGGGTTTCAAGGTGTGAATTTTGAGGGAGATCCAAGCATTCAGTCCATAAGAGGAGAGTCTTTACTAGAACAAATTTGAACATTTTCATAGTGACTGTATTAAAAAATTAACCATCTTTTCTATCAATCTGTATATCTACTCTTTAAAATTAATTGCATTCAGAGTTGACCCTTAAAAAATGGACCTTCTTTAAAAGTCACCTTAAGTGACTCAAGGTAAACATATTTATGATACAACTCTTATTGCCAAAAATATCTTTTTACCTTGGTGTAATATCCAACAGTTTTCAAAGAGGATTTGGATAGATACTATGGGAAAGAATAAAATAAAATCTGCATTTCTTTGTTTTTGAAATTGTTCATCAGTGATTTTTGGATGAACACTCTCTATTTGCCCTTATCTTTAAATTCTATGAGATATTTACTGAAGTCTTAGGGGCATTTTATTTTGATATAGATAATTTTCTCCTGATCCAACAGGCATATCTTTTCTTTGACATTTTTATTGAAATGATTTAAAAATATGATTCTACTTTCTTGTTTCAGAAAGTGAGGTTTCCTAAATTCTATTGAATTCCTTTCTGATGAGTGGTGGATTTTTGGTGTTAAGATAATACTTACCCATATTAGTAAGGAAAAAAGTTATGCCATTGTACACATGTCAGTGATTATGTTGGCTATGTCATTCTCATAAAAAGATTCCTGGGGGGAAAAGGTGACCAGTTCACTTTGATGGAAAGGCATGAATTGTTCTGCCAAGAGTTTATTTTAAAGCCTCACATGCAATAATTTAACAAGTGTACTAAATTATTACTGTGAACCAGATGTACAGAGCATGAGAAAGAAGCATAAGCCATAAGCTCTAACTTAAAGGATCTTAACAAATAGAGAGTTGATCATGTATCAACTTTATGTAATAATTCTAAATAGTGTATTCGGTGAATGACAGAAGAGCCAGAAAAAAATGGTAAGTTATAGAAAAATCGAGAAAATGGAAAGATCAACTAAAATAGTTCACTAGCACTTTGGGAGAAAATGGGGCTTGAGTTAGAATTTGAAGAAATCTTAGAAGATAGGAGACATGAAAAAATGCATCCAGGGAAGTAGCTTGATTAAAGATGGAAGTGAACTTTATTTAGTTGAAAGTGAGAAGCTTACCTTAGCTGGATCAACGGACAAGTGAAGGAATCTGCGGGGAAAAATTATATGTTAGCTACATAGAGTTAGGCCACACTGAGGGGTTAAATGGCAGAATAAGTTGGAAACCCCCTTAAACATATCACATTCTTGTAAAACCAACAAAAACTCCTCTTTAGTAGGAAGAGATGTGTAAGTAAATCCACATATCACGTAGTAAGTCAGAATGCCTTTGTTTTTTTAATTTGGTCATTTAAAAATATTGAAATATAGTTGATTACAATGCTGTATTTCAGGTTGTTCAACAAAGTAATTCAGTGCATATATATAGATATACATGCTTTTTCAAGTCTTCCCTGGTGGGACCAGATGATAAAGAATCCACGTGCAGGGCAAGAAATGCAGGAGACCTGGGTTTGATCCCTGGGTTGGGAAGATCCCCTGGAGAAGGGAGTGGCAACCCACTCCAGTATTCTTGCCTGGAGAATCCCATGGAGTGAAGAGCCTGGTGGGCTACAATACGTGAATACAACTGAGCAAATAACACTTTTACTTTCATGCTTTTTTTAAAAAAAAATCTTCTATTATAGGTTATTACAAGATATGATAATAACCTATAATGTGACAAGATATTGTAATAAACTATAATAAAGGCAAAATGGTTGTGTGAGGAGGCCTTGTAAATAGCTGAAAAAAGAAGTGAAAGGCAAAGGAGAAAAGGAAAGATATACCCATCTGAATGCAGAGTTTTAGAGGACAGCAAGAAGAGATTTAAGAAAGCCTTTTAAAGTGAACAATGCAAAGAAATAGAAATATATAATAGAATGGGAAGGGCTAGAGATGTCTTCAAGAAAATTAGAGATACCAAGGGAACATTTCACGCAAAGACAGGCATACTAAAGGACAGAAATGGTATGGATGTAATGGCAGAAGATATTAAGAAAAGGTGGCAAGAATACACAGAAGAACTATATAGAAAAGATCTTAATGACCCGGCTAACCACGATGGTGTGTCATTCATCTAGAGCCAGAGATCCTGGAGTGTGAAGTCAAGTGGGCCTTAGGAAGCATCACTATGAACAAAGCTAGTGGAGGTGATGGAATTCCAGTTGAGCTATTTCAAATCCTAAAAGATGATGCTGTGAAAGTGTTACACTCAATATGCCAGCAAATTTGGAAAACTCAGCAGTGGCCACAGGACTGGAAAAGGTCAGTTTTCATTCCAACCCCCAAAAAAGGCAATGCCAAAGAATGCTCAAACTACTGCACGATTGTGCTCATCTCACACACTAGTAAAGTGACGCTCAACATTCTCCAAGTCAGGCTTCAACAGTACCTGAACCATGAACTTCCAGATGTTCAAGCTGGTTTTAGAAAAGGCAGAGGAACCAGAGATCAAATTGCCAACATCTGTTGGATCATAGAAAAAGCAAGAGATTTCCAGAGAACACCTAATTCTGCTTCATTGAGTACACTAAAGCCTTTGACTATGTGAATCACAACCAACTTTGGAAAATTCTTAGAGAGATGGGAATACCAGGCCCCCTTATATGCTTCCTGTGAAACCTGTATGCAGGTCAAGATGCAACAGTTAGAAACAGACATGGAACAACAGACTAGTTCCAAACTGGGAAAGGAGTTCATAGGGCTGTATATTGTCACCTTGCTTATTTAATTTATATTCAGAATACAGCATGCAAAATACCAGGCTGGATGAAGCAGAAGCTGGAAGCAGTATTGCTGGGAGAAATATCAGTAACTTTAGATATACAGATGACATACCCTCATGGCAGAAAGCAGAGAGAAATTAAAGAACCTCTTGGTGAAGGTCAAAGAGGAGAGAGAAAAGCTGACTTAAATTTCAGCATTCAAAAAATGAAGATCATGGCATCCAGTTCCATCACTTCATGGCAAACAGATGGAGAAATAATGGAAACAGTGACAGACCTTATTTTCTTGGGCTCCAAAATCACTGTGGACGGTGACTGCAGGCATAAAATTAAAATATGCTTGCTCCTTGAAAGAAAAGCTATGACCAACAGAGAGCATATTAAACAGAGACATTACTTTGCCTACAAAGGTCTGTCCGGTCACAGCTGTGGTTTTTCCAGTAGTCATGTATGGATGTGAGAGTTGGACAATAAAACAGGCTGAGTGCTGAAGAATTGATGTCCTCAAACTGTGGTACTGGAGAAGACTTTTGAGAGTTCTTTGGACTGCAAGGAGATCCAACCAGTCCATACTAAAGGAAACCAACCTTGAATATTCATTGGAAGGTCTGTTGCTGAAACTCCAATACTTTGGCTACCTGATGCAAACAGCTGACTCTTTGGAAAAGACCCTGATGCTGGGAAAGATTGAATGCTGGAGGAGAAGGGGATGATGGAGGACGAGATGATTGGATGGCATCATTGACTCAATGGACATGAGTTTGAGCAGACTCTGGGAGATGGTGAAGGACAGGGAAGCCTGGGATGCGGTAGTCCATGGGGTCACAAAGAATTGGACATGACTGAGTGACTGAACAAGAAGAAGATACTGAGTACACTTCCCTGTGCTGTACAGTAGGTCCTTGTTGGCTATCTATTATATATATAGTACTATACGTTATTCACAATCTAATTTATCCCTCTCCCCTTCTCCCCTTTGGTAACCATAAATATGTCTTCTGTGTTTGTGGGTGTATTTCCATTTTGTCAATAAGTTCATTGTAGCCTTTGTTTCTGGAGAAGGTCAACTCTTGCCTGGAAAATCCCATGGACGGAGGAGCCTGGTAGGCCGCAGTCCATGGGGTCACTGAGAGTTGGACACGACTCAGTGATTTCACTTTCACTTTTCACTTTCATGCATTGGAGAAGGAAATAGCAATCCACTCCAGTGTTCTTGCCTGGAGAATCCCAGGGACGGCGGAGCCTGGTGGGCTGCCATCTATGGCATCGCACAGAGTCGAACACGACTGAAGTGACTTAGTAGCAGCAGCAGCAGCCTTTGTTTCTAATTGATGCAAAAAGTTTCGGTCTAATAAGATGAAGTGTGTGCCTGGGTATCCGTGTGTGCTCAGGCATGTGTGTTTGTATGTAAGTACTAGAGTTGTCATTTATCACAATAAAAGGATGCAGCTACCCAAGCAATTAGGCATGAGAAGAACAAAGACCAGAAAATGTGAGCTTTGTCTCACTTTGCTCCTGAGACATCTTCATCTCCTACAGTAATCAACAGTGACACGTCAAGTCATCATGAGTGACAATTTCAGACCTCTCATTAGAGGAGATAATTGCACAACGAGGCAGACTGATGAGCTGATTGGTGTTTCCTCCGAAACTGAGCTCCTCCTCCTGGGCCCCCTTCTGACAGCACTGCTGAATATTACCAAATATGTGTTTAAGGCAATTCAGGTACAGAGTCTTCCCTTGGCAAAACATGTTATGATTGCTGCAGAATGAATGCTGAGAGCTAAATCTAACATATCTCTGAGTTGTAATAATACCCATCATTCTGAAAACATTCTCGAGTACTTTCCAGCTTCTGTTTTTGCCACGGTTTCTGTGATGTTAGGGGTCAGGTTTTAGGTTTTGTGTTTACATGGAAATAAGATAGGTGGATAGAGTGTTTTGCTGAGGACTGCCTGTTTAATTTAAAGCAGTTTCAGACTCTAACCTCTTTCCAAACTTTGTACTTTCAATTGAAGCTAATTTTGTTTAAGTCTTTATTGACTTTGTTACAATACTGCTTCTGTTGTTTATGTTCTGGTGTTTTGGCCCTGAGACATGTGGGAGCTTAGCTCCTCTACCAGGGATCCAACCTCCACCCCCTACACTGGAAGGCAAAGCCTTAGCCACAGGACAGCCAGGGGCGTCCCTGGTTGAAGTTCCTTTTAACCAGAATGTAGTTCCCTTTCTCCCACCACCAATGGATCGACTCTAGCCCTGCAAAGGGGGTTCTCACACTTATATGAGAATCATCAGAATCACCTTCAGGATATATTAAAGTGCAAACCACTGGATCTGACAACCAGAGTTGTGCATTCAGATGGTCTGGGGTTGGTTGGATTTATTTACAGTTCTAATAAGTTCCCAGTTTATGCTGAGTTGATGCTGATGCCAGTAATCTGCAGACTAGGAGCCTTTTCTTTATAAGAAGTCCTTCCTGAAGAAGTGACTTGCTGTTGGTTACATTATGTTGACCAGATATTTAACTACTGGATGTTCTCCTGAAAGTTCTCCTAAATCCCAGCCTCACATGATTTGGAAATCTGTCTGGGCACAGTTTACTCTTGTATCTGAGCATGGTTTTATTTATTGTTTGGCTTTGACTTTTCTAGCCATGGCCTCATGGTCTGTCCCCATAAGGGAGACAGACGATGCTCTAAGTAGAAAAACGCTACTCATTTCGTTTTCTAAGCCTGAATTTCTGACTTGCTCATATTCAGAGACTGCTGCAGTCAAATTTATACCTAAATTCTCAGTGGCACCAATATTTGTAGAACCATTCTTAATGTAACTTTGATCAAACTAATCAGTCTGGTCAGTTTTTTTTTTTAATGGACGGTCCAGCTCTCAAAATACAGATATATTCATTGCCCTAAAGTAACTAACTTAGATATGAGCTGTGCTGATTAAACGTGATCAGGTTAATTCTTGGGATCTTTCATATCCAAACTGATCATTCATGGCTTCAAAAAAGTAACTAAAATACTGACGTACAGTAGAACAATTGAAGGCTAAGAAGTATGATATCATCCTCATTCAATCCATGCACATCATTCATCTATATATTCAAAAGTGCTCATTTAAGTCTTACTATGTGCAATATACACTTCCAGGTGCTGGAGGCAGATCAGTGGAGTGGAAAACAAAGTCTGCATACGTGGGGCTCATAATATCATGGAGAAAGACATAATAACAGGAAAAACATTAAAAAAAAAAACAGCTTCAGATAGTTGAGATGCTTTGAATAAACTAAAGTAGGGTAACGTGATACAGTGATTGGGGATGTGGTGGAGCTATTTTAGGTGAAAATATAGAGACTGAAGCTGGAGGATATCCTAGAAATGACAATTTTCATGAAACATAAAGATGAAACTCTCTTAATAATATCAAAGAAGGTGCTTCGTTAGATAGAAATTTTTTATAATTTTTATACACTCAAATTGTTGAAAGTTCAATTTTGGTGTATATAATAACTCTGTAAATGCGTTAAACATCATTAACACTTTTTTTGTAATATCATTCTGAATTTTTCTTTTAGTCGTAAACTAGTAAGAGAAAGTCAATATAACATGATTTTTAAAACAATATACATTAAATATATACATGTATATAACCCAGTGGCTATTAAAATATCTCTTATATTGCACACATGCTAACCTTAACTGTGTCAGGTGCTTATGATGCAAAACTTAACCCAGTTTCCAGAAGCAGATTGCTGGAACAGACCTTAAGTGTTTTTCTCCTATTTAGAGGTGAGATAGAAGAGGACTTATTTTCCAAAAGTGATTTTTCTGTAGGCAACTTATATCCTTTTTAGAACAACATTAGCATCTTATAACATGGTGGTGCCTGGAAGCATGGTTTCTGAATTCAGAGGCAATGACTTTGGTCCACCACCTGTCAACTCTCTGACTACAGAGTTGCAGGGTTTTTATGAGGATTAGACAGTGTAACAGGTAAAGCACTAGAATGTTACTTGGAATATAGGAAATCCACAGTAACACCCTAAGCTCCATACCCATTGCCCCCAATCAATATATAGGAGCTGAAACTAGAATACACATCTTAATTACAAATCCACAGTTCATTCAGTTTTACCTTGTTGCCTCTCTGTAAAGCTAGTTTGACACTTTATGCTTTAACATGAAATGTTATAAAACCAAATCACATAATGAACCTTGGTTAAATGATGATTTCCAGTTCTGTTCTTCACCTGGTTAGGAAGAATGTAGATTCTTGACTCACTTAATGCTGCCATTTCAGTTGAAGCAAAAATCAGAGTTTTTTTTTTAAGTATGAAAGAGTAGGGGAATTCACAACTAGAGGAAAGAAATCATCATTTAAATAATCCTGTTTTAAAATGCAGAGCTTATTTTATCATATGCTAAAATCAGTTTCAAAATTTTTAGTTTTTCATTTGTGTTGCATCACCTAGAATGCTACCCAATATATATCAGGGCATGCGATAAATATTTGCTGAAACCTTTCTGATGGAGCCAGTGTTCTAGCATCAATGTAGATAAAATTAGCAAATTTACAAATACAATATGTAATATAGTGATTGAATGCTGAAAAATTCAAATTGGCCAAGATTTATGGGAGGGGATCTTTTTAAGATAAAGAATAAATTTACTTTTACTTACACATGCTGTTCAATCTTCAGGGCCTTAGTTCCCCCACTGAGTGTATGCTTTGGTAACTGGAGTGAGCATAAAATCTAGGAGTTCTATGGACATTTCAGGTATCGTTGGGGCTAACCAGGGCACCATGTAATCACTCAGTCCAGGAGACATTCTCCCTTTAAGAGAAGTCATCTCTGTCTTGCTCTGGTTAATCATGGTCCTCTTGTACTTTTTTTTATACACACATAATATTTTGCCTTCTAACGCTAACATTATTGTGTGGTATATCCCAAAGCAGTTTTCAATCATTTCCTCACATGAACTCACATTTTATTCATTGTTTCCTTCATCTATCTAATATGTATTGAGATTATACCCATCTTTTAAGAACCATGCTGGAAGATTTAAATCGGTATTATTATCTCTGTATCCAAAAAAATATGCGGAACAAATATGAATTAGTTCACAAAGATCAGATCCATGTATAGTTAAAGCTAGAGTTGATTCTTCTCTGAAGCCATGCTATGTTGCTTCTTTCATTCATGTCCAGTCCTTGTGAACTCAGTAAAAGGCAGGATTCTTTCCTGATGTTTGTCTCGCACTCAGTCAGTTCATTCGCTCAGTTGTGTCTGACTCTTTGTGATCCCATGGACTGCAGCACGCCAGGCCTCCCTGTCCATCACCAACTCCCGGAGCTTACTCAAACTCATGTCCATTGAGTCGGTGATGCTATCCAACCATCTCATCCTCTGTTGTCCCCTTCTCTTCCCACCTTCAATCTTTCCCAGAATCAGGGTCTTTTCATATGAGTCAGGTCTTCGCATCAGGTGGCCAAAGTATTGGAGTTTCAGCTTCAAAATGAGTCCTTACAATGAATATTCAGAACTGATTTCCTTTAGGATGGACTGGTTGGATCTCCATGCAGTCCAAGGGACTCTCAAGAGTCTTCTCCAACACCACAGTTCAAAAGCATCAGTTCTTCGGTGCTCAGCTTTCTTTGTTTCCCAGTGATGTCTATAGGAGAAGATATGATTTGGGCCATCAGAATTTCTCAACAAGAGGTTCTGAATGAATAGCTCAGGATTTGTGCTTTATGGGTAGTGTATTCGATGAAGTAACTACAGAAAATGCTCTTTTTTAAGGAAAGAGAAGAATTGCCATTAAAAAAAGGCAGTTTCCTGGTAACACAATGAAAAGACCTGTCCAAGAGGTATTCATCTGTGCTAACATCCGACCTCTTTCTTGACAAGATGTCAGTGAAAAATGAACTCACTGAAATGCATCGCAGTTTCCCCGGGGAAAGAGAGAGGACACAGAACAAGAATAAAAGCAGGCCTTTGGAGAGGTCTGAGAGCAATTTCCAACAATATTACCCCTGGGTTACCAGGAAAAGTCAACAGATTTTAAAAAAGACTGAACTAGCCAATCAGCTTACGTATTTTCATCAAATCCTTCCCTGTGACCTATAGGTGCTGTGAAAGAGAGTGGTACACTGACATTTAAGTATGTAAGATAGTATAAGGTAATATCACTATGGATAATATCCTTGACCAAATAGAAAAAAAAATCACATACAGTGCAGTAAGAGGCCAGTGCAGCAATGAATGGTCCCACTGTGCTGGTCCTGTGATTTCAGCAGCAGTCCATCCCCAGTCCCCAAGGAAAGAAGACCCTGTAAAACTCTAAACAACTAGAGGCTGCAAGCCTGGTTCTAGCATCAGGTAAGGCACAACTTCCTAAAAACATGGGGAGGTCACAGTTAACACACTCTAGTTCTCTGTAAAAACGCTGGCCTTCCACTATAGGAAACAGTGCATGGCCCCCGTAATAAAGCCTTAAGGAAAAGCAAGAGCAAGTGGCAAATAAACCCTTAAATATAAGTTAATGACATTCCTTTCAGACGTCCTTTCCAGGGATTTGATTGATTTCCAGCATATAGTAAATTTCTCCCTTCTTAAACAGGAAGCATGCGTTGAAGAAAAGCACCGCTAGGTTTCTTTATGGACTTCGGTGTTATGGAAGGGAAAGAGTTTCATGATGAGGTTCTGAGCTCCAAAGAGTTGCACTTTATCTGTTCCCTGCTCCCCAACACACATAACTGGTAGATGTTTCTTTTTTTGATCTTACATGAGGAGTTTGGGAGCTGTTAGAAGTAGTGTGCCTGGTCTGAGCCTATTATTCCAGTGTGGAGAACTAGAAATAGGGAAATAATGAGAGCTGACCCTCACCTGGGATAAGCAGCAGTGGAGGGGAGCCTCCAATGGGAATCAGTAATCGTTGAGATTGAAAGGGCCTGTGATGTATGTTCAGCAGAGCTCTATGCAGAAAACGCATGGCTGAGATTGGAGATGGGCACATAGATCTGTCAGATGGTACAAAGGTAGCGAATACGGTCATGGATTCTGTGGTCAAGGGTCAGCCTGTCGTACCCCTTTACCATATGAGCATCATGTTGTAGATGGGGAAAATGTGGAAACAATGTCGGATTTCATTTTCTTGGGTTCCCAAATCACTGCAGACAGTTACTGCAGCCACAAAATTAAAAGACGCTTGCTCCTTGGAAGAAAATCTGTGACAAACCTAGACAGTGTATTAAAAGGCAGAGATATCACTTTGCAGACAAAAGGTCTGTATAGTCAAAGCTATGGTTAAGGGAATGCAGAACTGTATATAGAATATTGTTGCTGTTTAGTCGCTCAGTCGTGCCCTACTCTTTGCGACCCCATGGACTGTACCCTGCCAGGATCCTATGTCCATGGCACTTCTAGGCGAAAATACTGGAGTGAGTTGCCATTTCCTTCTCCAGAGGATCTCCCTGACCCAGGGGTCAAACCCGTGTCTCCTTCATTGACAGGTGGATTCTTTACCACTGGGCCACCAGGGAAACCCCTTCAAAATATTCTTTCTGATTGGTTTACAAGATATTTGAGCCAAACAAACCAAATACATATGAAACCATTTAGAAGTCATTTCACTCACAGATGTAATAAAATGATACCTTTGTGGTTCTGACTATAAATAGCTCAGCAGTGTACAAGAAGAAGATCAGTGAGAATGATGTTCAGGAGAATCTTTACCCAGAAGATCAGATGCAAACAGTGCTTTGAATATGCCTTAGGTTGGAGCAGGACATCAAGCTTCCTGTCCTAAACAGATTTTTTCAGTACGTCTGGGAAATGTGAAGGATTGACATTGGACTTGCCATGGTCACGTCCAGCTAGTGTTCAACAAACTTACAGTGCATAGGCTTTTATTAAGAGGCAGAGTTTGGGACAAGACTGCCTGAGTTCAGATCCAGGGTCCCCGACTCGCTAGTGGTAACCTTGAGTGTGTGTTTCCATTTTCACATAGGAATATGATGACAGATAGCACTTTACTGAGTAGGTTGATACATATTAAGTGTATACAGGTCTCTGGTTTGTGGAAAAAGCTTGAGACATGCTGTTATTAATGATTACCTGGCTGAACTATTGGGTCAAAGTTTATTACCCCAATGGACAGAGAAGCCTGGTAGGCTGCAGTCCAGGGGGTCGGGAAGAGTTGGACACGACTGAGCGACTTCCCTTTCACTTTTCAGTTTTATGCATCGGAGAAGGAAATGGCAACCCACTCCAGTGTTCTTGCCTGGAGAATCCCAGGGACGGGGGAGCCTGGTGGGCTGCCGTCTCTGGGGTCGCACAGAGTCAGACACGACTGAAGCGACTTAGCAGCAGCAGCCAGGAGTAATGAATACATGAGCAGCTGTTAATACCATTCAGATTTCTGATCCAATCTCTATGTTAAGGGTATTGATGATATTATGAGTGAACATATAAGTCCATTTATCTTTCAACCGATTATTTTGAAGAAGGTAAATTTGGATTGCTCAGCCTCGCATTATTGACATTTTGGGGTGGATGATTCATTGATGGGAGAAGGCAATGGCACCCCACTCCAGTACTCTTGCCTGGAAAATCCTATGGACGGAGGAGCCTGGTAGGCTGCAGTCCATGGGGTTGCTAAGAGTTGGATACGACTGAGCGACTTCCCTTTCACTTTTCACTTTCATGCATTGGAGAAGGAAATGGCAACCCACTCCAGTGTTCTTGCCTGGAGAATCCCAGGGACGGGGGAGCCTGGTGGGCTGCCGTCTATGGGGTCACACAGAGTCGGACACAACAGAAGTGACTTAGCAGCAGCAGCAGCAGCACAAATTGGTTCTCTCTGCTTTGCGAGCGTGAGGCAGTCTTTAACAGCAGAGATACCCTAGGTGAGTGACGCAAACATTAACTGGTTGTATGACTTAGAGCAGGTCACTTGCCACTTTTTCTCATCTGTAGAACATGAGTGGGATGTAGTAATATTCAAGATTCCTCCAGCTCTGATATTTTAAGTCTAGTTGTATGATTGACACTCATTAGTTCCTACTGATTATCTTGACCCATAAATTAGGTGGAAATGGTAAAACAGAGGAAGGCAGCTTTGTACTGCATTGGGGAGGAGAAACAGAGAAAGATTTTATTTCAAAATCAGTTTACTTCAGTGAGTAGAGGAGGGACACATATCTTGGTGGTTTAAAATAATTCATTTTGGAATTGTAGAAAGATTTTTGATATTTTTTACCAAAACTTTAAAATGTTTATAAGTATTTTTAATCATTTTGGAATTTTGTGTAATAGTTGAAATACCTTTCTCTATTTCAAGATTATATAAGAATTCTTGGTTTATTCTAGTAGTTGTTTTATGTATTAATTTACAGTCTATCTCTTTTATTCATTGAAATTTATCCTATTTCATTTGGGTAGGCTCCAACTTTATTGGTATTTTCTCAAATGGCTACCCAGTTGTCTGTAAAACATTTATATAATTACCTACCTTTTCCTCTGGTTTGAATTTAGGCATATTTTCCGGTGGATGTTAAATGAGTTTTTTGACTTTTGAATCTGCTCCATTTTCTTTCTGTGTATTCACACGAATGTATTTTGTGTGGCAGTTCACCGTGCAGTCTCAGGCATATTCCTCAGCTTGATCATGATTAAATTTTCTTATTTTTAAAAAAGAAGTAATAATATATACCTCAGAGATATTGCAAACACGGGATCAAATAATGTTTCAATGAATTTAGCATAATATTAGGCCAATTCTAAATTCTAAAAAATATTAGTAATTATTAGCAGAATCACAGCATTATTATTTTCTCCCAGCTGTTAAAGTTTCATTTATGTTTTGCAATCAGTCCCAGTGTATTGTGTGTACACGTGCGTATTCTATTAGATTCTCAGATAAATTAAGGCAATTTAAACTCATAATTTTTGAGAAAGACTTCCCCGTCCCTCCTAATTCTGAGGATTAGTACTGCCCAGCAAGAATCTTTGTTCTAGACAGCATGCTCCCTGCTGGGCTACTGTTGCCATCTGCCCTAGGTCATGCCTGCCCCAGTTAATTATGTATTGCTGTTCCCTCTTGAAAATGAGCCAGAGTGTCTCTCCTGTTTCAAACAAAGACTGATTCCCTGCCAGTCCAGTTTTCACAAACTCTGCCAGCAGCGGCTAGAACGGGCTAGTTTTGTCTCTCTTTCTCTAGCTCTGCAGGGAAAACTTTACTCATAATCAAGAATGGGAATAGCGCCCCTAGCTAAGCAGTTGAAATTAAATCCAGTAACTGTAAACCTGGTGTAAAGCATGAAAAGAATGTTGGAAAGATCAAGGCACAAAAATTCACAGGCAACATAGCATCTTTTGTACCTGTTCCCAAAACAGAATCTCAAGATTTTTTTCTTTTTTAAATAAAGCACCATTGGCAACAGAATATGCCCCTAAGCAGCAAAGCTCATAAAAAGTAGCTTTTATAACTTGATTATTTATTCGATTGCTTTTCCTTTTTTTTTTTGTAAGGGCAGAAGATCTAGCGTAGAATTTGATAACAGAAGCAGCCAAAGGGATACAGGGTTTTTTGTTTTTTCTTTAGGTGTTAACCAGTGAACTGAACTTCCAGTTTCAGTGTTCACATTTAGAAGGTTTAGCAGAGACAGCACATGGACTTTTCAACTTTATTTATTTGCTTTGGAAATTAAGCAAACAAGTATTCAAGTCTAGGAATAAAGTCTTACTAAATATCACAACACCCCAGGCAATGAGAAAACACTGTTGGTCTTGGGCAAAATAGAATTGCAAGCAAATAGAACTAGAGATTACAATACTAAGTTGTTGGAGGGGTATTATTTGGTCTTTTGGTTTTTCTTCTTATTTTGCTTGTCAAATAAATTACAAGAGCCCAGAAATAATTCTGTTTCACCATCTTGAAGTATAGAAGATCAGCTGTGAAGTCAGATTTATTTCTGCATTTCTACTTATACTCTATGAAAACATCTCTGACATCTTATGCCCAAGGGCAGAGCTCTAAGGAATATTTTCCGTGGAAGTCGAGTCATCAGAGACTCAAAATTTGGAATCACTCCCAGTACTTCGGAAGTAAAGTTAATTAATCTGGAAGCACATCATTTGTGTCTAAGAAATTCAAGAGAAATGTAATTAGTTCAGCAATTAGCTTTAACTTTTCAGAAACATTTCTGAAAAATAGGCATTAAAATCTTACCCCTTCTCCTGGTAACCATATTTTTAACTTTATTATGGCTGCTTGTTAAACATGCTGTCTCATTGGTTTATCCTGTAGAGGGAGCAATCTATTATTGGCTGTTTCTGTGCAATCAAGTTCGGCTTTATCTACGTTCTCTATTGTGACTTACTGTTTGTTCTTAATGAGCATATGATGGGGATGTACAATGAAAGTTGTTTAGCATGTTGAGTGGAAAAGGGTTATTTGTGCTTCCTTGAAAGTTGTTTTTAAATCTGCTGTGCTGTGCTTGGTTGCTCAGTCATGTCCAACTCTTTCCGACCCCATGAACGGTAGCCCTCCAGGCTCCTCTGTCCATGGGGATTCTCCATGGGTAGCCTATCCCTTCTCCAGGGGATCTTCCCAACCCAGGAATGAGCTGGGGTCTAACACTTCCTCTACTTTTCTTCTAACTGGAGTCTTAGATTCACCCATATGTTTCACCATAACGATTTTGACAAAAGAACTAAAAGTTGTTCCGGAAATAGGACTTAAATTATCTTCAGTATAAATGTTTTGAGTCCTATTGCTTTTTACTGTTAGAAAATGTAGAGTGATTTCTAGGCCAGGCATTATGCTATTGAACGCATTCTAAATCTAGATGACTGTTTAACCTGTTTTGGTCAGATAAATTAATACCAGCCATGAATGTTTTTAATTAGCCTTTTAATCTTTTCTGTATTCACAGAATCATGGTATTTCGTAGCTTCAGTATTACCTACTTTTTAAAAACAACATATGCAATCACAAGTGAACAAGGAATTAAACAGGATTTGTGTTCTTATTATTTCAAAATTGCTAAGAAGAAAAGTATACAAGTCGATGATTACAACTAATGATATGTTTATAATCTGTTTACTGTCTTTTTATTCAAAGTGAAGTGACTTTCCCCACCAAAGTGTCTATCCCAGTGTGTCAGAAATGGAATTTGAAACATGTATACTATCATGTAAGAAACGAATCGCCAGTCTAAGTCCTATGCAGGATGCAGGATGCTTGGGGCTGGTGCATGGGGAGGACCCAGAGAGATATTATGAGGTGGGAGGGGATCCATGTTTGGCAACGCATGTACACTCGTGGTGAATTCATGTCAGTGTTTGGCAAAACCAATACAGTATTGTAAACTAAAGTTAAAATAAAAATTAAAAAAAAATAAAAAAAGAAATGGAATTTGAAATGTATCTAGCCCTTTTCAAATTTTGTTGCTTAGTGTTTCCTAATTTATATCTTTGGCTCATAAATTATCCTTGTTGTTTATGTAATTTTAGTGAAATGTATTAGATAGTGTACACATTTTCTTAGAGTGTTTTAAGAATCAGTCTAGAAGCTATCATGTTTGCCAAGGCAAGCCTAGAGTTCCCAGTGTCCAAGGCAGCAGGGTTCCGAGTGGCCACATCAGGAACATTCCATCAGCCACAGTCTCCGTTGCTTCCTCTTGTTTCACGTGAAATTTTGTAATCCCTGAACTGCAGAAAGACACTTCATTGAAAACCTAGTTGTATAGTTTTTTTATCATTTTATTTTGGGTTATTACGTTCATCATTTTCTGTGAACCAAAATCCCCTAGACCCTCTTAGCCTGTTCCTCTTTTCCAAATAAATAGTAAATTGAGTTAAGAAGGAACCTAAAAATGGGCAGTGTCAAGTCTGATGGTGAAGGTCAGTTTATTCTAAATGGATACCTTAGAATAAGAGCAGAAGTTCAACATTTATCCATTTAACACATTGGGCACCTATTGTGTGCTGGGCCTCATTCCAGCTGCTTGATATTGAAAGGAATGAAGATAATAAACAACAGATAATAGAAATGTTTAAATAACCTACTTTACTACAATTGTAGTCTCACTAATAGATTTTAACCAGATTCTTTTAAGTTAAGGCAGATCATACTTTAATGACTGTGAATAGAATAATGGGACCATCAGATTGTAGCTTTAAAAAAATATATTGAAATATACTTGATTTACCTTGTTGTGTTGGTTTCAGGTATACAGCAAAATGATTAAGTAATGTGTGTATGTGTATATATTTTACAGTACTGTTCATTATAGGTTTTTACCAGAGTTGAAGCTAAAACTTTGGCCACCTGTTGCGAAGAGCTGACTCCTTTGAAAAGACCCTGATGCTGGGAAAGATTGAGGGCAGGAGGAGAAGGGGACAACAGAGGATGAGATGTTTGGATGGCATTACCGACTCTGGACATAAGTTTGGGTAAACTCCAGGAGTTGGTGATGGACAGGGAGGCCTGGCATGGTGCGGTTCATGGTGTCGCAAAAAGTCAGACATGACTGAGCGATTGAACTGAACTGAGTATAGTTCCCTTTGCTATATAGTTGGTATTTGTTGATTATCTATTTTATATGTAGTAGTGTGTATATTTTAATCCCAAACTCATAATTTATTTTCCCTACTTCCTCTTTCCATATTTGTTTTCTATGTCTGTCAGTCTAAAATATGCATGCCACCCAAACACACATCCTTTTTTGGGCTATTACTGTCAAAATAACTGATTAGTTTTACCTTTTAAAATGTTCAATAGTAGTCATGGTACCATTGTAACATACTTTAACTGAAAATTGATATTCTATTTCCAGAAAAAAAAGAAAAGGCTGAATTATAAAAATTAAACTCAAAACTCTTCCCTCTATCTTGCTATGCCTGCAGGCATAACAAGAGAAGAAATCAAAATCATTGTATTTTTGTATCCAGGATGATACTACTTTTTACATAATCATATTGCTTCAGGGTACTCTCTAGCAATAATTTTTACTTTTCCATATTAAATTTTAAAGGTAAACTTTTGAAAGATGAGATGATTGTTTTTTTTTTAATCTTTTATCCGTTCTTCAAAAATTTAATTTGCTCAGTAAGCCAAGAGGAAAAGGATTTTGAAAGCCTAGAAACAAAGTAAAATCTCTGGGCATCCAGTATATTTTATGTAGGATTAATTTCTAATGTTCTATGAAAACAGGCAAATCAATACAAAGTAAATATGCTTTCTTTATTTCTAGGGATTTTGATTATATATCAAATCTAGTTGGTCTGCTAATGTTAAGTAGACTCTTGAGGTACATATAAATTTATTTTAAACAAATAATTCAAGAGGCATCAAGCTTTTATTTTTATGTAGTTGCAGTGCCTAGTTGGTCATTTCTTTAACATTTTGTTAGCTCTATTCTTTTCCTTCAAGTCACATAAATCACAAGCATATTTAGATAGCAGTTATTATGGATAATAGTTGCTGTTATTGAAAAAAACAGCCTTTATTGAATACTTACTATGGAAATTGTGTATATATTATCTCCTTTAGTCCACACAGTAACCCCTACATGGCCAGTAGTATTATTGTCTCCAGCTAATAGGTGAATGATTATAAAATGAGTCAAGATCATGGTGATTGTTTTCCTTTAGTTAAAAATTCTATCTCCTGAACTAGTTTATTCATTTCTTTCCCAAACTTTCTGATTCTGCATTCCTCATTTTATTAGACTCTTTAGCTTGATTTTATCTGTGTTCTTTAGTTCCTCTCCTAAGATCATATTGTCAGATCTGGGATAGTAAAACATAGTGATGAGGAGTTTAGTGCATGCTCAGATGCTCAGTAACGTCCAACTCTTTGTGATTCCATGGACTGTAGGCTGGCAGGCTCCTCTGTCCAATGGGATTCTCCCGGCAAGAATGCTGAAGTTGGTTGCCATTTCCTCCTCCAGGAGATCTTCCTGACCAAGGGATTGAACCTGAGTCTCTTGCATCTCCTGCATTGGCAGGCAGATTCCTTACCACTAGCACTATCTGGGAGAAGGAAATGGCAGCCCACTCCAGTATTCTTGCCTGGGGAATCCCAGGGACAGAGGAGCCTGGTGGGCTGCTGTCTGTAGGGTCACCCAGAATTGGGCACGACTGAAGCGACTTAGCATGCAGACATGCATTGGAGAAGGAAATAACAACCTACTCCAGTATTCTTGCATGGAGAATCCCAGGGCCAGAGATGCCTGGTGGGCTGCCATCTGTGGGGTCGCACAAAGTTGGACACGATTGAAGCGACTTAGCAGCAACAGCAGCAGCACTATCTGGGAAGACAAGGAGTTTGGACATAAGTAAAAGTGGAGACAAAAGTCACAAGGAAACAGACCCCAGAGTTGCACTGGACCAGGCCAACTGCTAGTACAACTAGTAGTTTAGAAATCTTATGTTGCTTTCACAGATCAGGAAGCAGACAGTTTGGTTCAGAAGTTCAATATCTGGCAGACAGGTGGACACAGAACAGGCCTTCTCTAAACCTTTGAGATCAGTAAGGAAGTGAACAAAAGAAAATCAGCTAAGACCATCAGGTCTCAAATTAGTTGAAATTCAGGTTCAAGGAGGCATCATTAGTTTTTAACTACTTACTACAGGCCAGTTACTGTACTGAGAAACTATGTGTATTAAATTCCATTTTTATAAAATAGTCCATCTTCCAAGTATGTCACTGGCCAAGAAACCAGATGTCCAGATTTTGGCAGGAAACCCGAATGCTGTCCTTAACACATGATGGAGTTGGAAAGCTAGGAGTGATGCTGTCCCCTTTATTCCTCAGTGCTTTGTTTATCTGTAGGAACTTGGCCAGCTGACCCAGGAAACAGTAGAAAACTGCATGATTTCCAGAGTCTAGGAGCAGAGATTCTAATGTTCAGTGTGTCAGGCTCTTAACTGCTCTTGGGTCAGGGCCCAAGGTCCCAGGTCTTGTGAGCAGACAGGGCAGATAAAGGCCAACATATCGTGAGTGAGTATGACAGCTTATGAGTAAGTTGGAGACACAGAATCATGCTCCCTGACAAACTCATAGGCAGGCGCCCTAGTCTTTAGGGGCTCTTAGAAACAAGGAGAGCCAGGAGTTATAGTAAAACTCAAAGCACTAGCAGCAAGGACTTTGATCTTATTTCCCAACACACACACCATCACCTGTCCAGTTTTTGGCAAATGACCTTTCTTGGCCTCGGTTTACTGGTTTTCTCATCTGCAAAGTAGGAATGCTGAACATCAGGCTATGAGCCAGAAGGCATGTGAATGGATTTCATAAATAGAAGACAGGCTATATGACGCCTCTAATTCCACATCCTAGTGAGAAGCGGCTAACCCTCCAAATACGCAGGTTAATGTGACTTACTCTGACCCTATTTTGCATCACGAAGGCCAGTTATAACCACTCATTTATCCATTGCTCATAAATCTGAATCCAGTGAACTAAGACAGCTTTTGAAATCCCTAATTCTTGGAGTGATTGGTCTGATGGTTTGGGTGGGTTTGACTGTGGTGCAGGGAAGGAAAGGTGGTGATAGAGAAGTTAATGTTTCTTGGACATATTTAAAAATTTAAGGCAAGACTAAACCTACCTTAACCCACCAGTAACATGTCATGAACTTTTCAGTCTCCATATTTTACTGTTCAGTTCAGTCGCTCAGTCGTGTCCGACTCTTTGCGACCCCATGGACCACAGCACGCCAGGCTTCCCTGTCCGTCACCAACTCCCGGAGCTTGCTCAAGCTCATGTTCACTGAATCAGTGATGTCATCCAACCATCTCATCCTCTGTTGTCCTGTTCTCATCCTGCCTTCAATCTTTCCCAGCATTAGGGTCTTTTCCAATGAGTCAGCTCTTCGTGTCAGGTGGCCAGAGTATTGGAGTTTCAGCTTCAGCATTAGTCCTTCCAATGAACACCCAGGACTGATCTTCTATAGGATGGACTGGTTGGATCTCCTTGCAGTCCAAGGGACTCTCAAGAGTCTTCTCCAACACTGTGGTTCAAAAGCATCAATTCTTTGGTGCTCAGCTTTCTTTATAGTCCAACTCTCACATCCATACACGACCACTGGAAAAACCATAGCCTTGACTAGACGAACCTTTGTTGCCAAAGTAATCTGTCTGATTTTTAATATGCTGTCTAGGTTTGTTATAGCTTTTTTCTTCTTCTTCTTTTTTTACTGTTTTACTATTAGAGGGGAAAAAAAAAACAAAAACCTTACTTGTTGAAAGTAAGTAGATTAGAGGACAGGGAAGCCTGGTGTGTTGCTGTCCATGGGTTTGCAACAAATGGGTTTGCAACAAATGGGACATGACTGGGTGACTAAACAAGAGATGAGAGGCAAGTGCTATTAGTCATTACCTAGACATTTTGCATCTAAAATACATGATTGACTTACTAGACTCACATATACCATAGCATGCTACAGGCAGCTGTGAATTCTTTTCTATTTTTAACTGAGTGTCAGCTCAAGGACACAGCATCTCATGTGAAGCACTTCCTTTCAGAGAAATTGTTTTGTAGTTACTCATCACGGGAAGCCCACCAGCAGACTTTGGGGCTGTGTGTCCTTCTAGGAAAGAAACCTTTGGTATCTTCCTAGCCAGTGACCTTGCCCCTGACCCATTAACTCTTGGGCATGCCTTCTGTGAGCCCGCCCAAGGACTGGCTGTGTGTGTTTGTCAGAGAAGAGATAATTGGCCCCCACAGGAATGAAAGCCACGACAGGGGCTTCATAAGTGAAGCTGTCAGAAATTGCTTGCAGGGTCAGACCTACAGTCGAGGCAGCCCCCAAACTCAGCGGCTGAAAGACATGTAGAAGTAGCTCCCACGGGAAGCTCGTATCCACGCCCTTGAAGTTAGGTGGACAGTGGCGGGTCCTTCTCCAGATGACTTTCGTTTCCTTACCCACCTGCGTGGAGTTCTTCTCCATGAATGGATTCAACCATCCCCATCTGTTCTCAGCTCTCTTTTCTCCCCAACTCCACTGCTCTCCAACTCCTGATCTCTCTTCCTTAGCCATTCCCAAGCTCTATTCATCTTTTCTCCTCGTGCCAACTTTTCATTTTCACTCACAGCATCCCTGACAAAGTATGGCAATTCCAATACTTTGATCCGAATGAGAAGTAAGGCTTAGAGGGGCTAAGAAAGTAGATTTCCTCTATTGTTTTTCTCCTGTGATTTCTACATTCAGAGATGGAAGGTTTTCTGTTTGTGTTTGGCTTTATCAGGTTTTGAAATGCTGGAGGTTTTGTAATTTTGTTTGTTTGTTTGGTTTTGGCTATGCTGGGTCCATGTGACTCCGCAGGCTTTGCTCTAGTTGCAGCAAACAGGGGCTACCGTCCAGTTGGGGTGTGCGAGCGTCTCATCGTGCCGGTGTCTCCTGCTGCGGAACACAGGCTCCAGGGCATGTGGGCTCAGCAGCTGTGGCTCCCAGGCTCTCGAATATTCTCAATAGTTGTGGCGCGTGGGCTTAGTTGCTCCGCAGTTTATGGGATCTTCCCAGACCACGGATCGAACCTGTGACTCCTGTACTGGCCGGCAGACTCTTGACCACTGAGCCAGCACAGAAGCCCTTGAAATGCTGTTTCAATGAAGGACTTACTCAATGGCTTATTTTGTTGGAGAGGGTGTGGTCATGATGTTTACAAAGAAGCCACACACAGGCTTTGGAATCAATAGTCGCAGGTTTATTTCCAGGTCTTTGCAGAATGTAGTAATGTGGACAAAAGCAAAGACCCATGAACCACTCTGAGCCTCAGTTATTTATAAAATGTGAGTTATCACCTGTACCTCAGAGACTTGTTGTGACTGGAGAAAACCTATGTAAATGTTTTCCCTCGGTAGTAGGATTTGTTAGAGTCATATCTGTAATCTGGCCAAATGGTTGTAAGGATGGTGACTAAAAATGATGTTAGAACCTAAAATCTTATGAGAGCTGGCTTTAATGATGAGGAGCAATGATCATTCATCTCAGGAGAACAAGAATCATTTAATGATTTGAGTCAGTGTTACAAAGTCACCTGCGTGTCATGAACAGTTTAATTATTATTACATAATATACATGTGTATGCATGTATATGTGTGTGAAAAAATGCATATGGGCTTTCCTGGTGGCTCAGATGGTAAAGGGTCTGCCTGCAATGCAGGAGACCAGATTTGATCCCTGGGTCAAGAAGATCCCTGTCTTCTGTTTATGAAGACATTTCAAAAGTAGGAACTTAAGATAATAGAATTATTCTTTTGATAGTGACTGAACTGGACTGCAAGGAGATCCAACCAGTCCATTCTGAAGGAGATCAGCCTTGGGATTTCTTTGGAGGGAAAGATGCTAAAGCTGAAACTCCAGTACTCTGGCCACCTCATGCGAAGAGTTGACTCATTGGAAAAGACTCTGATGCTGGGAGGGATTGGGGGCAGGAGAAGAAGAGGACGACAGAGGATGAGATGGCTGGATGGCATCACTGACTCGATGGACGTGAGTCTGAGTGAACTCTGGGAGTTGGTGATGGACAGGGAGGCCTGGTGTGCTGCAGTTCATGGGGTCGCAAAGAGTCAGACATGACTGAGCAACTGAACAGAAACAAAAATGAAGTGGCAATATCCAATATTATCAATTTAGTAAAACTTAAAATTTTCTTTTATAAGTGATAGATAACAGTGATCTTTGTGTTCTTGGAAAATAGTTCTAAATGTTCTTTGAAAGTCACATTAATAGCCTTGAGCAATAATTGATATGTAGAATATTGATTCAAGGTTTCCTTCCTATAACTCGAAAGCCTGCACCACACTTACCCAAGAGTCCCTTGGTCCACAGATCAGGTATAACTGCTCTGTAACAAATTACATATAAATCAAGTGAAATTCTGGTTTTGAGTACCAATTCTTCCTCTTCAAGCTCTTAATGTGGGTCTTAGCTTTAAGTTGATGCATTATGTTTTATGTGTTTAGGTTGATTCATGCCCTCTTAATTTTCCTGCTTTTCATGAGTATTTTGCCTTATACCTGATCCATCTCCATTATATGTGGGCTACATTTTTATTTGGGGGAAGGAAAGGGTAGACATAACATCATGTATATTGCAGCTTAAACCGATTGGCTACTCTGGAGAAAACAAACAGTAAGTCAGTGCCTAATGGGGTGAATCTGAGAGGAAAGTGCTTTTAGTAAATTTGGGCTGTAGAGTAACACTTCACTATCTTTGCTCTAAAGACACAGGCTAATGGATGGGCTAGAATGGCATTAATGAGCTCACTCCATTAAATTAGTTCTTTTTTTCTTGTTAAATATCCAAAAGAGAGAGATGGTCCACTTAACTAGGAAAAAAAAAGTTTTCATTTTAGCACAGTAGAAGCATGATGCATATTTTCTTTCTAATTTAATTTCTAACCATTAAGAGTCAATTCTATAAATGACCCACTGAAGCACTTGGAGAGATTAGAGAAGTACAAACCCAATGTCGTTTGAATTTGGCTGGCTAGACACCATGATGTTATATAGCATGATTCGAATTTAACATGATATTTTTATGAAGCCACCAAGATGAAGCCCAGTGACTTTCATGAACCATTAAAAAGAAGGCCTTCAAATGGGGTATGAAAATCAATCTAAACTCTGGTCACTGTTATCATTAAGGGTCACATGGGCCAGGCCCTCCAGTCACGACGGTTTGAACTTTTGTTCAGATAGTCAATTTCACTCTCAGAAATCAGAGGGGAAAAAAATGGTTGTTTGCAGTCTGTGGGCCAAAGGAACAGGATTATAGCTCTAATGAGCCAAATCTGTGCAAATGAGAAAATAACAATCTCCTCATAATTAGAACTTCCTTTTTAGACTAAATGTTGGCCATGAGTTTTCAAAAGAAAAATCGTTTAATTATTTGGTTAAAAGAATATATGTGGATGAATACCAAAGAGCTTGCTGGAAAGGAGGAATTAAAATAACTTCAGCCTGTTTTCACAGATGTGTACATTGTTGGAATCTTATGCTGATGTTGCAGTCGGAACAATGATTGTTCTTTTCTCTGCCATTTCGATACTAGGGACAGATACCGTTGTCTGTTCTAGTAGAATGTGATGTTTACTGCACAAAGCAAATTATTCTTTCTAAAGTTTGGCCCCCTAGAAAGCAGGACTAGCACACTCATTTCACAGATGGAGAAAAAGCACTTGCTGCAGGTTTAAGTGAATTCTCAAACTGAAATTAGAATTCAGAACCGTCAGCTCCCGTATCCATTAGGAAGATCACTGTAACCAGCACTGGCAGTGGGCAGCACAAAGTGGGAGGAGGAAGCGCCTTGTTAATCATGTTTATGAGCATATTTTGTTTGAAACTCAACACTCAGAGAAGCATGTGTTCCCATGGTTATGGTTGGGTCTCAGACCTGCGTATAAGGAGGCAAAGAATCAAAAATTCTTCCAGGGTTTCTGGACTCTTGCTTCTCATCTCTCCAGGCCCACTGAGGTCAGCTGAGTTCCCTATTCCTTTAATTCTTGACCTTTCTAAGACTTGAGCCAAAGAGACTTCAGAAGTCAAGTTGGTGGTTGATAGCCAGTTGGAAAACTCTGCTGGAGAGGGCAGTGCCAGAGAGGGGTTCAAACTGAAAGAAAGCAGGGTGGAGAAAGTGGACCATTCTGTGGGGCACCTGTGAAAGGTCACCTCAAAGCAGAGGAGGGCTCAGGTGAGGGTCCCTGTGGAGAGGCCCCTGGAATTGGGGCAGAAGGGTTCACTCACTTCCCAGCGGGGTGTGGGGAGCTAAAGTTCTAAAGCCAGGAACTTGCCATAATGATCTCCCTTTCCGTTCTCAAAAGAGCATCACCCTCCTTTGTCTTGATTTAATCATTGCAGTGAGCTAGTAAGACTGTCTGTCACACACAGTGTTATTTTTCACATTTCAGAGATGTTGACAAATTTCCCAGAGTGGGGATGTGCCTTCCCCCATGGTCGTAAAACTAGTGGTGCGAGGACTTGCCTTCCTGTTCCTTTTGCTGGACACTTTCTGGAAGACTCATTAGAGACTGATCCAAATGGTTAACTATTTCATGGAAGGAATGGGAGGCCCATCCCTGTCATTGTTTTACGTGATCTTATGGTTAACAAGATTGATTGTTGCACATGTCCAGGAGGTGTAATAACATAAAAATTCCAAGGCAAAGGTTTGGTCATGCGGACAGTTGTTCCTGAGGTAGATAAGATAAGTCTTAATGCAGCAAACTGGCGGTTATGTATCATTGTAAGAGGGGCTAACTGCTCCTGGAGAGAGGCCTTTCATCATGTACAAGAGCTCAGTGATTCAGTTCAGCTCAGTCACTCAGCCGTGTCCGACTCTTTGTGACCCCATGAACCACAGCACACCAGGCCTCCCTGTCCGTCACCAACTCCCGGAGTCCACCCAAACCCACGTCCATTGAGTCGGTGATGCCATCCAACCATCTCATCCTCTGTCGTCCCCTTCTCCTCCTGCCCTCAGTGATTGTATGACACGTAACTCTTCACCACTCTTTATCAGGTGTTTGGCCTCCTCTGATCACTTCAAGTCCAAAGTATAGATTATTTAAAAAATCAACTTTTATCCTTATATGGAAGAACAAGTGAAAGAAGGCCTTTGGAAATTTTCCATATTATCCCAGATAAACGGATAGCCTGCTTGTGATGTATTGGGTTGGCCAAAAGATTTCATTTTTTTGAACTGTGGCATTCAAATCTGACCATTTAGAATCAGTGGCACACAGGCTTTTTAATTCCTGGAAAAAAAAAAACCTCCCAGCTTCCCACAAATCCTACCCCAAGCTATCTCCCCAATAAGCACACAGTTTTAATATAAAGAGAATCAATAAAATAATTGTCTTAGTCTTCAAGGGTCAAGTTTCCCTGCAAGATCTCCTCTTCTAGCATTTGCTAAATATGCCTTGCTCTCCATCTCATAGTAAAGAGTGTACAGAAGGGTGAGATAAAAGCATCTCACACTTTGGGCATAAAGGTACTGCACCCTCACTATATGCACAGTAGTTATCCAAGCCTTGGCAATGGTGCTACAATATGAAAAATACAGAAGCATCAATCAGCAGACGTATAGACCTGCTTGTCATGGAGGAGTGTAGAATGGAATATTTTCAGTTATCTCTCTACTCCTTAATTCAACCTGGATTAAACTTTTGGCATTTAAAACCCTCTGGCCCTGTGAAAATTACAAGCTTTGAAGGGTGAATCAACCTCACAGGCACAAGAGCTATCATCTATTAAATGAGTTACCAAATCAAGATATATTGTATCTATGGAAGCCTATGGATTTGCCAGCAGGGGAATAGACCGGTCAACATAGTGAACGGGGCTATCTTGGCATGGCTTGTTTTTTCAAGACTCTATTGTTATCTCCTGGGTATACAACAGTCAAAGTTAGTAACATAGTAGGTGGTGTAAGTAGGTTACCTTGTGCTTGATGGATGGTATTGATGTAAGTGATGAGTTTGGAGGAGGAGAGAAGGAAAAGTTTTCCATGTAGAATATGAATATCTGCTCATGAGTGACTGTCTCTCAGTTCAAAATCCTATGACAGCAAATTAATGAAGCAAAGCCTTTTTCATATAGGATATTTTAGAAAGAAAATCCATGAAAGAATTTGATCTAAAATTGCTTTTTAATTTCTCTTCTTTCTCACCAAGGCTTCATTCTACTTTCTCTGTTCCCATGATCAAAATCAATGAGTACCACACTGATATTTTCTTTCTCTATCAGGCAAAAACTCACATTTTAGTGGTTGAGAGATGGAGAGGAGGTCCTTACAGGCATCCTTGGGATTAAAACCTTATTATGGATTTAATTAAACTGGCTGCCATTTTCTCAATGGATCAGGATGCAAATACATTCTGGTGGAATGAGATTCAAAATACAAATAAAGTTGAGCAATATTCAATGAGATAAGCGAGACTGTATCTTCTTTTAAATCAATTTCTATTAATGACAAGAAACTAAGAACTGTCTTTGTGGTTTAAAAAAAATCATGGAGGCTCACTTTACTTGTGTAAAAGCCAAATTTTAGACTACAAAAAAATTAAGCCATAGAAGAGATCTCTTTATAATCAAATCTGATCAGTGTCAATATTATTAGTATATTTTAGGTATTTAAGTATGAAAAATATTTTGAGCTTGTAATCTAGTCTTGGTGTACCATTCTTTATTCTCAATGCTCTATGCATAAGACATGATGAGTTTGTTTTGCCTAAAAGTTTCCAGGATTAATTTTTTTATCTAGTGCATGACCCTGACTGTATCATCTCCCCTATGGGTTCTCATAGGTGCCACACATGTCATTTAATTCTTAACAACAACAAAACTACTTTGTTTTTCTTTTGGATCTTTTTTTCTGGGGGGGAAAAAAAAAGTCTACTTGCTATTCTTCTCTACCAGGATCCATTAAAAAATTCCCTTTAAAGCATTTAAAAATTCGCTTAGCAAAGTCATTACCTCAACTTGGCCATCAACGCAGCAGTGAATGTAACTTGTTTTAGTTTTTACTAAAGAAAATTCGGCCTCATTACAATCTGTCCATCCTCTGATAGAGATGATACAAACATGGACATAATGTCCGTTGTGCACTCATAAAACACTAGGAATATATGCAGAAAACATAATAGTGGGGATCCAGAGAGAACCACAGTCTCAAATATCAAGTCGGCTGTTGATAACAAAAAAACAACTAAAATTGCAGCCAGGATGCTGTGATCTAAAATATGCATGTTGAGAATGGTGCTGAAGGGACCACTGTTTATGAGGAGCTAGAAGTAAGGCATTCGTAACAGTGCTGCGGTGCTCAGTCCTTACAATGCCTTGCAGGCTCCTGTATATTTCAAAGTTGCAGTGCTGTTGCCGTTGATATCGGTTTTTCACAGAGAAACGAGGTAAGCCTTGTCAGAGCTGATCACAGTGTCTTCTGAAGCCCTTCCTTTTAAAATTGAAGCCAAAGGCAAGGAACTTAGGCTGCCCCACAGAAGTTAGGTGGTGTACAGTCCTCTGGGGTGATCCCCCATGTAGGATCCGCATTTTCAGTTTGCTGTATTGCAACCCTGGTCCAGGGATGAAAAAGTCATAGCCCATAAGGGCTGATTTGAAATATCCTTAGACCATGTGCGTGAGGGTGATGAACAAATTAAAGTGAAAAGAATGTGTTTCCACCCTTTTATTTTCCTTGCACTCATACTGTGTTTCTCGGAGAAGGCAATGGCACCCCATTCCAGTACTCTGGCCTGGAAAGTCCCATGGACGGAGGAGCCTGGTAACCAGCTGCAGTCCATGGGGCTGCTAAGAGTTGGGCACAACTGAGTGACTTCACTTTCACTTTTCACTTTCATGCATTGGAGAAGGAAATGGCAACCCACTCCAGTGTTCTTGCCTGGAGAATCCCAGGGACGGCAGAACCTGGTGGGCTGCCGCCTATGGGGTCGCACAAAGTCGGACACAACTGAAGTGACTTAGCAGCAGCATACTGTGTTTCTAGATGAACCTGGCAACCTATTATTTCCTTTCTTTCTTTTCTTTTTTTTACATTTTTATGCTTTTTATTCATTATTTTTTAAATTTTATTGGAATGTGGTTGATTTTACAATGTTAATTTCTACTGTACAGCAGAGTGATTCACTTATACATATATGTTCTTTCTCATATTCTTTTCTATTGGATTTTATCACAGGACTATTGAATGTATTTCCTTGTGTGTACAATAGGACTCTGTTGTTTATCCATCCTATTGTTTCTTGATCTGATATTCTTAGTAGCTTTTCTCAGATCCATTTTGCCACCAGTTGACATTTCTTTTCTCAGTGTGAAGAGTCATTTTGAGTTGCATTGCCAGTTTACTAGGGTTTATCTTTAATAACCAGTTTTACCACATTTGGGGTATGAAAACATAAATTCTTAATGAGTACATTATTCAGCTATTATGCTATTAAGAAAGTCTTTTGTGGGAGGTTAGAGTTTATAAAAAGCAGTTAGATGTATTTCTTCAAGCTGTGGAACTAAGCTTTATGGTGGCAATTTCCATATCCTAGGCCTTTAATCGCTAGGGTTAATTCTGTGTTTTAACGGCCAACAGGAATGGTCTGGATCAGTGCGCCTCAAATTTTAATGTGCTTATGAATCCCCTGGGGATCTTTATAACTGCGGATTCTGAATCAGTAGTCTAGAGTGAGGTCCATGAGTCCATTCCCAGTGGGCCCTGTAACAGGGATGTAGAGAGAAATGGTGCCGTTAGAAATTCAGGGCTTCCATCCATCCTCTTTAGAATTGCCCCTGGCTTTTGCTCTGGGGCTACCCCTTCAGTTCTCTGCAGTTTCTTGTCTCTTATTTCAGACTGTCCACCTTCCTAGAGCATCTTTGTCAGATTCTGCAAAAACACAGGATGCCCAGTCACATTTTAATATTAGACAAAAATTATGAATATATTTTAGTGTGATTACATCTGTAACAGTGCATGGGACACGCTTATACCAAAAATGTATTTGTTACTTATTTAAACTACAGATTTAACTTGGATGTGTACTGCATTTGATCTGGCTTAACCTACTCTTGAAACTAGTGCCATGCTGTGGATTGTTCTAAGTCAACTTCAGCACTGTTGACTTTGGGGCCATATAATTTTGTATTGTGGGCGATTGAGGGATGTTTAACAGCATCCTTAGTTTTAACCTACTAAATGCCTGTAGCATGTGGCTGCCACAGTGGTCAGTGAGGAGACGGGAGATACCTGTGGACATTGCCAGTGTCCCTTGGAGGGGAATCTCATGCCCAGTTGAGATCCACTGGTCTCAAGGAAGAGACTTTATGTGTGTGTGTGTGTGTGTGTGTGTGTGTGTGTGTGCACGCACTTTTGTGTGTTTCTGGATGTTTAAGGAGCAAAACCTTCAGGAAAGATTTGATCATCTATCTTTCTCAGTGTAATAGGATGTATAATGAAAATTTCTAAGGTAAAGTCAGTGAAAGTTCTGAAGAATTTAGAGGCAAATCCTGTTTTCCATTTATCTACCTGTGTGTCTGTTTGCTCTTTCCCTGTCACCCCAACGCATCCCCAATTTAGCATTTAAAGGCAATATTAATCATAATGTTAATTATACACATAGAGTGTTCCACTCTGCATCTACAGCCATCCTAAGTGTCTGTGGATTAAATTAACACCCTCTTCCCCAGCCTTCACGATCTTGCACTGGCTCCTCCCCTCCACAGTCCCTCTCTCCTTTGGTTTCCACTGTCATCTCTTATCTACTCCATTCTGCAGTACAGTCCAAACATGAACCCCTCACTGACTGGGGTATTACCGAGTGTTTTCTGATCCTGTGCTTTCCCCCTATTGCCCTCCTTCTGCCTTGCCTCGTAGCCATCCTTTAAAGAAGTCCATGTAATAGGATATCTGCTGCTTGTTGTTCAGTCACTCAGTTGTGTCTGACTCTTTCGCAACCTCAGACTGCAGCCCACCAGACTCCTCTGTCCATGGGATTTCCCAGGCACGAATACTGGAGTGTATTGCCATTTCCTTCTTCAGGGGATCTTCATGGTCCAGGGATCGAACCCTTGTCTCCCGTGGCTTCTGCAGTAGCAGGCAGGTTCTTTAACACTGAGCCACCAAGAAAGCCCACAGTGGAGTATTAGCCACAAAAAATGAAGTGACATTTGCAACAATATTGATTGACTTGTAAGGTATTATGCTAAGTGAAATAAGTCAAAGAGATAGAAAAATACTGTGTGATATCACTTATAAGTGAAAGTAAAAGTGTTAGTCACTCACTCATGCCCAGCTCTTTGAGACACCATGGACTGTAGCCCCCCAGGTTCTCTGTCTGTAGAATTCTCCAGGCAAGAATACTGGAGTGGGTAGCCATTCCCTTCTCCAGGGGATCTTCCTGACCCGAGGATATGTGGAATCTAAAATGTACAATAAACTGGTGAATGAAGCAAAAAAGAAGCAGACTCAGAGATACAGAGAATTTAGTGGTTACTAGTAGAGAGAGGGAAAAAGGAAAGGGCAATATAGGATTGGGGAGTAAGAGGTACAAACTATTATGTATACAATAAGCTACAAGGATTATAGTGTACAATACAGGGAATATAGCCACTATTTTATAGTAACTATAAATGGAGTATACCTTTAAAAATTGTGAATCACTATTGTATACCTGCAACTCACATAGCATTGTACATCAACTCTAACTCAATTAAAAAAAAAAAAAAACTAAACTAAACAGAACAAAACAAAGTAGCAGTCTATAAAATTTACTTCTTCAAAAACTCTGTTCTTGTGCTCTGAGTCTGAAAGAATCATCCTGTCTTCTGGCACTTTAAAATCTGTTTCTTTCTTTTGTAGCACACTGTCTACTTGGGATTAGAAACGTTTATGGACTTTATCTCTCTTACACACCTGGAATGACCTTTAAAGTGGGTTTTGGAGCCAATTCGGCGTCACATCCCCCATAAACCATCCGTGTGCCTTCCTCCGGGCGCCCACCTTAGAGCCTCCACATGTGTGCCTCCCTCTGGCTTGCCATGCTTTCTCAAACATAACCCCATGGCCATACTCCCTCACATCACTGAGGTCTTTTTAAGGTAAGTCCCTAATGACCTCCCAGATCCCAGCCCACATGGACTTAAACCCCTTTCCTTACGTTCCTTTTTTCATGATAGTCATCCTCGTCTCTCGTACTGCATTTTTATCCATTTATTTCCTAATTCCTCTTGTTCAGTTGCTAAGTTGTGCCCAACTTTTTGCAGTCCCATGGACTGAAGCACACCAGGCTTCCCTGTCCTTCACTCTCTCCCAGAGTTTGCTCAAACTCATGTCCATTGAGTCGGTGATGCCATCCAGCCATCTCATCCTCTGTCGTCCCCTTCTCCTCCTGCCTTCAGTCTTTCCCAGCATCAGGGTCTTTTCAAATGAGTCAGCTCTTTGCATCAGATGTCCAAAGTATTGGAGCTTCAGCTTCAGCATCAGTCCTTCCAATGAATATTCAGGACTGATTTCCTTTACGATGGACTGGTTGGATCTCCTTGCAGTCCAAGGGACTCTCAAGAGTCTCCTTTGGCACCACAGTTCAAAAGCATCAATTCTTCGGCACTCAGCCTTCTTTATGATCCAACTCTCACATCTGTACATGACTACTGGAAAAATCAATAGCTTTGACTATATGGACCTTGGTACACAAGTATATAATTTATTTTACCAGGGAAGAGTTCTTTCCTTTCCCTTTTGATTTATTACTCTTAATTCCTAGAGTAGTTTCTGGAATATACTAGGTGCTCAGTAAACACTTGTTGAATAAATTAATAAATCACTGTGCCAAAATCCCTGAAAGTACTACCTCCAGAGGAGTTGGTCTTAAAAATATTCAATACATGAGAATATAAGTAGAAAAATATGAAGAAATGTGTTAGCTATTTTATCTTTTGAACTTCTTACACATCCAGAAACAAGCTTTTCATTTTCTAATCCTATCTTGCATTTGTTTTACCCAGAAAGTTTAGGAAGAAAAGCTGAAATGCCATGTTGATTGCAATTTGGAGGGAATAGTACTAGAACTTCTTCCTTGCTGAAACTTATCTAATACAAGATTCCAGAAATTCCACAATTCTTGTTATAATAAATACTGTATTACTTATTCTTAGCTAAGCAACGGTAGAAATTGAATAGACCAAAAAGGAAGTGGAAAAAAGCTGTTTCATAAAGCTTTTTTTTTACCTCCTTTATTGTCTTCATAACAGTTACATTGGAAGTGAGCACGGGCCCTCGGGGCTGTGTCTGCAGGGAGTGTAAGGCACTAAGGGATCTGTTTTTGTGCGATTGTTCACCTAGGTCAGATACGCCAGATGGGTAGCGTATTCTCCCAACCACGTTGACTAACTGAGTGAAATTGGCTAGTTAATTTAGAACTCCTGAATCAGCATTATCGTGGTCAAGGACTCAAATTCTTTTTCTCCTAAAGGACCAGATAATAAATGTTTCAGGATTTGCAGGTCACGTAGTTTCTGCCACAGCTGGTCAACTCTTTCACTGTAGCTTGAAATCAGCCATAGACAAGAGGTCCAGAAATGGATATCACTGTCCATACAATTAAACTTAGTTTTTATGGATACTGATATTTGAATTTCATGTAATTTTCACATGTCATGACTTTTTTTTTTTTTGCTTTTGTTCAATCCTTGTTAGCTTATGGGTCCTACGAAAGGTAGCAGACCAGATTTGCCCAAGGGACTATATGGTTTGCTGACCGTTGCTATAGAGTTTTTGTTTCAAGCTGTTGCTGTTGTCTCTGACTCTTTTGTGATCCCTTGAACAGTAGCTCACCAGGCTCCTCTGTCCATGGATTTCCTAACAAGAGTACTGGAATGGGTTGCCATTTCCTTCTCCAGGTGATCTTCCTGACTCAGGGACTGAACCTGTGTCCCCTGCATTGCAGCCAAATTCTTTACCACTGGGCTGCCACGGAAGCCTCCCCAGCCCCCACACATACACTGTAGGTTATCCTACTGCCGCAGGAGGAGGACTAGCTTGGAATGGAGTTGCCTTGGCAAATGTGGGAGGCGTTTCTGTGTTAAAGAAAAGAAAAGCAACGTTTTTAATCAGTTTACAGCTGGTACTGCAAGCCTGATTCATCATCTCCAATTAAGACTGTGTAGAGTACTCTTGCCTGGAAAATCCCATGGACGGAGGAGCCTGGTGGGCTGCAGTCCATGGGGTCGCGAAGAGTTGGACACGACTGAGCGGCTTCACTTTCACTTTTCATTTCCATGCATTGGAGAAGGAAATGTCAGCCCACTCCATCCCAGGGATGGTGGAGCCTGGTGGGCTGCTGTCTTTGGGATCACACAGAGTCGGACACAACTGACGTGACTTAGCAGCAGCAGCAGATTACTTGTATTTTAATCTAAATCTTGTTCTCACTCTGCAACGTTTAGACCTAATTAAGGTAGCTCATTTTTCCTTTCCCTATTGCTTCTCCAAGCATTTTAGAAAAACTTAATGATTTTTTTTTAAAGTTGGCATTAGTATTTCTTTGTAGAAATGGAGAAGTAACCTACCGTTTGTATTGCTTAGTACTTTACATTGTGTTTTCTCTACCCATGCCATTTTGACTCAAAGAGATAGCTCCAGCAAAAGGCATTTGTTCAGAGTTTAGTACTAGGAAATTAAGATAAAAAACACTAATTGTATTAACATTTATTTTTAGATCTTGTTCATGATCATTTTCCCTCGCACTCATTAACAAGTATTGGAATAAATTGCTTGTAACTTGAATGCTTTTTATAATACAGCCCTGGTGGATATCAGGGTATTTCTCCCAAGATATTCTAGGCAATTATCTCAACATCCTGTGTTTATTTCCCCTCAAGAATGTCAAATGGTACATTTCTGTAGTCTCATTGTATAGTTCATGCAACTGTTATTGGTCATCATTCATGATTTTTCAGTCCAGCTTGTCTCAGAATTAGACACTTTACATCCTCTGTACCAGACCAAACCATCTGTGCTTAGAAGTGTTAGTTTTTCCAAGCAAGAGACCTTTCTGATGCTTCTCATCACTGAAGGGACATAGAGTACTTTTATCTGGCAGGGGGTGTCTGGTTTTAGCCTTTGAAAAGAGATCTGTTCAGATGCTGATAATTTATTTTCAATTGGTAAGATTAGTAGACCACTTAATAAATGAAGTGGATCTCTTCTACCCACTTTATATCGCAGAGGATTAAGATCTCTTGTCCCTTGTTTTAATCAGAGATTTAAGATGTTTCCGTCTAAATGCATTAGTGCAGAGCTCCCCTACCTCCTCAACTTGCACTTCCTGTTTGAAAAGCTGATTAAATGGTTTCATTGCTGATTGGCTATGAGCCTATGCACCTTCCTGGCTGTAAGCCATTACCACCCTGACCAGAAGTGCTGACAGGAAGATGAAGAGATTTACACCCTCTGATTTCTGTATTAGCAACAAGGACAAAACAGTATGTGGTCCTGTCAGGGGATAATGCAATTTAAAGGTTTATTTTCTTTTTCCACAGGTGCATTTTTCCCTGAAAATTAGCAGTTCAACTTGGTGTGAATAATGAGGCATCTTTGCTGATAAGTTTGAGTCATATTAAAAGAAAGTCTGTATAATGGACAAGCTCCTGATTTATAAGGCTATTACCATTTCTCTAAATGATAAAACTGGAGTCAGTTTATTCTTTAAATCTAAATTTTGATTGCTTGAAAAATTTACTGGAGAGAAACAAGTATGAAAAGTGTGTTTTATAAAGGGAAAATAGTGATAAAATATAACAATGGTGAGAAAAATTGTGTTAATTGTCCAGTTATTTAAGATAAAAGTAATAATTGTCAACAACAATTACTCCTTCTTAACAACGAGGGACAGTGCACTATATTGATATGATCCCTTTGCCCAATTAATTCTCCACTTGTTTAATAGTCAACTATACATCTTTGTCAGAGAAGGCAATGGCACCCCACTCCAGCACTCTTGCCTGGAAAATCCCATGGACGGAGGAGCCTGGTGGGCTGCAGTCCATGGCATTGCTAAGAGTCAGACACGACTGAGTGACTTCACTTTCACTTTTCACTTTCATGCATTGGAGAAGGAAATGGCAACCCATTCCAGTATTCTTGCCTGGAGAATCCCAGGGACGGGGGAGCCCCATGGGCTGCCGTCTATGGGGTCGCACAGAGTCGGACACGACTGAAGCGACTTAGCAGCAGCAGCATGCATCTTTGTAGGAATATGTATGAAGTAAATGTATGTGTTTGTATACATAAATCCACTTGAAATGTAGAGTTATCTATGTATATATTTGCCTATATTTGTACACATATAAATAAGCATGCAGACATACTCTCTATATCTGTATCTATATATATATATACACACAAACACATGTATGAATGCTTATTAATTATGCACATGTATGTGTGTATAAATATCACAGATATAGGCATATACTCTGAGATATACAGAATCTCTAATATATAAAAATTGGAAAAAATACATTGAAGATGGGGTAAAATGTTATTTTTATATATTTGACAATGTTTTCCATAAATTGAAATGATTAGATTTATTTCATCTCTAAGGTCTCTTTCAGCCTTAAATGATGAAACTAATATTTGTTTATGTTCGTATTCACTTGAGAATTCTGGAAACAATGATAACAATTAATGGAGGATAGAAAGATTATTGAAGGAATACAGATGAACAATCCAGCTTTTAATAATTGATCAATTACCATTAACCACATACTATGCAAAGGAACTGTGCTTGGCAGAAGAGACTCTAGAAATTGAAATATTATTCTTTCAGAAAGCATATAGATTACTTTTAGAGAAGCGTGTAGAGTGACATCAAACCATCCCTGTAAGGCAGGGATTTGATAAGTGGAGTAAAAACTGCATGACCACGTCCCATATTTCAGAATCCAGAGAAGTGATGTTAAAGGTGCAGAGTGCACACTGTAAATTGTTTTTGTCCAATTACTTTGCTTGCAAAATCTCTTGATGGTTTTAAAGATAGTCCAACTCTTTAAGATCTAAGTTATTGCAAGTTATAGGTTCTAAATTGCAATTAATGAGACTTTTGCACAGATTGAGGCCACCATTAAAATATTCTGAAATGGAAAAGATCTGCTATCAAAACTTTAAGATGAAATAAATCAACTGAAGCTAACTGTTTTAGAGTTTTCTTAACAGATGGCCCTTTGAGTAAAGGGGTAAAGCAGAAATAATCACTCCTCAGTGTGATCAGACTTAAAACAAGGGTATTATTTGATGTTTTCCCTATGTGAAACACTGAGCTGTGAATATTCACAAAATATCGAGAAATGTATGTATCCTTGAGCAATCTAAAATTTAACCAAATAGAAGAGATGCATGAAAATAAGATAATGATATCAATGACTGGTTGTGGATTGCCAAATGAGAGCCAGCAAAATATATATTTGGTGGGATATCAGAGAAGCAAAGGGAAAATAGATTTGATTTGGATCTGAAAGCTTGAGTTGAATTCAGATACTTGTGCATTCAGCAAATGTATATTGAGTGCCTACTAAGTACCAGACACTTAGGCTAGAACAGTAAACAAATCCAGACAAGGCTCAGCCCTCAGAAAGTGTGAAGAAGTAAAGAAATCAAGCAGAGAACAGAGGGGTGGCAAAGCTGAACAGTCAGATGGGAAGTAGAAAGCCATGTTCAGAAGCTAAATGAGACTAGTTACAACAGGGCATTTTGTTACTATAACTGCAGGAGATAGATATGGAGAGTTAATGACCTCACAAACCCAAGAAAAATATACTCACTATGGTATATATCTGATGAGAAATTTGAGAAATAATGCTATATTCTGAGATCCCCAATAAAATCAGGTTAACCCTTAATACATTTAGTGGTGAGAAACTGCTTTAAAGATGCATCTCACACATAATTCATAAGGGACTTAAGACTGATGGATTTCGCTGGTATCTTAATAGATGATCCTAGATCTAAGACTCAACTCAGCAGCATATTTCCCGAAAGGATGAATAGAGATTACAGTAAGATGTCCTGTGTGTCTCAAACACCACTCTGACACAGAAGTAGTATCTGTAAATCACTCTAAAGATTGTCTCAAATCCTCAAATGCTAAAGGCAAGAGAAGAGTGAAATACATAAGAGTTTGCTTCAAAGAGAGCAAATTTTCATTCAAAGTCAATTCAGAGAACTTGGCAAAGTTTAGGATAAATCTAGCTGTTGGAAACTTATACTTTTGATCTTCTCTTAGTTGAAAAGCTGTATGTCTTAAAAATAACAATATTTTAGATAGCCTTTGACAACAAGAGTTTTATCTACAGAGCTAAAGTAAACCAGAGGGACTAAATTAATGAGAAGGCTCAATAAATGACAAGGTAGTTCACTTGGGATAATAAACAAAGGAACAAGAATTGTTCACATTAACTTGAGTTGGTCAGTTTTTGCAATATTGGGCAGGTTTTATTGGCTTCTCTCTTACCTGGTGGCTCAGTGGTAAAGAATCCACTTGCTAATACAATAGATGTGGGTTTAATATATGGGTTGGGAAAATTCCCCAGATTAAAAAAATGGCAACCCACTCCAGTATTCTTGCCTGGGAAATCTGATGGACAGAGGAGCCTGGTGGGCTAGAGTCTATGGGGTTACAAAAGAGTTAGACGTGATTGAGCATCTAACAAATCAAAATCACTCATAGCATAAATCGCCAAGCTTGTTTTTAAGTCTCTTTTGGTGTCTTTGTGATAAATGTCTGATGAGCACCGTATCTCTCCTAGACTGGCAGCTCTATCAGGGCAGTGATGGGGAATGCTTTATTTACTTCTCTATCTCCAATAATTTATATACTCTCTATTGCGTTAGTTTTGTTAAATGTTGGGTGACTGTACGGTCTGGCCACATATTAAGTTGTTAACATAGAATCACATGGTTATATAATTTTACAAATGGAAAGAACTTTGATGATGACCTCTAATCCTTTCAGCTCTGAGATTCAGAGCTTGACAGCCAGTAATTTACTTGGTCTATTACTGTTGTTCAAGTTTTAATACCACATCTCTTAAAGTGTCCTTTTTTTATGGCTTCCTTCAAACTACACATACACCCACTTAACCCAAGCCAAATTCCCTCCCCCCATAACCTAATTTTTTTTTTTTGAAACCAGGGCTGGCTCTTGATCTGTCCCTTTCCCTCACCACCCACACTCAGCCTTCAACAGGTTTTGTTGATTTTGCCTTGAAATGTATCTAGCCTCTCTCTCGTTTCCTGTTCTCATTATTACCTCTCTTACCCGAGGTGGGGAACAGAGCACCCGGCACTTGGTATCCTTCCCAGGGGTGGACTCCAGACACTTCTGTCCACTGTATCTCGGTATCAGGGCTGCCGAGGTGAACAAAACGCAGCCAAGCATTGGATGGAATAGTGCTTTACTCAGATAAACAAGAGGCCAGTTCAGCCCCAGCAGTGGGCAGTGTTTCCCCATGGCCAGGGGGTCCCCAAAAAGCTGGTGCAGGGCAGTTGGCCTGCTTGCACCCTTCTGCGCCACAGTGGGAAGTTCTCCATGCCCTGGCTGTGGAGTTTGAAATACTGAAGACTGGGAATGTGCCTAAGGATCAATGACATACACTCTTCATCAGAGCAAAGGAACGTCCACGGAGCCTGAAATGGAAAAAGATTTTTATACAAAGAGGTAAATCAGATCAGGCTATGTGAGGATTGGAGTCCCAGGCCCAGAGGTGGGAGTGAAAAATGGCTAGTGGGAGTTTGTTTCCCAGTACAAACCCCATTTTCTTTCACCTCGGCTACTGTTCATGAGAGTCTTTTCCACTCTTGGCTTCATCTGTGACCTCAGTCCCACTCATCCTCTATACAGAATGGTCTTCAAAAATTGTATATCTGATCACATAATTTTCTTGCTCAGAATTCCTTAATAATGAATGAAATCCAAATGTATCAAGTTGGTGCTCTGTCTGAATTATCTGTAATATATGACTTCCTTAGTCTAACCCTTTGCCATGCTCCTCTTTGCCCCCTGCTCTTCAAAGCTCATTTTGTATCTATTGAACCATGTTCCCTTTTAAGAAATAATTCCTAGTACTTTAATTTTTTTGGTTTATGCTCATAGATCGTAAGATCAGGAAAGAGCATAAGCAAGCTTGGAAGTAGTGTTATCTGTGATTCTATAAAAGTGTTTAAGTACTCTCATGCTGGAGACTTAAAGCTGTCCTGAAGGAATGTTTTTCTTACTACCACACCCCTAAGAAACAGAAAAAATACCTCTCTCTGACTGCCCAGGTATGTCCTTTTTCCATCTTATTCTCAGTCCAAGTATCAGATGATACTGTCGAGCCCACTAGAATGACTCCACAACGGAAAGATTTTCAGGGAAGATGACTTACTGTTGTCTAATTTACTGACATTTTTCAACAGGAAATGATTGCTAAGCATTAGGTATACAAAAAGATAAGTTGGAATAAATGACTAGTTTAGGTTCTTGTGGTAGATATTGATTCTAGTGAGTTTGAAACAAATCCCAAAATATGGATTGAATTTTGGCATCAGACACTTTTTTTTTTTCATTTGATGGCTCATCCTATCCAGGGATATTTGGTAACTCTGGGACAAGCTACAAGTTTTTGATAATTTCTTAAATAGTTTGATTTCCTCAAGGTCTCAGTAGAGAAGGTGGAAAGTCATACACGTTCAGCAGTGAAGTGACGTATTTTGTCTTCCCATCTCCATTGTGCAAATGCGCTGGATGCAAATGTCTCCTTAGCTCTGATTTTTTCCCAGTAGGTACTTCCAGATCAAAGGTTAAATTATATAGATTTACCAGAAGTTTTTCATCTAAATGGTTATTTCCACTGGGGTTTCTTGATTCTCATATTTCAGGTAGATTTTGTGGGGAGGAAAAATGATACTGAAATTATCAGAGAAAGAATTTAATCCTTTTGATATATGTGATGTGAATCTTAGCTGTTATTGGGCTTCCCTTGTGATTCAGCTATAAAGAGTCTGCCTGCAATGCAGGAGACCTGGGTTCAATCCCTGGGTTGGGAAGATCCCCTGGAGAAGGAAAAGGCTACCCACTCCAGTATTCTGGCCTAGACAGTTCCAGGGACTGTATTCCATGGGCTGCGAAGAGTCAGACATGACTGAGTGACTTTCACTTCATCTGTTATCAAATTAACTTGAATCAGTTATATACTGAAATAGAGGTATGTATTGAGCTGAAACCACTGTTTTCACTGAAAACTTGTTCCAGTTAGGTTTCTCCTTTCTTTGATCTGTGTCTACAAGTTCTAAATATAGGATTCAGTCATATTTTTTACAGGGAAAAAATCCTTTATATTGAAAAGAAGGTGGTCCTACCTAACAAGCTGAAAATACAAGATGTTTCTGGGGAATTTTAGTAGAGCCCTTTACAGCCAAGTAGAGGCTATACTTCATATTATTATACCTTATATAGTTAGTGCCTAGTACGGAGAAGGCAATGGCAACCCACTCCAGCACTCTTGCCTGGAAAATCCCATGGGTGGAGGAGTCTGGTAGGTTGCAGTCCATGGGGTCGCTAAGAGTCAGACATGACTGAGCGACTTCACTTTCACACTTCACTTTCATGCATTGGAGAAGGAAATGGCAACCCACTCCAGTGTTCTTGCCTGGAGAATCCCAGGGACGGTGGAGCCTGGTGGGCTGCCGTCCATGGGGTCGCACAGAGTCGGACATGACTCAAGCGACTTAGCAGCAGCAGAGGCTATACTTCATCTTATTATACCTTATATAGTGCCTAGTATGTATTCAATCAATGCTACTGGTAGCAAGAAAAATCAGCATTTGGGTTAATTGATTAACAGGTAGAAGAGTATTTAATCCGTTGGATGATACACTCAGTGAAAAGTTTGAAACAATCATAACCCAATAGATGCTTTTAAATGATTATTATTATATTTAAATTCTGGCTGTGCTGGGTCTTCACTGTGGCATGCAGTCTTTCTCTAGTTGCTCTGCACAGGCTTTGTGCAGATTCAAATGTCCCCAAAAGGGACTGAACCTGAATCCCCTGCATTGGAAGGCAAATTCTTAACCACAGGACCACCAGGGAAGTCCCTCAATAGGCTATTGTTTCAGTGAGCTTTGAAACTAACAGGGTTATCTTTTGCTAATTTTTTTTTGCTTCTGGGCTCTCCTGTTATTGGGGCTTTAGCGTGTTTCACTCAAGAAATATGATGAATGTGAATCTCACACTTCTCCCTTGGTCTTCCAAAATCCAGAAGAGCTCTTTGATGAGAGAAGCTAGTATCAATTTTCACCATTATATTTCTCAGGCCATTTGGAAGCTGCCTGCCACATATTGTTCTTGTGTAGTCGCTAAGTTGTATCTGATTCTTTTGCAACCCCATGGACTGTAGCCTGCCAGGCTCCTTTGTCCATGGGATTTCCCAGGCAAGAATACTAGAGTGGATTGCCCTTTCCTTCTCCAGGGGACCTTCCAGACCCAGGGATCAAAGCTGCTTCTCCTGTATTGGCAGGCAGATTCTTTACTATCGAGCCACCAGGGAAGCTTCCCCTGCCACATGTTAGGAGCCCCAGTAAATGTTGACTGATTGTGTTACTCTGAGTTCTCCAGAGAAACACATGAGACTGTGGATGCTGAGAAATCCTCCTGCCGTTGGCAAAGAGTCCAGTAAAGAGATCCAGCAAAGCAGACGGTGTAAGTGCTGGTTCTGGTTTCAGTCTAAATGCTTGAGAAACCTGGTGTCCCAGCTCAGAGTCAGGCGGAAAGAACGAATCCTCTTACTCCACCTTCTTGTTTTGTGCAAGGCCTCAGTGGACAGGATGAACCACACCGGGGGGGGGGGGGGGGGGNGGGGGGGGGGGGGGGGGGGGGGGGCAATCTGCTTTCCTCGGTCTACTGATTCAAATGTTAATCTAGAAACACTTCACAGATACACTCAGAATAACCTTTAACCAAAAGTCTTAGCACCCCATGGTGTACTTATATCCACATGTGAAATTCACCACCACACTGACTAAGTGAGTGAATGAAAAGTACCTTGGAAATTCCCATAAGATGATGTAATCAGTGCTGGTGGAGATTTGTGGCAGGGTTATCTGGAGAACCTAGATAGTAGGGAAGGGCTGGTGACAGTTACTTGATGTAAAACAAAAAGTCATACAACTTTAAGAGCTTACTTTTCTGTTGTTTGGATGATTTGCTTGCCTTGAAACAAGCCCAGTTTACAGGTTGGCCCAGCAAATATCAGTCACATCATAATCAGCTTTCATGAATGTTGTGACCATTTGTTAGTCATGCGTAATGAAATTTAAGCTTGGAGGAAAGCCTGAGCCTGAATTCTGTAAAATTATTCATTACTATTGATTATAAACCAATCTCAGGTTTTGTAATAAGAATTTTATCTGCAAAGTAGAGAATGAAAATAAAGTTATTGTCAAAGCCTGTGGAGGTAAACATCTTTTTGTGAAAATCAATATGCTTGTGAATAGTTTTTATTTTTTTAATCCACAATGAATAGAGGGTAAGAATCATTAGCAAAATGTATCTTTGTATACTTTCAGATATACTTGTTCTAGACAAAAAAAGGGGAAAATAATTTTTCTCACTTTAAAAAATATTAACAATTTTATATGGTTGTATTATGATAAGTATGCTGGATATTCCATAATTTCCTTACACAATCATCAGTTGCTTATAATAATCAGCAATTACCTCATTTTCTAATATTCACTATTTTAAGTAACGCTGTACTGAATAATTATGTGTGTGTATAGCTTTTTTGACTTAAATCCCTTATGATTATACAGTGGAAGTGAGAAATAGATTTAAGGGTCTAAATCTGATAGATAGAGTGCCTGATGAACTATGGAATGAGGTTCGTGACATTGTACAGGAGACAGGGATCAAGACCATCCCCATGGAAAAGAAATGCAAAAAAGTAAAATGGCTGTCTGGGGAGGCCTTGCAAATAGCTGTGAAAAGAAGAGAGGCAAAAAGCAAAGGAGGAAAGGAAAGATATAAGCATCTGAATGCAGAGTTCCAAAGAATAGCAAGAAGAGATAATAAATCCTTCTTCAGTGATCAATGCAAAGAAATAGAGGAAAAGAACAGAATGGGAAAGACTAGAGATCTCTTCAAGAAAATTAGAGATACCAAGGGAACATTTCATGCAAAGATGGGCTCGATAAAGGACAGAAATGGTATGGACCTAACAGAAGCAGACGATATTAAGAAGAGGTGGCAAGAATACA
>SJYQ01004457.1:709319-729539 GCA_006410935.1 Redunca redunca
GGACACGATGGACATGAGTCTGAGTGAACTCCGGGAGATGGTGATGGACAGGGAGGCCTGGCGTGCTGCGATTCATGGCGTCGCAAAGAGTTGGACACGACTGAGTGACTGAACTGAACTGAACTGATGGAAAGATTCCTAGAAGTGAAGTTCTTGAGTTCCATTGTTATGATATACATTGATGAATCACTTTTCAAAGGCAGTGTATCAACTCATATGACAAAAATGGCTCTGATGTTCAATATGATTTGATTAAATTTGAAAAAGAATCTCTCTCTGTGAATACAATACCGTGTAACTTTGAGGAGAGGTGATATAGCTCTGTTCATTATTTACTCATGTTCTGGGAAATACATATTGCATAATAGCTCAGAAGGATGAGGAAAAATAGTTATTAACTTGCTACCTGGAAACATGCTTCTAAGATCTGCTTCTGTTGACCCCAGAGTTAACAAAAGACATGGGTGAGCCAAGCTGAATCATGCTTGACTGATTGCAGATCATGCAGTCAAGAGACGGTGGACAGAGCTGCCAGTTACATGGGTGTAGTTCATGTGTGAGAACAGTCTCCAAGCGAAAGTTAGGCAGGCCCTGAAGCCCAACTCTAGATTTGCTAGTCAATCCCATGGAAGACCTTTGTAAACTCATCCCTTCAAAGAGAGCACCCTTTTTGAATTCTTACGAAGGTGTGATGTTGGCTACCAGAGGCCCTAAGGATGCTATTAACAGGGGTGACTTGGAGAATGCCGAGTTGTTCCAATGGATATGAAGGCCAAGAATCTAGCAAGGCAAGTTGATGAAATGATGATAGACCTCTATTCAAACTGACTCTTGATAACTCATGGATTACAGGAGTTCCAAAAATGACCACTTGATTCCAAGTCTAATGTGTAATCAGTTTTGAAAGTTCTTGGAAAATACCAGCCCCTTAGAGAGTGTTTTATTTATGTATTTAATTTTGGCTGTGCTGGGTCTTCATTGCTGCACACAGGCTTCCCCTGGTTGCAGTGAGCGGGGGATGCTCTTGAGTTGCCCTGCGTGACCTTCTCGTTGTTGTGGCTTCTCTTGTTGCTGAGCACAGGCTCCATACTTGTGGCGCCTGGGCTTAGTTGCCCCACAGCATGTGGGCTCTTCCCAGACCAGGGATGGAACTTGTGTCCTCTTCATTCAGAGGTGGATTCCTAGCCACTTGAGCCACCAGAGCAGTCCCTAGAGTGTTTATGTTGAATAAACCACATGAGTGATTCCAAGAAAGTCTTATATGATGACATTTCTCCCTATATATATATATATATATATTTTTTTTTGCCAAGGAAATGAGTTATTTACGTGCTTCTAATCTTGTGGAGCTGGACAAACTGTGTCATTTGCCTACAGTTTTCTTTCTCTTTCATACTTCTGTTACATCCTTCTGATTTCAACTAATCGGCCACATGGATATTTCTTCCCAGACCACACACTGGAGGAGAGTGGCTGGTACCTGCCAGACACACTTCCTAGACTTGGTTTGCAATGCCACATTCCAGCCACCACTTTTCAGCCAGCCACCTAGGAGCCTGTCATTTCACCAGTGAAAATGAAGATGCTAAAACAAAAGCAAAAACTTGGGGAAAAAAATAAAGGGAAATGATAACTCTCAGAGGAACATGGAGAAATATGCTTGTAACATATCCTAAGAATCCTCTGTTGGTCTTCTGGCTGCTGAAAAGCAACCAAATCTGGAAAACCTCTCTGAATTATGTCTATTCTCTTCCCCTGGGCTAATTTGAAAATTAAAAGGGGGCAAACAAGGTCTGGCTTTGAAGGGACATAGCTGTGAGGCTTTAATTTGGAGCAGGCAAAGCAGTGAAGGCAGCTCTCCCCTGGCAGTCGTAGGATATGACCATGTTGCTGAATATTTAAAAGCAAGACAGGGTTTGCAACTGCAAGGTCTGTCCCCCAATTGATGTCTGTTTTTATTAAATGAACTTTAATTACTTAATAATTAGCCCTTCTATAGGAGGAGACAGGGATCCTGATAGTCCAGAGAGCAAATCAGAAGCATGTGCCACATTGAGATTAAAATTTAAAAGAAATAGGCTCAGTCTGGGGGTGCTGTGGGTGGAGAGGCCTCCCAGGAGGAAGAGGAGAGTCTTGGCATAAACCTGGAATGGAATATTTCCACTTCAGCTTAAAAAGCAAAAGTAGTTTAGGTTTAAGTGAATGAGTGTGCATGTCTAAGCTCTTCAAACTTGGTGACTGTCTGCACTCATGGAAAGATTTCTCTCCCACCCCATGTGGTGTGTGTGTGTGTGTGTGTGTGTGTGTGTGTGTGTGTGTGTGTGTGCACACGCACATGGGTAGAAGGGTGCAGAGAGACTATNTGTGTGTGTGTGTGTGCACGCACATGGGTAGAAGGGTGCAGAGAGACTATTGTTCTCACTATTTTAATTCCGAGAGCCTAACACTTTTGATGTCCCTGCAGATTCACCAGCTTTGTATTCATTGCCATGGTGATTTTTTACCTCAATTTTAGCATCACAAAGGAAAAGCCCAAATGAGAAATGTTTGCTGCTTTGCTATTAACATTTCTACTGCCCAGCTGACAGCCAACAGTTTGGTTGTGCTGAGCTCATGAAAAAAAAAAAAAAAAGAAAAATGTATTGGCCAGAGTCTAGCTGATGACTGGAGCCAGTACCCAGTCCGTCCCAGCTGGGGTGGGCTGGTCCTGAGACCATTGATAAGCTTATTTCCCAGGACAGTGATTTGAAGGAAGAATGGGGAAATCTCGTTATGAATATCACTGTTCCACAATTTAAACTTACCGGGCTTAGACAAAGTTTTCATGGATGCACTGGACACTTGCCCTCCCCCAATCTTTTCAAATGAAGATCTATATGGGTTGACTTTGTATGTTTAATAGCTTCAACCCTTTTTCACTTTCCATGAAGAAATCTTTGTTTTCTCCCTCTCTTTATGCTCTTCTTCCTACATTTCCCAATGTATAAGAGTCTGGGATATTTCCCTAATCCATCATACATATCTTTTCATTCAACATATACTGATGGATAATGATAAGCCATGTACTGGGCTAAGTGTTCAGAGTATAGAATAAAATAGAACCAGCTCTACTTTCCTGGAATTTACAGATTAGCTGGGAAGATGGCTATTAAATTAATTCCACAGTTAATTAATCATAACTGAAGTGAATGTTGCAAAGGAGGCACATAGGAATAATTCTATCTAGATTTGGGGAAGGCCCCTCTGAGGACATGAGAATTCTGGTACTATATTGGCACTATTAAATACCAGGTAATTAAGTCTTAGTATAGTTAGTAAATGTTCTAGAAAAAAAACTGGTTATGGCTGTTTATCAGGCCTTGAGCAACATTTAACGAAGTAATCTATATAAATAGATAATGAATCGTTTTAGTGTTAAAAATTAGCTTTAGAGAATTAGGAAGGATCCTTTTAGAACCTGAAATAAACAGAGAACACCCATTTCTCCTTGTTACACTCATAAAGCCTGTATATCTCTTGCTAACATTTAATGCTTCCTGCTGCTGCTGCTAAGTCACTTCCGTCGTGTCCGACTCTGTGCGACCCCATAGACGGCAGCTCACCAGGCTCCCCTGTCCCTGGGATTCTCCAGGCAAGAACACTGGAGTGGGTTGCCATGTCCTTCTCCAGTGCATGAAAGTGAAAAGTGAAAGTGAAGTCGCTCAGTCCTGTCCGACTCTTAGCGACCCCACGGACTGCAGCCTACCAGGCTCCTCCATCCATGGGATCTTCCAGACAAGAGTACTGGAGTGGGGTGCCATTGCCTTCTCTGTTAATGCTTCCTATACAAATGTAATTAGGATAGTTGACATCAATAAATTTCCTAATATTGAAGCACAGGCACTTTTATTATTAGCAGCTTATAAAATCTGAGTTATCAGTGTCTGTGTTTTCATTCCTTATCATATCACAAGGAATAAAATGGAGTCACTACATATATGTGCCTGACTTGTCCATATGTATGAACAGCGTGTTCTTTCCTTGTTATGGTTCCTGAACTGTCCTCCTCACTAATAGGTGCTGATTTTGTTAATATACAGAGGTGCAGGTGATGTGTAAACCTGTCAGTTAGCTGTGATGAGACTTCTCTGACAAGCCCAGGTATTCTTAGATATAAAAGTGTCTTAGAATCCTGGGCCAGGCTAACCAAGAAGATAGGAACTTCGACTACAATTCATTCTTGCAAACAGCCTTCTCCCAAGGCTAACTGTGAAAGGCTTCCATAGAAACACCAACCATAGGTTCATGTGCTATTTTTAATTGCAAAATTCTTCAGGCTGAAGTTTGTAAGAATTCAATCTGGGGCAGAGTGTACTTACTAAAAGAAGTTTACAAGTATTATGCTGATACTTGGGGGTTGAGGAGCCAGGAGGTACTGTTATATAAAAGAAACTCTTTTGGGGACATTTTCACTTAGCTTGGGAAAATGGGATATTTTAAAGAGTATCATTCAGAACAAAACTTTCTTTAGACAATTGTACATAATGTAAACATTTGAATGAATTTGCTTCCAAGTTCCATCTGTAAGGTAGTGACAGTTACTCGAAGAGCTGTCGTGAGAAGTGAAGGAGGTAGTTAAGGAACAGAATAGGATCAATGATCAAACTCAGGTTTCCTGTGTCATTGATCTGAATCTCATATTTCTCCAATGAGTCACACTGCACCAAGGTTGAGTTGATGGTTCTTGTGAAATGTAGACCCTGAGGCCAACTTTGAGGGTTTATTTAGGGTTTTCTGTTCTTTGGATTTTTCATTTTGATATTGTTTTGTTTTGGAATTGCTTCTCCATTTACAGACTGATGTCAAATGGAGGAAAGGAGCAACAATTAAAACATAATAATAACAATGCTGTCTATTCTTGGCCAAAAGTGGGACATTCCCAGAGAGAAGAGGGAGGTTCCACTTGGTTTTTAAAATTACCAGAAGCCCCATCCCAGAATTCAACACAGTTGGTTGATGCCAAGTCAGAAAGCATCCTCTAACAGTTAGAGATGATCAGTTGCTATTTATGTTGAATTGTCTGTTCTGTTTTCTGTTTTTTGGGTTTTTTTTTTTTTAATAAGCCAAGATCTGGCTAAATGATGAACCACAGAAGTGACCCAAGGTAATCTGGCACCCAGGTATATTATTTGCTGTCCCAAACTGCCACAGAATAGGTTAGAAAGTGATAAACCAGCACTCAAATGCAATTATCAAAATTTGCAGCCTTGCAGTAGTCTACATAGACACAGAACCTCAGTAAATATCTATATATTTTTTTCTTTCAGTAGATACTTGCTATGCTCTGTGGACTGAAAAACACATATGCAAACATGTAAATACTGATCATCCTTTTATTTATACCATCAACTGTCATACTGTCTATATGTCCTTTAATTTTTAAAGGATGATGATTTCCAGTAAGTAAGATTAAGGAAAAGAGGGTTTTTTGACTTAGTACTCTAAGAAGGACTGCAGTTTTGTTAGGTAGATGTTAGGGGAGAAGGTACACCTCTTTAGAGGAAATATCATGAGAAATACCATCAAGAAGGAGCCAGGTCTAGAACTGGTCAATTGATCTGAGTATTCTTTGCAGGAGTTGTGGAAGATGAGCCTGGAAGGAACACTGCATGGATTCTTGGGTAACAGGATATTTGTCTAAGACAACACTAGAAAATGGAATTTTAGAGTTTCTGAGTGAAACCAAAACTTTCGGTGATTTAGAAACACTAATCTTTTGACTATGTTTAGGATGGATTTAGGTAAGAAAAGGGTAGTGATAGGAATACCATTCTTGCTATGATTGTTGTTGTTTAGTTGCTAAGAAATGTCTTGCTCTTTGAAACCCTATGGGCTATAGCCTACCAGGCTTCTCTGTCCAAGGGATTCTCCAGACAAGAATGCTGGAGTGGGTTGCCATTTCCTTCTCCAAGGGATCTTTGCAACCCAAGGAACAAACCTGCATCTTTTGCATTGGCAGGCAGATTCTTTACTACTAAGCCACCAGGGAGGACCCCCGTTATTCTTACAGTTAGTCAAGTGTGATCCAATGAGTTGAACCACGCTTTTTCCGTGAAAAGGCTCTGGGTGAGCAGGTAACTATTTTTCATAAGGATATAATTTAAATTATACTTATGTCTTTATATTGAATTAGAGCATTAAATGACTATATTTCATGCTTATAAATTACAGTGAGTTTAATGTTTATAACTAGGTGCTTGTACTTGCGCCTTGAAAATATAGTGCTAAGTTGATAGGCTATAACTTCTTTTAATACTGTTGCTGGTTTGTTACACTGCCATGAGATGTGAGTGTGCAAAGGTAGCACAATATTGGGAGCTCTAATTCAAGCCATATAGAACCTCGTAAACTTAGAATTGCTTTTTGATATGTGGGGTTTCTTTTGTAGAGACAAAAAGGAAAAGATACAAATCATGTTTATATTTTCTCACTATGTCAAGTAATCCACTATTTGAAGTTTTCCAACATCATTTCATTAAATTTTAAGTTAGAGTCGATCCCCCACCCCCTGTTTATTAAGATCTGAAATCACCATAGAATGCATAGTGAATAAGCATGCACAATAGCAGCCAATTCCATTAAGCCTAATTATATTCATATACAGTCTCATGCCTCATCTATGATTCTTTGGGCTAGATGAAGTTTATATAAAGAAATTGTCTATTGAGTACAGTGTGAATTACTCTTTCAATTTATGTTTCATTCTAAGTCTAGAACTCTGCAAGTGAAGTTTTTGAATACCACAGACATTCAGATGTAAAATACGTGTTTAGAATTTTATCCAGTGTGTGTTAACTGGTACAGGACCATATATATGAATATATAAAAGTAGGCAGATATTCTGTCAGCCAATCACAAATGTTTTATTCTTATCTACTTTGTATAAAATGTATAACTCATAGGTGTGGGTAAATTATTCCCAAGCTATGTTTCCTTAACTATAAAATAAAATGTTAGGGATGGACACCAAGAAGAACATTATCAAATAAACAAGTCGGAAATGTGTTTGAAAAATATCTTGACCCATGTAACCATCATGACATCTGGCCACATCTCATTGCAGATTTGCTTAACGTAGTGTATATAAACCATTCTCTGCTCAGGTACATGCTTTCAATCCATATGGAAGCTAATCAGTAGTAGAGTAAGGTGCCTTCTTTTGAATGTGCCCGAGATTCTACACTACAAACGGCTTGGAAACTGGACTTGGAACAAAGAGGCAGGGCACAAGTTAACTGATTTCTTTTGGTCTTCATTCAGTAGTGGATCCAGCATGGTTAGAGACTAGTTCCAGTTAGCTAAATAAGGAGAAAATTAAGCATATGGTTGGCTCCCACTGTAGAAACATCTGCACTGCTGAGACAAACTCATAGCTCCGTGGATACAGACTCCAGATGAGTAATTTTAGTACCTATGTGTAGGATAAATTTCAACTGATACATTAACATGTGCATCAAAGTTACTGTTTCTGTGTGGTCTAGAATGAACTGTTCTTGCTAAACCATAATGTCACATCTCCAGGTCTGTAGGTCTGGTTATGAGTGTGACTATAGAAAGTGGCATACCATCTTTGGCAACCTTTATCTATTCTGAATATGATATTGAAGTGGTTTCCTTTTTCATGAATTCAGCTATCTTGTGGCTCAAAAGAATAATCTCTGAAAGGGACATGAAATATTACCTTAACCTAGAATATGAGACTTCTCCACAGCATTCCTGATTATCTCCCATGTTAAATTATGATGTTTTAACCTAGGCTGTTTTGCCTTCACACTTTTCACCCCAGCAAAACTTTTATCAGATTACCTGGAGAGTTAGGTTTGCAAGAATTAATATACCCCCAAATTAAAATTAACAGTATTTCACACTGAACACATTAGAATTTGTTATTGTCTAAACATTGGTAGAAAATTTCCTTACAAAATTTAAAACAAGACCTAGGAAATTTTGGCCTAGTTAAAATAAATCTATAAAATAAAAATTACAGTATATAAATATGAGCAGAAAAACTTGACATGAAACCAAAACAGATGAATGAATCAAATCTTATTGTGAAATGCACTTACAATGAAACCAACCCCAGTAAAATTTTTTTTAAAGTAGAATGTAACTATGATGAAGATAAATCAAGAAATTAAAATTGTTAATTCGAATTAACTCTAGAAAGTAAAATTGCCAGGATCCATCAGTGGTGACAAAATTCATTCAAATATGTTTGCAATCATAAAGAAGTGCTTTCATGGTCAAAGCATTAGGGTCACAAATAACCCATCTGTTCACAGGAGGTTCAAGATGGCAGGCTCCAAATATCTTCTACCTTTTTATATACAACACCATGGTGGAGGAGGCTTCTCTCATCATGCTTTATGCTCAGTAGTGGTTAGTTTTTATTTTTTGTTTTTTTCCTACCTTTGCTTAATTATCTATATATCTTTTTACATGTTATTTCAAATGAACATCACAGTAGTTGTATGAGCTGAATTAACTGTTATCCCATTTTATAGCCCAAATAAATGAAACAAGTTACTGGAAGACTCATATGGAATAGGTGGCCCAGACAAGCTAGAAATTAAAAAAAAAAAAAACAGTCTAATTCCTACTTATACATTTTTTCATTCTGCCACAGCATAACTGATAAATTCTGATGATTATCTTAAGCAGTCAATCTGTGAAAGGCTGTTCTCTGTTACTATAATTGGTGGTTGATATGGCCCATCTTTCTTGAAACTGCTTTTGTTGTTCACTCACTCAGTCGTGTCCAACTTTTTGCAACCCTATGGACTGCAGCATGCCACGCTTCCCTGTCCATCACCAACTCCCAGTTTTCTTAAACTCATGTCCATTGAGCCGATGATGCCGTCCAATCATCTCATCCTCCGTTGCCCCCTTTTCCTCCTGCCCTCCATCTTTCCCAGGATCAGGGTCTTTTCCAGTGAGTCAACTCTGTGCATCATGTGACCAAAGTACTTTTATCTTGGTTTTCTGTCAAGAATACAGGTGTGATTACCTTATTTGGGGATGATTGTGACTCATCTGAAAGATTTATTCTTCATTCCTTGTGTTTCTCCTAGGACCCCTGAGGTTCCTCTCCCAGACAGAATCTATCACTGCTTTCATGGGCGACACAGTGTTACTCAAGTGTGAAGTCATTGGGGAGCCGATGCCAACCATACACTGGCAGAAAAACCAGCAAGACCTGACTCCCATCCCTGGTGACCCCCGTGTGGTGGTCTTGCCCTCCGGAGCCTTGCAAATCAGTCGACTCCAACCGGGGGACATTGGGATCTATCGATGCTTAGCCCGGAATCCAGCCAGCTCAAGAACAGGAAATGAAGCAGAAGTCAGAATCTTATCAGGTATTGCAGTGTTCTTTATTCTCTTCAGAATTATATTTTCTAGAGTAGTTTGAATAATTTTTCCTTGAACACGTATTTGGAAGTTGTGTTTAAGTTCTGTATTGTTTATTGGGTTTAGTTTTATATTTTCCTTCTTCTCTAACTGACCGTTAGAAAAGAATGCCAAAAGCTTTTCTTACCTTTTCATGTCTTGTGGTAGAACTTTCCAGAGAAATGGGTATTTTTGTTATAATTGACTTCATTCACTCACTCATTCCATTAATACTTAACAAGTGCTGCTTTGTGCAAAGTCCATTGCTAAACGTTATTATTATTATTATTTTTAAATTTTCCTTTGATAATAGTCTAAGAAGTAGTTACCTTTATCCCTGTTTGCAGAGGATGAAGGTGAGGTTTAGCAAGGTTAAGAGCCTTCCCCAAGTTAATACTGAGCATTCATGTGCTCATCCATATATACACTCATTTCTGAGAAGCATTGCACTAAGTACTAAGGATCCAGAAACAACTAAGACTGACACAGAGCCTGGATTTTTTGAGTTCTGGACATAGAAGTAGCTACAGTCCAGTGTGATTGATATGATAAAGAAAGCTGTTTCTCTCCATCTCTTATCTCCCTCTCTCTTCCCTGCAAAATCCTTAAGACTCTGGCCTCATTTTTCTTTCCTAAATAATTGATGATTGGAATGGACATTTTTTAAGATCCTGTCCAATAGCTGCTAGCTTCTTAGGGCTGTGTATTGGGTTGCCCAAAAAGTTTGTTTGGATATTTTGTAACATCCCAAATGAACTTTTTGGCCAGCCTAGTAATATCTACTTTCTCATTTAATTTTACTTCTGGGATTTGCTTAGACTCATGTGAGACTCACAAAAAAAGCAACACTTAAGTAATTGTGACAGATTCGCTGTCAAAGCACTGACTTTGGCTCTGTCTCAACATCCTGGGTGTAATTATTACAAGTCACTCAGCTAATTAGAGGGTAACATCCATATGTCATTCCAAATGCAAACGTAATTCGATTGAAAGTTTCCAAGACTTTAGTAAGGACGTCTGTAAAACCTCTTCTAACTCTTTTGTGGACACTGTCACAGGGATACTGATTTAATCGTGTCAATAACCATCAGTGACACTGTGTTCTTCCATTCTCTGGGCAGCAACAGATGCAAATGTAGTGTTTATTCCCAGCGCGTGCATGCATTTATTTAGGCAGCCATTAGATACACAAAAATTTTAAATATTTATATTCACATAGCCTAAATAATGTATCTCAGTCAATCAGATGAGAAACCCAGGTAAGCCACATGGAAAACTGGCAAAAATATGTTTGATTATCTTAATATGACCAAAAAGTCTGTTTTCTAGAGGTGTTAAGGGATAAAGTTGGACTAATTAAATATTAAACTGAAAGAGAAACTTTTGAAAGACATAGAGACATAATCATCAAATCGCCATTTACATTTATTTGTTCACCTTGTGAAACACATTTGCATTGTAATCCATGGGGATTTATTTAAAACCAAATTTCATATTGTTATCCAGCTAAAGTCAAGAATACATAAGTGTACTTTGGAGGTGTACAGATATTGCTTACCTGGATAAAAATTACCATTTTTAAAAAATTATTACATCTACTATGTATATTTCTGCAAGTTTTATGAATTCAAATAAAAATTCCACAAAGGAGTTATGAGTTGAGGTACCAAACAGACTTGTGCTATTAGCATACTTGATTAAGCCTGTCTTTTATACTATTGATCCCATAAAGAATCTGTTGAAGGGCCACGTTTGTCCCATTTATCCCCAAGATTGCAAGTTGGTTTAGAGATCAAATCTATTGCAAGTACAAAATTGAGTGAGAGAATGAATAAATGGATGAATGCTCAATTTCAGCCTTTGTGATTTTTCTTTTTTAAAATGATGCCAATGCTTTCTGAATCAATTTCTATTTTCTGGACGTTCCAATTTGAGGAAGTTATAATTGCATAGATATAGTGTCCATTCTCTATATGAATGCACATTTAATAGAGTAACATAAACTCAGTCAAAATAGAAGCCCATTGTATTAGTAACATGACGTAGAAGCATTAATGTAACCTGTATTGTTACCACTCTTTAAAAAATAAATTTTTTCACAGTCATTTAAATATTATGTTGACAAATGAATACATCTATTTATGATTTAGTTTTAAATATAAATGCTAATTTGGAGTTTTGCAGCTTGATTCAACACTTGTTTTTTACCACGACTCATAGAGTATTTTCATTTTGTGATGTGTGTGGAGAGTTATCCATTTCTAAATCCAAAATCAAAACCACATTGAGGTACCATTTCATGCCAGTCAGAATGGCTGCTATCCAAAAGTCTACAAGCAATAAATGATGGAGAGGGTGTGGAGAAAAGGGAACTCTCTTACACTGTTGGTGGGAATGCAAACTAATACAGCCACTATGGAAAACAGTGTGGAGATTCCTTAGAAATAGAACTGCCTTATGACCTACCAATCCCGCTGCTGGGCATACACACTGAGGAAACCAGAATTGAAAGAGACACGTGTACCCCAGTGTTCATTGCAGCACTGTTTATAATAGCCAGGACATGGAAGCAACCTAGATGTCCATCAGCAGATGAATGAATAAGAAAGCTGTGGTATATAAACACAATGGAGTATTACTCAGCCATTAAAAAGAATACATTTGAATCAGTTCTAAGGAGGTGGATGAAACTGGAACCTGTTATACAGAGTGAAGTAAGCCAGAAAGAAAAACACCAATACAGTATACTAATGCATATATATGGAATTTAGAAAGATGGTACCAATAACCCTGTATGTGAGACAGCAGAAGAGACACAGATGTATAGAACAGTCTTTTGGACTCTGTGGGAGAGGGAGAAGGTGGGATGATTTGGGAGAATGGCATTGAAACATGTATAACATCATATAAGAAACGAATCACCAGTCTAGGTTCGATGCAGGGTGCAGGATGCTTGGGGCTGGTGCACTGGGATGACCTGGAGAGATGGTGTAGGGGGGGAGGTGGGAGGGGGATTCGGGATTAGGAACACGTGTACACCCGTGGCAGATTCATGTTGGTGTGTGGCAAACCAATACAATATTGTAAAGTAAAAAATAATAATAAATTTAAAAGCATATAATTTTATATCCTTATTCAAATTTATTAGAATACATTTCTGATTGTCAGTTCTATGTATCAGATATCTAATATCACCAAGTAACTAAGATTCATAAAATGCATATTTTAAGAATTAATGAATTATTTTGAAATACTGTGTTTCAGCAAGCAGTTGAAGTTTATTCACTACACAAATACTTTGCTCAATAAACTTTTGAGTGAATCTTATGTACTTGCCATCACACAGGTCGCTAGGGATACAGAGTTGAAAGATGATGCCCAAAAAAGTATCATCTAGTGGGAGAATCAGACAAAGCAAGTAGACAGTGTTTTGGAAGAAGAAACAGAGTGCCATGAGTTATAGAAGAAACACCAGTGTGCCAGTCTTGAAGAAAAAGCGGTAGGTAGGCAAAGAGAAGATTACAGGAGGGTCAGCAAAACAGAGAGGAGAGAGAGAGAGAAGCTTTTCAACGGGGAACTGCCTTCATTCGGTTTAACTGGGCCATGAGGCACAGGAGGTGTTGGTGGAAAAGCTGGAAGCAAGGGTGATAAACTGCAGGAAGAAGGATGTGGTAGAATGTACAGCGTTAATTCTGGAGAGAATTGATCAAAACTGCTCCTAAAATGATATCAGAAGGGGTTGAGAAGGGCAGCTGGACGGGGAGATGTTAATGACAGGTCTCAGAGACTTACCGGATGTAACTTAAGAGGGCGGTATGGCATCATTCTCAGTTGGAGCTAGGTAGCAGCACTTTTCCTGCTATTAGGGGCAAGGTATTGGTGTTACTGTGGCTCAAATCAGATTACAGAGTTTAAAAAGAAATTTTCCCATTACATTGTATATGTTCAAGGTTAAATGAGTAATTATTTCTTTCATTTAAAGAGAGAAAAAGTAACTCATTTAATCTGTCGATTAATGTTTTAAGACAAAAATAAAATTAAGAGGAATTGTACATTTTTAACAGTGAGTTCTATTAAAGAATTTTTGGGGGGAAATATTTATAACAAAATACTAAGGAAGAGTTGAAATGGTTTAAAATGTCTCATTGTCTATGATGGTGAACACAGGAGAGACTGAAGCAGCCATTATGATTGTCAAGTTCATTTTATTCAGATTTCATCATGTCTGAGTGCCAAACAGTAGATTGAATTGCTGAATTATAAATCTTTGGGCAATAGGTTGACTAAAATAACTGGCCTCTACACTGGAACTCTGATTTCAGTTTTCTTAATGACCTAATTGAATTGATCAATTGGTTATTCAGTCTGTTGTTCATTCGTTTAACTATAATTAGATGACTCTAGGTCCTGTATAGACTTGAACTAAATATCTGTATAATTAGAGACATTGGCTTTTAATGGAATAAATTGGACTAAAATATACTTTGAGTGATTTTTCTCTATAATATTTATTTTTATTGGAATAAATTTTAATACCAACCATTCCAAAAGGCATATTACTTAGAAGGAAAACCATGCTTGGAGAGTTTTAAAAGAGTTTCAGAATTTGTTTATCAAGAAAAATTTATTATTAACTGATAGGTGCATTAAACTTTGTAGTCTGATTAAATGTTACCTATATTTCAAAGTTAATTACACTTTGCTACCATTTAGCTGTATAATTTCTACAAAAGAATGGCCTGTAGAGGAAATCAAAGAAGGCATGTTCTTTGTTTTGAGATTTACGATCAAACCAGACAGTTAATTCATATAGCCATATGACTAACATAACACAAGGGATGGTAAATTTAGGTAAACCTCTCTAGTTTCAAATCAATACAGGCAAGGAATACATCAGTTCTAGGTGGAAAATTTGCAAGGTCTTCATAGAGATGATTACTGTTCTAGATCATCAGGAGGTAACCGTTTGTAGAATGATAATAGCAGATGATAAATCTGGAGTTAGAAGCTGAACCCACCTTATGAAGAACCTTGAATCCCATGTCTAGGAAGTTAAACTTGATACTATTCACTTTATTCAGTTCAGTTCAGTCGCTCAGTCATGTCCGACTCTTTGAAACCCCATGAATCGCAGCACGCCAGGCCTCCCTGTCCATCACCATCTCCCGGAGTTCACTCAGACTCATGTCCATCGTGTCCGTGATGCCATCCGGCCATCTCATCCTGGGTCATCCCTTTCTCCTCCTGCCCCCAATCCCTCCCAGCATCAGAGTATTTTCCAATGAATCAACTCTTCGCATCAGGTGGCCAAAGTACTGGAGTTTCAGCTTCAGCATCATTCCTTCCAAAGAAATCCCAGGGCTGATCTCCTTCAGAATGGACTGGTTGGATCTCCTTGCAGTCCAAGGGACTCTCAAGAGTCTTCTCCAACACCACACTTCAAAAGCATCAATTCTTTGGCGCTCAGCCTTCTTCACAGTCCAAACTCTCAAATCCATACATGACCACAGGAAAAACCATAGCCTTGACTAGACGGACCTTAGTCGGCAAGGTAATGTCTCTGCTTTTGAATATACTATCTAGGTTGGTCATAACTTTTCTTCCAAGAAGTAAGCGTCTTTTAATTTCATGGCGGCAGTCACCATCTGCCGTGATTTTGGAGCCCAAAAAAATAAAGTCTGACACTGTTTCTACCGTTTCCCCATCTATTTCCCATGAAGTGATGGGACCAGATGCCATGATCTTCGTTTTCTGAATGTTGAGCTTTAAGCCAACTTTTTCACTCTCCTCTTTTACTTTCATCAAGAGGCTTTTTAGCTCCTCTTCACTTTCTGCCATAAGGGTGGTGTTATCTGCATATCTGAGGTGATTGATATTTCTCCTGGCAATCTTGATTCCAGATTGTGTTTCTTCCATTCCAGTGTTTCTCATGATGAACTCTGCATATAAGTTAAATAAGCAGGGTGACAATAGACAGCCTTGACGTACTCCTTTTCCTATTTGGAACCAGTCTGTTGTTCCATGTCCAGTTCTAACTGAAACCATACTCACAGAAAACTAGTCAATCTAATCACACTAGGACCACAGCCTTGTCTAACACAATGAAACCAAGCCATGCCTGCGGGGCAACCCAACACGGGCGGGTCATGGTGGCGAGGCCTGAAACAATGTGGTCCACTGGAGAAGGGAATGGCAAACTACTTCAGTATTCTTGCCTTGAGAACCCCATGAACAGTAGGAAAAGGCAAAATGATAGGATACCAAAAGAGGAACTCCCCAGGTCATTAGGTGCCCAATATGCTACTGGAGGTCAGTGGAGAAATAACTCCAGAAAGAATGAAGGGATGGAGCCAAAGCAAAAACAATACCTGATTGTGGATGTGACTGGTGATAGAAGCAAGGTCTGATGCTGTAAAGAGCAATATTGCATAGGAACCTGGAATGTCAGGTCCATGAATCAGGGCAAATTGGAAGTGCTCAAACAAGAGATGGCAAGAGTGAATGTCGACATTCTAGGAATCAGCTAACTAAAATGGACTGGAATGGGTGAATTTAACTCAGATGACCATTATATCTATTACTGTGGGCAGGAATCCCTCAGAAGAAATGGAGTAGGCATCATGGTCAACAGAAGNCGAAATGCAGTACTTGAATGCAATCTCAAAAATGACAGAATGATCTCTGTTCGTCTCCAAGGCAAACCATTCAATATCACAGTTATTCAAGTTTATGCCCCAACCAGTAACATTGAGGAAACTGAAGTTGGACGGTTTTATGAAGACCTACAAGATCTTTTAGAACTAACACCGAAAAAAGATGTCCTTTTCATTATAGGGGAATGGAATGCAAAAGTAGGAAGTCAAGAAACACCTGGAGTAACAGGCAAATTTGGCCTTGGAATGCGGAATGAAGCAGGGCAAAGACTAATAGAGTTTTGCCAAGAAAACGCACTGGTCATAGCAAACACCCTCTTTCAACAACACAAGAGAAGACTCTACATATGGACATCACCAGATGGTCAACACCGAAATCAGATTGATTATATTCTTTGCAGCCAAAGATGGAGAAGCTCTATACAGTCAGCAAAAACAAGACCGGGAGCTGACTGTGGCTCAGATCATGAACTCCTTATTGCCAAATTCAGACTTAAATTGAAGAAAGTAGGGAAAACCGCTAGACCATTCACTTTATTGGTGATTGGGAATGCTCAAAGGTTTTTGAGCAATGAATTTCATGGCAGAAACACACACTCAGGAAAACAAACACGGGTGAAGAACACATCACGTTCATGTAATACCTGATGGTTTTGGATCATACTTAACATTTTTTCCCATGTTGAAAGATTTTCCCATTGTTTGCTCTCTTTTTTTTTAGGCTACCTTTGAATAAAACTATTCCCTAAGCCATGCTATAAACAGGGTAAAATAATTTCTTATGCTTCTCTTTTATATGCACTTAGAAAAAAACAGTGTTCTTTGCAGCCCTGTTTACAATTGCTAGGACATGGGAGCAACCTAGATGTCCATGGGCAGACGAATGGATAAGAAAGTCATGGTACATATACACAATGGAGTATTACTCAACTATTAAAAAGAACACATTTGAATTGGTTCTAATGAGGTGGATGAAACCAGAGTTGATTATACAGAGTGAAGTAAGTCAGAAAAACACCAATACAGTATATTAACGCATATATATAGAATTTAGAAAGATGGTAATGTCTTTAGAAAGACCCTATACATGAGACAGCAAAAGAGACAGATATAAAGAACAGACTTTTGAACTCTTGGGAGAAGGCAAGGTTGGGATGATTTGAGAGAATAGTATTGAAACATGTATATTACCATATGTCAGATAGATCAGCTGTCCAAGTTCAATGCATGAAACAGGGTGCTCAGGGCTGGTGCACTGGGACAACCCAGAGGGATGGGATGGGATGGGGAGGGAGGTAGGAGGGGTTTTCAGGATGGGGAACACAGGTACACCCATGGCTGATTCATGTCAGTGGGCAAAAACCACCACAATATTGTAAAGTAATCAGCTTCCAATTAAAAAAAAGTAATTTAAAAAAGAGCAAAATAGAAGACCATATTATTTCTTAACCGTGTGAAGTTTGTGTTTCCTAAGTATTATACCAAATATCCAGATTATATGAAGGAGTTAGCATGTGGGATATATATTTTAATGGATTAGGTTCACATTGAATTACTACTGATTAATCAATGAATACTTAAAATTCCCAGTTTGAACTATTATTATAATAAAAGTTGTAAAACAAGCAGGGAACCTGACATGAAAGTACGAGTCTTGGTCTCCCCACCTGCTGCCTGTGCAATTAGAGCAAATTGCTTAATCTAATCTATATTTATTAACCTTCTTAAATGTAATAAAGTAATGCTCAAAATTCTCCAAGCCAGGCTTCAACAATACGTGAACCATGAACTTCCTGATGTTCAAGCTGGTTTTAGAAAAGGCAGAGGAACCAGAGATCACATTGCTAACATCCACTGGATCATGGAAAAAGCAAGAGAGTGCCAGAAAAAACATCTATTTCTGCTTTATTGACTATGCCAAAGTCTTTGACTGTGTGGATCACAATAAACTGTGGAAAATTCTGAGAGAGATGGGAAATGCAGACCACCTGACCTGCCTCTTGAGAAATCTGTATGCAGGTCAGGAAGCAACAGTTAGAAGTGGACATGGAACAACAGACTGGTTCCAAATAGGAAAAGGAGTACGTCAAGGCTGTCTATTGTCAACCTGCTTATTTAACTTATATGCAGAGTACATCATGAGAAATGCTGGACTGGAAGAAACACAAGCTGGAATCAAGAGTGCTGGGAGAAATATCAATAACCTCAGATATGCAGATAATACCACCCTTATGGCAGAAAGTGAAGAGGAACTTAAAAGCCTCTTGATGAAAGTAAAAGAGGAGAGCGAAAAAATTGGCTTAAAGCTCAACATTCAGAAAATGAAGATCATGGCATCTGGTCCCATCATTTCATGGGAAATAGATGGGGAAACAGTTGGAAACAGTGTCAGAGTTTATTTTTTTGGGCTCCAAAATCATTGCAGATGGTGACTGCAGCCATGAAATTAAAAGACGCTTACTCCTTGGAAGAAAAGTTATGACCAACCTAGATAGTATATTCAAAAGCAGAGACATTACTTTGCTGACTAAGGTCTGTCTAGTCAAGGCTATGGTCTTTCCTGTGGTCATGTATGGATGTGAGAGTTGGACTGTGAAGAAGGCTGAGCGCCAAAGAATTGATGCTTTTGAACTGTGGTGTTGGAGAAGACTCTTGAGAGTCCCTTGGACTGCAAGGAGATCCAACCAGTCCATTCTGAAGGAGATCAGCCTGGGATTTCTTTGGAAGGAATGATGGAAAAGCTGAAACTCCAGTACTTTGGCCACCTGATGCGAAGAGTTGATTCATTGGAAAAGACTCTGATGTTGGGAGGGATTGTGGGCAGGAGAGAAGGGGACGACAGAGGATGAGATGGCTGGATGGCATCACGGACTCGATGGACGTGAGTCTGAGTGAACTCCAGGAGTTGGTGATGGACAGGGAGGCCTGGCGTGCTGCAATTCATGGGGTGGCAAAGAGTCGGACACGACTGAGCGACTGAACTGAAATTAGAAAGTTACATCTTACATTTCACAGGGTGGTTATGAAGCTTCAATTTTATTGGCCAAGTGCAATGCCTGGAATTCCCAAACCCTTAGTAACTATCATGATTACTTTGGCATCCTAGAAATTCCAACTTTAAAGATTTTGATTCTCATGTCAAGATTATCTTTCTGATAATAATTTAATTTGATTCTGGATAGCTGAACATTCATTCACCTACTGGTAGTTTATTGCACATGGTTTGTGCTACTTATCCACAGTAGTCTCTTTCTGCATTTTCTTTACACATCTATTAGAAGTCAGAGTATCCCATACCTATTTCCTCTCTAGTAACTCATTGACATGTGATTTGAATCCTTACCTGTCCATCAACATCATTTCTTTGGCTATATCAGATATTACAGAAGGCACTGACTTAGAAATAAGGTTTAGCAGATGGATAAGACTTCTTGGTATGTGTTAATTCTTGTTTTCTTTATCTGTTAAGAGGTTGCAGGAGATCAGCCTTTCCAAATCTTCTCACTACCAGGAATCATTTTTATTATTATATGCACATTCATCCCCAACTCTGCCTTTATGATTGTAATGTTTAAGAGTAGAAATTTTCTAGACAAATTCTAATGATTAAAAACTTTAAAGCCAGTGCTAAAACATAACAAGTATGGGCCAAAAAACGATCTCATAAAATAGGATATTGTTCTACTACACTGACTTTAAAAACAAGTTTTAAGTCGGTTTATTTTTGCATAGAATCCTGACGGAAAGAAAATCTGATACTTTTTATTGTGTACTGCCTATTTAGTCAATAAAGTTCATGCCATGATTTGCCTCCAACCCCAGATGATAACTTTATCTTGCCCAGAGCCTGAGCTGGGAAAAGCACAGAAACCAGTGGACAATTATGTTATATGAATTAGTTATTCATATATTAGTTATTAGGTCTTGAAACCAATGCAAGATAACTAAGATAACCAGTGTTTCACAGAGTTGATTAAATCCCATTGAGATGCAACAAAGTCTCAAATATTAGTAAGTTGAAGCTGACTTACTATTGGATATGTAAGACCATGTGTAGACAATATCCACTTGTTTTTTGCATTTGTTAATAAGTACCTGGGTTAATCAACAGGGTCCAAGTTGAAAGTACTTGGAATACTGG
>SJYQ01004457.1:729563-746060 GCA_006410935.1 Redunca redunca
GGGGTGGGGGGGGGGGGGGGGGGCGGGGGTCTATGACTTTGTTCTTGTTTCATCCTAATGTTACCAGTGATCTCTCCTTCACAAAATCTACTAGTTTTTCTGTGTTTACTGATTATATATTCTAATCTTAACTTTCATTTCCTGGAAGGTTATTGTTTCACATAAGGTTAAAAGCAAAAACGATGTGCTTGAGAGTGTTTGCGACCATGAGGAATACTCATTTCCTAAGGGTCTGCTGGGCTGACATAAGGTCAGCTCTGCACTGACTAGGAATATGACAGTCAGCAGCCCTGGATCAGGGAGTCTTCCCTAACCTGTACATAAACAAGAGGCTTTCTCTAAGGATGTATGGAAGCAAAACACAGCCTCTAAGTTCAGAAGTCACAAAAAATTAATGAAACTGGTAGTCTGTCTTTTTCAGTCCTATTAGAAAGACACTCTTTCGTTAAGAGTATAACTTTGCTGATTCAACATTGGCCAAATAGGAAATATTTTAAATACTTTTGGTTGGTTCTTTATAAGAAAAGTTAGAATAACAAATCACTTTTCTGCAAAGTTTTAAGTGCTGCATTATGCATTTATATAAATTATGAAGATTTCTGGGTTCCCTAAACTAACTTTGACACATCATAATGGCAACATTTGTTTTCTGTGATTTTACTGTCAGCTGTAAAATTAAAAAAAAAATCTTTCTATAAAAGAAAAATCACTTCCTTCAGATGTGCTATAAAATGAAACTGATAGACTCAGATTTTGCCTGTGAGACAGAAGGGCTATATCCACATGCCTACGATAAGAATAGACACTCCCTCTCTTCTTCCAAGCTCTAACTACAAATAGAAATATGTGTGTGTACATGGAGAAAAGAGGAAATATGAACAGATGTAGGAGTATTTACAGAGAGAGAATGCCATTTTTAGTGATGAATTGGTGTATAAATGAGGAAGGAAAGTAACAGAATCCTAGAGCTTCTAAGAAATGGCTCCCTTTTCCCTCTCTGTTCAAAGCTCCTTGGCTTTCTGCCTGATGGAGTTTTTTTTTTTTATTTTATTTTTTTTGGGGGGTCTCCAAGAAAGGAGTCTCTGTTTCCCCCAGTCGTGTGGAAATCTTGTAATCAGATCCAAATGGGCTTCAAGGTCATTTTCCCTGAAGATTCCCAGGCCCTTTGTCAGGTCCCCAGATTGGGAAGCCTGACGTGGGGTTCCAAACCTTCACAGCAGGGAGAGAAATTGTTTGGTCTTATTGTTCTTGAGTTTGTGGGTCACCCACCTGGCGGGTATGGGGTTTGATTTTGTCGTGATTGTGCTCTTCCTACAGTCTTGCTCCAGCTACTTCTTGGCCTTTGGACTCGGGATATCATTTTTTGGTGGTTTCCATCATTCTCCTGCAGTTGATTGTTCAACAACTAGTTGGGACTTTGATGCTTTCACAGGAGGAGATGAGCACACATCTTTCTATTCCACCATCTTGAACCAGAAGCTGATTTTTTTTTTTTTTTTTTACTAAATTAGTTTTGATTCCTGTGATCCATGTGAATTAGGCTGATTTTTAATGAAAGACGTACTAAATACAGAGTTAGGAGGAGTTTAATGGACTTTTTGGCTCAAAGCACATATTGGAGCAGTACTTGCCACATGGCTCAGTGGTAAAGAATCCACCTGCCAATGCAGGAGACACAGGTTCGATCCCTGGGTGGGGAAGATCCCCTGGAGGAGGGCATGGCAACCCACTCCAGTACGCTTGCCTGGAAAATCCCCTGGACAGAGGAGTCTGGCGGGCTACAGTCCATGACATCGCGAAAAGTTGAAGCTGCCTGAGGGATCACAAATGCACACACGTTTTAATGCACCTACTTACGTTTGAAAACGCATGGTGGCTGCTGAATTTCCTGAAGCAGAACTAGATGGGGGATGGCTAAGGAGCCAGCAGGTGGACAGTAGGTGAGCTTGAAACTGAGGATATCGACCCAGGAAACTAGCTCTGTGAAGTTAAATCAATTTGTAACTCTTATGCCTGGGAAGAAATCAAAGTGAATATCCAATGATAGCCAGCCATGCCCTTTTATTTCCAGCTGGAAAAGTGGTTTACATTCCAGTGAAGCAGGAATTTAATAAGGAAAACAAGAGTATACAATGGGGGCTGGGGGAGGTTTTACATTCAGAAAGCGTAACAATTAAAAGCAAGGAGTAGTTATTCTGAGGAAGACAGTCATTAAGTTGTAAAAGCCGGTATTTCTTTTCTTGCTGACCCAGATGCCAACAGTCCATCATTAAATTTCTCTATGCCTCAGTTATTGTGTAGATTCTGCCATCTAAGCTTAGTGTCAATATTCCTAAAGAGTAGTTTAGGAAAATGGCCTCATTAGGAAAAATAAATAAATCATTGTCATTACAGGGTAAGGATGCTTTCCAGTTTGCCCTGGGTAGTCCTGGTCATACGCGATGTCCTAGAATAATTATAAAGAGAGTTACCTTTCATTCTGAAACATATCCCAGGTTGAATAATTTATATATTCAACCTGGTCATGGATCATGAAGGAATGCAAAATTACCTGACTCCAAGGCATTTGGGAAAACCTGTGAATGCAGAGAGTCAAATCTAGCTTCTAGCCAGCCAAACAGATTCAATGAGTTTGGCCAGTATAAGGGCTAATAGGTGAAATTCATTGTTTTGGGGTGAAATGTCCTATAGATATCAATTAGGTCTAACTGGTCTATTGTATCATTTAAAGTTTGCGTTTCTTTGTTAATTTTCTGTTTAGTTGATCTGTCCATAGATGTGAGTGGGGTATTAAAGTCTCCCACTATTATTGTGTTATTGTTCATTTCCCCTTTCATACTTGTTAGCATTTGTCTTACATATTGCGGGACTCCTATGTTGGGTGCATATATATTTATAATTGTTATATCTTCTTCTTGGATTGATCCTTTAATCATTATGTAGTGGCCTTCTTTGTCTCTTTTCACAGCCTTTGTTTTAAAGTCTATTTTATCAGATATGAGTATTGCCACTGCTTTTGTAAAGCAAAACAAAGTAAAAATTAAAAAAAAAAAAGAAAGCTGTGGTACATATACACAATGGAGTATTACTCAGCCATTAAAAATAATACATTTGAATCAGTTCTAATGAGGTGGATGAAACTGGAGCCTATTATACAGAGTGAAGTAAGCCAGAAAGAAAAACACCAATACAGTATACTAACACATATATATGGAATTTAGAAAGATGGTAACGATAACCCTGTTTGTGAGACAGCAGAAGAGACACATGTATAGAACAGTCTTTTGGACTCTGTGGGAGAGGGCGAGGGTGGGATGATTTGGGAGAATGGCACTGAAACATGTATAATGTTATACATGAAATGAATCGCCAGTCCAGGTTCGATGCATGATACAGGATGCTTGGGGCTGGTGCACTGGGACAACCCAGAGGGATGGTAGGAGGAGGAAGGTGTGGGGAGTGGGTTCAGGATGGGGAACATGTGTATACCTGTGGCAGATTCATGTTGATGTATAGCAAAACCAATACAATATTGTAAAGTAATTAGCCTCCAATTAAAATAAATAAATTTATATTTTTTTAAAAAGTCAAAAAAAAAGGGGGCGGGGGCTAATAGAAGCCTGTGTAGAAACCTGTTTTGTTTCGTTTTGGGAAATGTCTTTAAATGGAAGTACTCTCTTCACTTTCACTAGCGTACTTTCTCTGAGTCCCTTTAGGGCATGTGCTCTGAAGACAGTTGAGCTTTTCTTTCTGAATATGTGAAGTGTAAGTTAAATATGTCAGGTTATGTATTTCAAGGTGCTTTTTAACTTGCAGTAGCAAGTTAGACAGTGATAGGACATTCTTAAGTTTTGCACTCTTCCCTAACTGCTGGTTGATGATGGATGGGGAAGAAGGGGAGGAGGAAAGGAGCAGTATATTTAACTTATTCCTACTTCTACGTGAAAGATGCAAAATTATCCTCATGTTGAAAGGAAATGGGCTTCTTGAACATCTAAGAAAACTGGGTGATTTATTCGGACTGTTGCTTTGTCCTTCAAAGTATGGTCTGTGAATCCCTGGCGTTTCTCAAGATGGTGTCAGAAGCTCTTTAAGGTTAAACCATTTTTAACAATAACCCTAAAATGTTTGGGGGCTAGTTTTTTACTTTAGTGACTAAGAATGTCTTTGAAGTAGTAAAAATTATGAATTTTATTAATTCTTGTTTCTTAAATGCATATCTTTTTAATATTCTGGATGTCAAGATGGGAAATATACTCAAGATTATGAAAGTAGACTTTTCTTTGAGGAGTAAACACTTACGTGATCATTTGAGAGTCAAGATGAATTAGCTACTTTTTTTCCCAGAACATCATTTTTACTTGAAAGGACAATCAACAGGAAAACTGTAGCTATTCAGACTTGAGTACTAGTTAGACATTTTCTCAAAAATGAGAAAAGTGAGTCAGTCAGTGCAAGGAAAATAGCATTTGCTGCCAACTATGAAATTCAAGCTTTTAAGTTAAAATTAGAAATTTGGAAATCTTGTATCTGCCACTGGGATCTTGACAGCTTTGCAACGTTAAAAGACCTTTCTAATGGGATTGGTTGTGATAGTAACAAATGAGATTTTGTGATACTGTATAATGAAATGTGTCAACATTTGGAAGATCTGTCTAATTCAGTGTACCATTCCAAATGACCATTGATTGATGTGACAGGATTAAGCATGGACACAAATATGTTCAAAATGCAAGCTGGACCGATGGATTTTTATATAACATAGCAAAGAATGTTTACTGATATGATGTCAGATTTCACATTACAACTTTCAGGAAACTATTTATTGAGTTTTGTTGCCGTCTTAAAGGATAAAATCTGCAATTCTCTGAAAAGGCTGTTAAAAATACACTTCCCTTTTCCAACTACATATCTATTTGAGGTCATATGATTTGCATGTAATTCAGCCAAATCTACATATCAGAACAAAGTAAATGCAGAAAGTAACAGAATAATCTAGTCATTTTCCTTTAAGCCACTCATTACACATGTATAGAAATATAAAGTCCTACCACTTCTCAATTTTACTTTAGAGAGTTTTTTTTTTTTTAATATACTGCTTCTGGTGAGATTTGAATAAATAGTTAACAAATAAATATTTTCATCTGTTTTGATTTTTAATATTGTAACTGTTTAGAGCTATAACCTGTGTAAACAGAAGCTCTTGCGTTGCCTCCATAATTTGTAAGAATGCAAATGGTTCCTGAGACCAGAGAGTTTGAGATCCATTGTTTACATTATTATTCATTTTCCTGGTGATTGTATCTACAGTCCTCTCTAACTCAGATACTAGGTTAAGACAAAGTAGGCCAATTTTTTCTTTTTAAAAAGTTATAAAGAAAGGAACGAAGGGAGGGAGGAGGGAGGAAGAAAGAAAAAAAAGCCTAAGTAAGAGCAGCATGTTGCCATAAGGTGTTTCTACAATTGAATGCAATCTGTGTGTGTCAAAGGTCTGTATCGCTGTAATGGCTGTTCTCTCTTTATCTCTGTGCCACCCTGTTGGTCTCTGAGGAGGATTAGCTGAACCTCCACCAGCATGACAATGAGGTCAGATCAGAGAATCAGGCTAACATTTGCCTCCCATCAGGAAAAAGATAAACTGGATTTTAGTTCAGGCAAATTGTGACTGCTTATAATCCATTTAGAAAACACGGTTGTGACATGTGTGTGTTCACTTCCATGAGTCTCATATGGAAAATGTCTGCTTTTGAATTTTTTAATATAAAAATTTACATTAGAAGAAAAATCAGTGTTTTTTTCTGATTTGATTTGAAAGCTATTGAGAAATATGTTTTCTCAAATTCACCCTTGCATTTCCTTCCCAATTTAAAATTTAAAACATATTACACGGACATGAAATTACATGAAACATATGTCAGTTTGAAGAATAAAAATAGAATGATCATTTGTGTACATATCACCAATTTATGAAATAGAATGTTCCAGACTGGTATTATATGCCATTTCCTTGTGAAATCATGTTTTTTTTTAATCTACTAGATTTTTTTCATATTCCATTAGCTGAATAACTCCATTTGGGTCTGAATAATCTATACCCATATAGCAATAACAAAAATAATTTACGAGTAATTACTAATTCCACCATAACTCAATTAAAATCAATTTAGTCAACAAAAGTCATGACCTAGAATTTTAAGTTCACTCTGCTCAGGACTTTTTCATCTATATCATTATTGAGCCTGGAAGGAGAATTTTCATTTCTCTTAAGTGTTTGCCTTGTGCTTTAGTCATTAGCTTTTATGATTTCTTTGTTCCTCATGTAATTTTCAGCCACTTTGCAACACCAGAGTTTCAAATAACTCCTTACTCTAAAAAAAATTGTTCTTAATAAAAAAAAATTTTAGAACTCAGAAAAATCCAGAGATGGAAAGAATAACCACCCACAGTTTTATCACACAAAGATAACCTTGGCAACTGTATCTCCTTTCTTCCCACTTTAAAACTTAAATACATTTTCTTTATGTTCTAAAAAAAATAATAATTCAAAGGAAAAAAATAAGGGGTACATCAAGTTTAATCATGTCTCTTTAAATAGCCAGAATCACCCTAATACTGAAAACAAAAACCAGAAAAGAAAAGTCAAAATAAAAACAGCAACCACTCAAAAGATTATTTGATATTTCAAATTGCTGAGTTTTTGTTTTGTTTTCGTGTGTGTGTTTTAGTTATCTACTGCTGCTGCTGCTGCTAAGTCGCTTCAGTCATGTCTGACTCTGTGCGACCCCACAGATGGCAGCCCAACAGGCTCCTCCATCCCTGGGATTCTCCAGGCAAGAACACTGGAGCGGGCTGCCAGTTCCTTCTCCAATGCATGAAAGTGAAAGTGAAGTCACTCAGTCATGTCCGACTCTTAGCGACCCCATGGACTGCAGCCCACCAGGCCCTCTGTCCATGGGATTTTCCAGGCAAGAGTACTGAAGTGGGGTGCCATTGTCTACTGCTATATAACAAACCACTCCAAAATATAGTAACTTCCATTATTATATCTTATCATTCTGGGGTTTATCTCAGCTGCTCCTCTGCTCGTTTCACTTTGATTCACTCAGACGCCTTTGACCAAGGTGGAAGGTTTAAGATGGCCTCACTCACATGTCTATTAGCTGGTGTTGGTGTTTGGCTGGAAAACTCAGTCTTCCTCTGCATGCCTTCTCATCCTCCAGTCTGTAAGACCAGTGTAGTTGTTCAGAAAGAGCCATGGCAGAAACTTGTAAGGCCCCCTGAGGCCTTGTGTTCAGAGCTCATCAATTTAATTCCCAACAGAGTCAAATTGTCAAAGCAAGATATAGGGTCAGGCCAGATTTAAACCATAGCAGCTGTACCCTCAACTCTGGACTGGAGGAGCTTAAACAGTTTGTGATCATATTTAATCTATCACAATGTTGTGAGACGTATGAACTATTAAAGGCCATCTGTTTTGGCTTTCAGTAGTACTTCCATAATCTTAGAAACTATCAGATTCAGTAATTACAGGGAAACATCTTTGGGGAAAGGAAACCAAATTTCTTTGCTAAAGACTGACATTTCCATATGTATGAAGGGTAACACATATAACACATATGAGATTATCATCTGTGACACATTGTCATATGTAACAGATTGTCATATGTGACACATTGTCACATATGAGGGTTACACATACAACACGTGAGGTTGGAGTAATTTAGAACGTATTTATTGTTGTTTGGTTGCTAAGTCATGCCCGACTCTCTTGTGACCCCATGGACTGTAGCCCACCCGGCTCCTCTGTCCATGGGATTCTCCAGGCAAGAACACTGGAGTGGGCTGCCAGTTCCTACTCCAGGGGATCTTCTCAACCCAGGGATCGAACCTGTGTCTTCTGCATTGCAAGTGGATTTTTACCACTGAGCCACTGGGGAAGCCTAGAATATATGTGTTCCACCTAAAAATAGCAGATGGTGATTTTGTGGCACTGAGCCCAGTGATGCCAATATTTTAAGATAAAGTCAAAAATCTCCTTTTTATGGCTGAGGAAGATTCCTACCATTTTCTATTTGTGCTACATCTTCTCCCATTCATCTGTTGCTGGACATTTAGTTTGTTTCCATGTCTTGGCCATTGCTCTGAACATAGGACAGCACATATCTTTTTGAATTATAGTTTTGTCTGGATATATGCCCAGGAGTGGGATTGCTGGATCATATAACAAGTCTGTTTTTCATTTTTTCAGAAACCTTCCTACTGTTTTCAATGGTGGGTATACCAATTTACATTCTCACCAACAATGTAGGAGAGTTCCCTTTTCTCCACATCAGGGATTTTATTTTTAAGCAACATTCTCCTTGAAAACATTTTCATTAGATTTGAAAATTCACTTTCAAGCAGGATTATTAAACAAACCACCCGCAGTTTTGAAAAACAATTGTGACATTTTATCTAGAATATTGGTTTAATAAAGATTAACACGTTTTGGAAATTCTTTCAATATTTTCATTGTGAAGAGTATTTATTTTTGTTGCTGTATCAAGCAGAAACAGATGTGAGAAGACTAAGAAAGTGTGAATTTCTCTTTCTTCACGCAAAGAATATTTTAGATGACAATTACTCTCCCAGCTATTAACAAGAGAGTTGGTGTTCTTTTATTCATCTGCGAGCAGCTCATGTGGAGTTGGGTCCAGTCAGGGGAATTTAACAGCAGTGTTGACATGTGTCGCAGACCTCTGCCCACCTCACTTCTTCCGGATCACCGCCGGCCCGCAGGGCCTGTGCGCATGCTCAGTTGTGTCTCTTTGCAACCCCACAAACTGTCGCCCGCCAGGCTCCTCTGTCCGTGGGATTTTCCCAGCAGGAATACTGGAGTGGGTTGCCATTTCCTCCTCTAGGGGATCTCCTCAACTCAGGGATCGAACCCGAGTCTCTTGTCACTCCTGCATTGGCAAGAGGATTCTTGATCACCTAGCCACCTGGGAATCCATGGCCCCCAGTACAACGTATTTAAATTTAACATCCTTTGACATTTCATTGTCACCCCAATCCTGGTTTTGAAGATGTCATTGCCTCATTTTCTTAGGCTTCAACATTTTGCTTTGGGTTGGCAAAATGAAAGATTATATGCTAATTCTATTTAATTCATTAATTTGTAAACAGCCACAGTTAAGCCTTCATAGAGAAATGTGAGTTTTAATGGGGACCTGGAAATACAGCTTTTCATCTTAAAGAAATAGAAATTTACTCAGCGGGTCAGATCAGAGGATATTACATGGCTGGGAAGGTTTCCTCCAAGTCCACCTTCTGGTACTAATGCTGTTGGTGTGTCCCACGTGTTAGGAGGGGAATTTATTTGGTAGGTGAAAGAGGAGCTCTTAACTCTCACAGAACTCTTTCATGACAGTCTTGAACCTTGTGCTTAGGACTTCTTATATATATATGTGACTATTTCACTTGGTATATCATCTAGGCAATTTTTGGATCAAATGAGTCTGAGTAGAATGAGTCTTTAGGTTGAAAATAGGGTGTACATATCCAGTGGAATATTGCTCAGCTCAGTGCCCTGTGGTCTTAAAAGGGTGGGGGGGCGGTCACGAGGGAGGGGATATATGTATACATACAGCTGGTTCACTTCATACAGCAGGAACAGACATAACCTTGGAAAACGACAATACCTCAGTAAATAAAGACACTATTTCAGTTACCTGCTGGTAGCAATGGATAATGTCGTATAGCCAGAACGACAGGAGGATGGGTGATAGAGGAGTATGCTCCTCATTTGTCCAAAATCTCAGCCCTAGTGACAGACACATTCTTTGGAAAGTTGTTAAAAATAAACAGAAGGGTTAGAAACAGCTAAACTTATTGTTATAACAATAAACAAATCAAGTTTAGTGTAACTTTGGTCTTGAAGACAACAGGTTATTTCTCAGTATTTTCTATAGTACTTGTTTAACACAGTTCTAACGTATTATTTTTAATCTTATATCCCAAGCCACAAAAGCAATAAACAAAGCAGACGGAAGTGGAATGATATTGTGTTGTTATTTAGTCACTAAGTTATATCTGACTCTTTTGCGACCCTATGGACTGTAGCCCTCCAAGCTCCTTCTGTCCATGGAGTTTTCTAGGCAAGAATACTGGAATGGGTTATCATTTCCTTCTTCAGCACATCATTCCAACCCAGGGATCGAACCCATGTCTCCTGCATTGGCAGGTGGATTCTTTACCACTGAGCTACCAGGGAAGTCTGGAATAGATATTAGTGGCAGGCAAACTTAAAACAGCAAAGAGCTTCAGGTCATAATGTTTAGGAAAGTTACTGATACTGTCTTGTTCTTTAATGACAATCAGTCAACAGGGCCTGCATGAGTGACCTATAGTCTCAAGCTTTTCCCCTTTGCCTTTACCATGGTGTTATCAGCAGCCAAGGATATTTTAATATCATAATCTGAGAAACTAGACATGGAAAAACACTTCTAGGAGTCTATTTTATAAGTTTCATTGGCATCTTTCCATTTTTCTTTCCTTCCTCTTCATCACAGCATTTTGTAAAAAAAAAAAAAATGCCTCCAGCTATATCATTTTTCTTTTCAATATCATAACAGATGTGATCTTGTGTTTTCTCCCATAGATCCGGGACTGCACAGGCAGCTGTATTTTCTGCAAAGACCATCAAATGTAGTAGCCATTGAAGGAAAGGATGCTATCTTGGAGTGCTGTGTTTCTGGCTATCCTCCCCCAAGTTTTACCTGGCTACGAGGAGAGGAAGTCATCCAGCTCAGGTATGATAAACGCAGGACTTGCATGAAGCATGTGCTCCTGTTTAACTTTCTCTGATTTGATATAAGTTTCTATTAATACTAGGGGTTTAGATGATAATTGAATAGTCTTTTCACATTCTTGGCATTAGACAGAACATGAAAGACATTTTTTGTGGTTTAGTTGCTAAGTCACATTCTACTCTTCATGACCCCGTGGACTGAAGGCTGCCAGGCTCCTCTGTCCATGGGGTTTTCCAGCAAGAATACTGGAGTTGCTAACTCCTCCTCCAGAGGATCTTCCCAATCCAGGGATTGAACCCTACTTTTCCTGCACTGACAGGCAGATTCTTCACTACTGTACCACCACCTGGGTAGAGCCAAAATCCATGAGATCAATTATAAAAGGAAATTTAGAAAGCCAGGGTTGCCCTTGAGATGGTTCTACCCACAGAGCCTTCAGAGAAGGTACTTTGGAGGATCTGAATGTAAGGAGGTGGTATAGAGAGTCCCAGCTATAACAGATATTCAAGATAAAACAGAACTTGGCTGTATTCAAGTTACCAGATGTTAGTATTATAGCTTAGTTAGAAAGAAAACTCTTAATAGAATGAAATGCAATTGGAAGCACTTTGATCAAAATGGATTGGTTTTCATTTTAGAAATTAGTTTTATTGATTTTGAGATTTGATGTGGTACTTTTAAACACATATTTTATAGCAAAATAGGTTCATAGGCAATAAGTTCATCTGTAGGTTTCATCTGCCTGAAGTATTTTTTTATGTAACAGCACTGCATTGTACGGTATCACAACCCTTCTGAGAGTATGAATGCATGCAGTAAATCTGGTTGCAGCTTCAGCGTGTGAAGTGAAGTGAAGTCGCTCAGTCGTGTCCGACTCTTAGCGACCACATGGACTGCAGCCTACCAGGCTCCTCCGTCCATGGGATTTTCCAGGCAAGAGGACTGGAGTGGGGTGCCATTGCCTTCAAGATGTGTTCAAATATGGCCAGGCATGCACAGTGCAGTATGACATGTAACTTTGCACAAAGATTACTGAATCGGATGTCAGGACATAGGACATGGACCCCCACTGGGAGGAATCACTTCTCTGGACCTGCCATTCTCAAACCCAAAACTGAGAGAATCAAGCCAAATTATGTCTCATTTCTTTTCAGGACTAACATTAATTTCAAGTTTGAGTGAGTGAGTGAAAGTTGCTCAGTTGTGTCCGACTCTTTGCGACCCCGTGGACTATACAGTCCATGGAATTTTCCAGGCCAGGAGTGGGTAACCTTTTCCTTCTCCAAGGATCTTCCCAACCCAGGGATCAAACCCAAGTCTCCCACATTGCAGGCGGATTCTTTACCAACTGAGCCACAGGGAAGCCCAAGAATTCTGGAGTGGGTAGCCTATTCCTTCTCCTGCGGATCTTCCCGACACAGGAATTGAACCGGGATCTCCTGCATTGCAGGCGGATTCTTTACCCACTGAGCTATGAGGGAAGCCCCAATTTCAAGTTTAATCGGCTTCATTTCTTTGATTACAGTCTTCCAATGGGAGTGGTTTACCTTGAAGGAATTTTTGATCAATAGATGCACTATTATCAAGCTCCCAGGAAACAGAGCCCCGGATTTTATAATTTGAGCTTTTATGGAGTTCATTTAAACCTTTAGATACCTTGTCTTATATAAACATAATCTACTCTCTAATATCATATGCTTTCTGTCTTACAGGTCCAAAAAGTATTCTTTATTGGGTGGAAGTAACTTGCTTATCTCCAATGTGACAGATGATGACAGTGGAACTTACACCTGTGTTGTCACGTATAAAAATGAGAATATTAGTGCTTCTGCAGAGCTCACAGTCTTGGGTAAGTGAATGACTTGAAATGAGTTTACCTTGTACCCTTCAAAATAATATCACCATAATGCTATGAATGCTTATCATTGAAATGCTTCCTATGCTTATTACTGTGAAATTGCAAAGTCCCAATACTCCACATGTGTCCTTGGTCTATGTTGATTAGTTACACAGGGGTTGAATGCAGTTTTTGAATCCTTGCTCATTGATTAAAATCCAGATGTATCACTGTTTAGTCTAATTATTCCAGTTACATAACTGAAACCTATCAAAAATTATTATCAGGCAAAAGTGGTAAATATCAAATGAGAGGTTCTAAAATATCTGGGAGAAATAAATAAGAGAAACTGTAGAAAAAAGTAGGTACTTGAGCAGAAAAGTTAAATGTCATTTGAGATGACAAGGTTTCTGACATTAAACTCAGATGTAATGGTAAAGTTGTTTAGTTAATATGGAAATACTGTAAATGTTAGATTGAAAATGAAGCAGAAAAATCAAATATTTCTAAAGAAAGCTTGCATAGCAAGAATCTAAATAAATGTCAGAGGCATGGATAAGTTCATTAAATTGAGATAGACAAAGTCATTGTGTCTCCTTGCAAATAAATAATTCTCATATGTGGTAGCTACTGAGTCAAACAAAATGTTGTGTTATCTACCCGGTTTCTCTTAACCAGCTTAATTTGAATCATGCAGTTTAGAGAAGGTGCTTTAATATTTGAATTTCAATTGCTTTCTTCTGTAGCAACAAGAAAAACTTGTTTATCAGTCTTTAAATTTTTTTCCTCTGGAATCTTTTTACCATTTAAAGAGTCTAGGAAAAATCATAGGCTTTCTAAAAATTATTCAGTAGAAATGAAAAGGTACAGTCTACTGATTATATCTGCTAACCTATATTGTAATATTACTATGCTATACATTTTGCTTTAAAGTTTGCATTTGGCTTTAAAGTTTGTTCAGAAAATGCTTTCATCTGTATACAATGTAATAATGTATATGATGGATGAGGGAGTGTTTCCTTTGTTCTTTGATCAAACCATAAGCATTAAACTAAGAATAAGCAAAGGACTCTAATTATTTGGTCTTAGAGATAGCATTATTCTAAGTAAAATATCAGCTAACTTCAAAATGGCACCAATTTAATTTACTCTTATTTTATATGGAAGTTTTTTTGTGAAACAACTTTTGCATTTATAACATCAAAGTACTGGTATTACAGATCAGTTACCATAGAAATTATCTTGTATTTTACTGATTATAAGAGAAACGTGGTTATAGAATGAGCTAGAATTTGTGGTGACCCAAGCTAAACCTCTAAGTGCAAATACATGAAGTCTAATTAATCAAATTAATTCATTAATTTACACATGCAATGCTTCATTGATATTTAAATCGAACATCTGTAAACACTGACTTCTGAAGATAAGCTAGCCAAGAGATATATGTATGGACATATATGTGTATGCACACATTTTGACTTTTGTGGCATCTTCCTCTGGCCATTCCTGTGCGTGTATGTATGTTCTCTAGTTCTTGATTATTGAGCATTATTTTGTTTTGAAATTTTATTTTTTCAAAAAGCAAGCACTAAGCTAATTTATCATTTTTATCAAGTTTTGTCAAGTATTTGTTTATATCCTGAGGAAAAGTGTCAAAGAAAATTTATACTCTCACCAGCAGTCCCAGAGTTTACCACTCATGAGAGAGCATTCTCTAACAATTTATCAAGTTGTCTCTTAGTTCTAACTTGCATCTTTATTTAATCCTTATCATTTTTATAATTTTATGGACATCTTCATTTTATATTTTATGACTTGCTATCCATGTTTTTTGGTGTTTATACATTTACTGAAATAGTCATGTTTGTTGATTTGCAGGAACTCTTTATATAGAAGAATAGCAATGATTTGTATGCTCTGAGTATGTGTGTATCTGCTGTTGTTCTGATTTGATTAAATTTTATTTAAGATACCAAGTCTTTCTCTTTATGGTTGCCTTTAGACTTTATTCTGAATGTATTCTGTTTCTAAAAATCTATTATTAATTGCAGGTTGAATATGTAAATTAGATGCATTATTAAATTTTAAATATAGACAGAGCTATGTTTTTATCTTGAGTTTCTTTCCTTTTTCCTCTATCCCTCCCTTCCTTCTTCTACTTCCTTCCTGAATCTTCTTGGTAACTGGCTATAGATTTTAAGGATTTCCCGCAGATGTAGTATGATTTAGAACTGCCATAGAAGGCATGGTTTAATGTGTGATATGATTGTCAATAACATTGTTTTATCTGTTCTATTCAGGCTTTAAAATACATGTCGATACAGTAAAATCTTTGATATAGTTTTTGATTCTTCTGATAATGAGTTGGCCAAAAACTTCATTTGGGTTTTTCTGTGACATTTTACTGTTCAAGATATATATTTATAATGAAGCTCATCCTGTAGGACCAAGTTCATATGGAAAATATAATTTGTTACTTTTTTAAGGAAAATAATAACTTCATTATCAGTGTTAACTCATGTTTGGTTTTCATTATTTTAAAGAATTTACGCATAATTTAAGTTATTCATCTGACAAAATCCCACAGGAAATCCAAGCATGTGCTTATACAGTTTAATCAAGCATTCTTCTTAAAAAAAAAGATTCTTTTAAACAAATTTATTCATTTTTGGCTGTGCTGGGTCTTTGCTTTGTCAACTGGCTTTCTCGAGTTGCAGTGAGCGGGGAACACTCTCTAGTTGGGGTGCCTGGGCTTCTCATCGAGGCAGCTTCTCTTGTTGGGGAGCTCGGGCTCTTGGACAGTACGTGGGCTCATGGTTGAAGCTCCTAGGCTCTGGAGCTCTGGGGCGAGCACACTTAGTTGCTCCACAGCATGTGGGATCTTCCCCAATCAGGGACTGAATCTGTGTCTCCTGCGTTAGCAGGAGCCGCCAGGGAAACCCCAGTCATGTAGTTTATCAGACTCTTGTTTTGCCTTTCAACTCAATCGTATCTTAGACTGCCTTTACATGTGAACTGGCATGAAGTAACAGATTATTCAAGTAGGATATAATTTTACATACAAGATAAAGAGATATGCTGTGTTTTTTTGTCAGGAGTTTCAGAATTAATGTTCATTAAATATAATTTAAAATATTTGCATCCTAAAGTGGAATTTGAAATTGCCATAATACATAAACCTATTCAAGAGATTTGCACTAGACAAGATTAAGGACAATCCTGTTTGAAATAGTTCAGTTCAGTTCAGTCAATCAGTCGTGTCCGACTCTTTGTGACCCCATGAATCGAAGCACGCCAGGCCTCCCTGTCCATCACCATCTCCTGGAGTTCACTCAGACTCACGTCCATCGTGTCCATGATGCCATCCAGCCATCTCACCCTGGGTCATCCCTTTCTCCTCCTGCCTCCAATCCCTCCCAGCATCAGAGTCTTTTCCAATGAGTCAACTCTTCGCATGAGGTGGCCAAAGTACTGGAGTTTCAGCTTCACCATCATTCCTTCCAAAGAAATCCCAGGGCTGATCTCCTTCAGAATGGACTGGTTGGGTCTCCTTGCAGTCCAAGGGACTCTCAAGAGTCTTCTCCAATATCACAGTTCAAAAGCATCAATTCTTCGGCGCTCAGCCTTCTTCACAGTCCAACTCTCACATCCATACATGACCACAGGAAAAACCATAGCCTTGACTAGATGGACCTTAGTCAGCAAAGTAATGTCTCTGCTTTTGAATATACTATCTAGGTTGGTCATAACTTTTCTTCCAAGGAGTAAGCGTCTTTTAATTTCATGGCTGCAGTCACCATCTGCAGTGATTTTGGAGCCCCAAAAAATAAAGTCTGACACTGTTTCTACCGTTTCCCCATCTATTTCCCA
>SJYQ01004457.1:746218-765721 GCA_006410935.1 Redunca redunca
GGGGGCTCCAAAATCACTGCAGATGGTGACTGCAGCCATGAAATTAAAAGACGCTTACTCCTTGGAAGAAAAGTTATGACCAACCTAGACAGCATATTCAAAAGCAGAGACATTACTTTGCCGGCTAAGGTCTGTCTAGTCAAGGCTATGGTTTTTCCAGTAGTCATATATGGATGTGAGAGTTGGACTGTGAAGAGGGCTGAGCACCGAAGAATTGATGCTTTTGAACTGTGGTGTTGGAGAAGACTCTTGAGAGTCCCTTGGACTGCAAGGAGATCCAACCAGTCCATTCTAAAGGAGATTAACCCTGGGATTTCTTTGGAAGGAATGATTCTGAAGCTGAAACTCCGGTACTTTGGCCACCTCATGCGAAGAATTGACTCATTGGAAAAGACTCTGATGCTGGGAGGGATTGGGGGCAGGAGAAGAAGGGAACAACAGAGGATGAGATGGCTGGTTGGCATCACTGACTTGATGGACTTGAATCTAAGTGAACTGTGGGAGTTGGTGATGGACAGGGAGGCCTGGCATGCTGCAATTCATGGAGTCGCAAAGAGTCGGGCACAACTGAGTGACTGAACTAAACTGATATAATGTTTCTGACCTATAAGAGTAACCAGCAATACAGTATTGGTAGCCCTGTTTCGAGTACATGCACTGCACTAGGTTTTGGAAAGGCTACACAAAGGTTTGAGGTCTGGCTTTGATGCAGTTACAAATTCACGTATTCAGTTGTCTTCATCACTTTCCCAGTAAGGTTTTTTCCTTGTAGCATGTAAACATTGAATCTGAAGCTATGAAGAACTGGTAGTCTCTGCTTCATAAAAGAGAGAACCTCAAAAGCGACGGTGACAGGAAAAAACTTAAGATTATAGTTACAGAGGAAGAGTCTTTGGATGCTATTGCCAGATTATATTTTGTTTAAATCACTAACGCCATGATTATTTTTAAACTCTAGCTTTTTAAAAAAGGAACTAAAGAATGGTATACTGTCAGTTCTTATTATCAAAACGTCCAGACTTCTGGCTTAAGAACTATAATCATCATTTCTGAATATATGTACATGCTTTTTTGTATCTACCCAGTACCCTCATGCACACGTCTCTACATACATTAAGACAACCCTTAATAAACAGGTTTGACACTGCCTCAGGTCTAAATTGATTCACTGTCTGAATCAATGCAGAACTGTATACTTTAAAAAGGTATTTGATCTTTAACCAATGAGGTGCTTGACCTTGGATAAACCCTGTGCCCTATCTAACTTTCTAACAAAATATTGTATAAGATTTCCATGGGGCTCCTGGTTTTATCATACACCACTGTTACAAACTGAAATATTCCCCTCACATTTGTATGTTAACGTCTTAATCCCCACTGTGAGTATATTTGGAGAGAGGACTTTTACATAAGTAATTAAGGTAAATGAGGTCATAAAGTCAGGGCCCTAATCCAAGAGAAGCGATGTCTTCATCAGAAAAGAAAGAAGTGTCAGATCACTCTTTCAATGCACACACAGAGAAGTAACCATGAAGACACAGAGAAGAGCCATCACCTGTAAGCCACATACAGTCTCACCAGAAACCAACCCCATCGCCTGTGAGCCACAGAGACGGGTCTCACCGGAAACCAACCCTGCTGGCATCTTGCTCTTAGACTTCCAGCCTCCAGAACTGTGAAAACATTGTTTCCGGTTGTCTAAACCACCCAGTCCACGGTATTATGTAATGTCAGCACAACCAGACTAATGTCTGTTAAAAAAGATCTTTGATCAGTTTTATAGAGATAGAAGCTACAATGGTGAAGTATATTACCAACATTTGTTACAGACTGTTAGTATGGGCAGTCTTAAATTTCCATGAATGTAAAAAAAAAAAACAAAAAAAACTACCTCTTNAAAAAAAAAAAAAAAAAACTACCTCTTACCTTACAATAGCAGTGAATGAAAACCCATTTCTTCATTTATATAATTGATTATATGTAGTTTTAATATCAATATAAAGTTAATGTCTGCTTCTCATTTTTTTTCATTATCATCTATTTAGTAATTTCTAAGTATAAGATATCACATTTTTAGATCCTGTCATTTTATTTGTCTCAATTTTAATAGTAAATATATAATTAACTATGAAAACATATGCTTGTTTCCTAAGTCAATTCTCAGATAGGCTGTATGCATTCAAATTTCTTGTAGCATGTCAGTTGTCACATACCCTATCAACTCTCAGATGTGTCCAGTAATGGAAGGAAACATGATAATTAAAATTTGATATGACTTTGTGTCCTTTTATTTTTTACATATGCATTAATTTTACATTTTTTATCTGACACATAATGTGTCATTTGCTGCTACTTTCTGAGCATGTGTAATTGATCCAGCAGAAATTGACCCATCTGCCTCTTTGGAGAATAAGTGGCATGCTCACCTTCCATTAAGGTCTTCAGTCACTTCCTTTATAAAGTCACTGGTGGGTTACTCATTTTGGGTTTTAGGCTTAGGTTCTCAGCCATGAATGGAAAGCAGTTATTATAAGATATTAATTAAGATAATATTTATTCATTTATTGCAATGTGGTAACTCTTTGGTTGAATGAAGTTCTTCAAAAGTTATTGCTTCTGCCTGAGTCGCAGTTCTTAAATTTCATGTCTTTCCATAATTGGCCTTTATTACAGTGACCTCCCTCACCTATGTGCATTTAATGATCATAGTCATAAACACTGTGCCTTGGGTAAGTTTATACTGATTATGCGTCACAAGATAATTGCCAAATGGATCATATTGAAATTAGTCAAGATTTTTTTTCATGGAGAGATATCCCCAAAGTAGCATACAAGTGCATAAAGTAGGGCAGAATTAAATTTTTTAAAAAAATCATTTATTAGCTGCTTAATTCCATCACTGTGTTCATTTCTTATGGTTACTTTCCTCCCTTGAGATCACCATCATCAGGAATGTATGCAGTAGTTCTATCCAAAATGATGATTAGAAAATTCTGTTGTGTGCATAAGTGTGTCAGAATAAGAAAACAGGCAAATTCAGGCTGTTAGTAAAAAAAAAAAAAAAAAATATTTAATATCACTCCTGCAATTACACCTGGCTGTGGAACTACTAGTTGGATGAGTGGTAGGGTTTATTTATTTATTATACAGATATTTATCTGAAGGCCTACCATGGAGATCTCTACTCTCCTTCCCTCTCTTTTAGAGAAAACAATTTGAATGGTGTTTTGCATTTATCCTTGAGATGATTATGATCTAATTTTGTTCTTTCTCAGACGGATAAGGAAGGAAGTAGAGGCCCGGAGGGAAAGGCAAAGGCTATGTACTAATTCAGAGCATTAAAAAGGCAATCTACGACTGTAATTTTAATTAGCCCTAACAATCTCAGCAAGGTGAATTGACCATCTGTGGTTTAGAAGACGAACTGCTGACGGTGGTGAAAAGCTGCCCAAAAGGGCATTCCATGCCAACGTTTTCCTCAACCATTAGAAGTGCACGGTACCCCAGAAGGAGTTTAACTCTGTGCAAGGACTGGGACTAAATTAGACAGGAGTGTTGTAATTAAAGTGAGCAAGAGTTAGGGCTTCCCTAGTGGTTCATGGGTAAAGAATCTGCCTGCAGTGCAGGAGACCTGGGATCAATCCCTGCTTCAGGAAGATCCCTTGGAGAAGGGCATGGCAACACATTCTGGTATTTTTGCCTGGAGAATCCCATGGACAGAGGAGTCTGGCAGGCTGCGGTACATGGCGTCGCACAGAGTCAGACACAACTGAAGTGACTAAGCAGCAGCAAGAGTTAGTATCAGTTGTGCTTGCCAGTTTTTAAAGACCAGTGAGGAGATATATACACACATATAAAAATTATAAACATCCTGTATATTATATAAGTATATATATTATATATATAAAATATATATCTATTTCTTATATACTATCTGGAGAAGGAAATGGCAATCCATTCCAGTATTGCCTGGAGAATCCCATGGACAGATGAGCCTGGTGGGCTACAGTCCCTGGGGTCACAAAGAGTTGGACACGACTAAGTGACTAACATACTATCTAATGTTTTTCTGATTTAATACTTAATATATCTAGGTATATACTCATTTCAGTAGTTTTACATAGGTGTGGACTCATCTTTAGAGTAATCTGGTATGTTTCAGCAAGAAGCCGCCAGAGGATACCTAGTATCCGGACACCTGAAATTCACGCTGTAAGACCGAGGCTTCCCCCACCACTTGGTGGCAGTGTACCTCATGGCAAAAATTAACCAACTTGAAAACACAAGTCTTCAAATGGATGATGTTGTAGAATTTGGAGTTTCTATCTGTACGTTGATCTATTTATTCATTTGTTCAACGAATGTGTTTTTAAAATGCAATAATATCTGTCCTAATGCTTAAAGAAACATCCTTATTGAATATCATTCATTGTAATTCACATACTATACAGTTCTTTCTCTATGAAAGTGAAGTGAACGTGTTAGTTGCCCAGTCATCTCTGATTCTTTGTGACCCCACGGACTATAGCCTGCCAGTCTCCTTTGTCCATGGGGATTCTCCTCTGTCCATGGGATTCTCCAGGCAAGAAGACTGGAGTGGGTTGCCATTTCCTTCTCCAGAGGATCTTCCCGACTCAGGGATCGAACCCAGGTCTCCTGCATGGCAGGCAGACTCTTTACCTTCTGAGCCACCAGGAAATAGATTTCCCTATTCTGGAAATATGAACAAAGTCATTCAAGACATTGTGTTTTATGACTGATTTTTTAGACAGCATAATATTTTCAAGGCTCATCCTTGTGGTATGTATCAGTACTCCGTTTCTTCTGTGGTCAAATAGTATTCCATTTGTATAGATAGACTGCATTTTATTTATCCACTCAGTTGATATGCATTACAATTGTCTTCACCTTTTGCCTAGTGTGAATAATTCTATGTGACACTTGTGTACAAGTTTTTGTGTAAACCTATGTTTTTTATTCTCTTAAGTATATACCTAGAAGTGAAATCGCTAGTTGTGTGACAGCTGTGTGTTTAATCATTTGAGTAAACACCAGGCTGTTTTCCAAAACTAGTATTATTTTACATTCTCCACAGCTGTGTATGAGTATTTCTGTCTCTCTACAGCCTCGCCAACACTTGTTAATACCTGACATTTTTATTCTAGCCAACCTAGTGTGTCCAAAATGGTATCTCATTGTAGGTTTGGTTTGAATTCCCCTCATGACTAATAATGTTGAGTATTTTTTGTGGGATTATTGCCCGTTTGTGTATCTTTCTTGAAGAAAATTCTATTCAGATTCTTTGCCCATAATTTACATAATTTAATCTCCAGGGTCCACAGTACAGGTTTCTTCAGAATCTCTTTAACAGGCTAGTGTTTGGGAAATGCTGTGTGCCGTTAGCCAAGACGATAGAGTTAAAAGCCACTTTTTTCCCTATGTTTGTGGGATGAAAGAGTGTTTTAGAAGAAGAATATCCCATTATCAGCAGTAAAGCTACACCAGTTTAGCTTACACGTAATTGCAACTTACTATGTATATTTCTGTGGGAGCTGCCTTCCTAATTAGAAGGGGAATTTTACCATGGTTAGTGGGTATAGCCATTTTTTTGTTCTTTCAGTTCAGACCCATTACACATTTTGTAGGAAGCAACATGACGTCTTTTTAATCACAGCCCAGTTTTCCCTCCTGCTAAGGAGAACTACGGGTGATATTTGTGAGCACCTACCTCTTCTTTAGAGGATCAGCAAAGAAAATAATTAGCCCTGGTGATTAAATTATGTCATTTAATTTTCCTTTGGTGTGTTCTTAGTGACATGCAAAATATAGTGAATCCAACCGCTGAATTCATGGTCTTAACACTTTATCACTGATTTCCAGTGTATGAAAACAAAGATTTCAAACGAGCCTGGAGATTGTGTGTGTGTGTGTGTGTGTGTGTGTGTGTGTGTGTGTGTGTGTGTGTGTGCATTCCTTAAAGGATGGTTAGTCAGGGAGAGGTGGGGATTGTGTATGTAATATTATGTTTCTCTTTTAGAATGCTAATTTAGGTTGTAAAATAACCTTGGGGATTAAGATTCCACAGGGTCGCTGTGTAGACTTAGGCAGGAAGGCAAAGGGAAAGGAGGAGCATTTTCCTTCTTTGATTTTCTTGAAACAGAAATAAATTCATAAGAAATAAATTCTGGCCTCAGAAGAAGATATCAGTGAGCGAGTTTTCCTTCCACTTCTCATGACTGCCTTCATGTAAACAGAGGAACAAGTTTATTCACATCTCCACTGTAAACTGCATGGTTTTCTTCTTTTTGGCTTAATGCTTTATGGGATATTTTGTTTATATCAGCATCTCTCCTAAAATCAGAAGCATTTGTATGAAGGTGAAGCTCATCTTTTATTCTAGCCACAGCACCTTCTTCCACCATCCTGGTCTTCCGTCTGCTTTTCCAGTGTGCTCCAGTACTTGATGATGTTTCTGGGTGAGCGACTGAGAACACAGTTCTGGATCTGTGCGTGGTCTGTGCACTGGACCAGCGGCAACTCATCTGCAGAGCTGCTATGAAGATTGTATGTGTTTGTGCTAAACTGCTTCAGTTGTGTGTGACTGTCTATGACTCTGCGGACTGTAGCCCACCAGGCTCCTCTGTCCATAGGATTCTCCAGGCAAGAATACTGGAGTGGGTCGCTGTGCCCTCCCCCAGGGTATGAAGATTACGCTGAGTGAAATGATACATGTTTAATGCAGCTTCAGGACACTGCCTAGAATGGAGCAGATATTTGATAAGTGGCATCATTATCATTATCTGGCCATTAGTGTGCATTCTGCTTGATTACTCAAACTCAGAATGCAAGTCTCATTTAGATTTTATAAGTTGGATGGGTCTTGCCATCTCCTGACATTTCAGGGAAGCTCCAGGAGAAAGAAGCTGTGTTAGAGGCGCATTCTAGAAGGGACTCTAGAAGGTGGAACTTGGGGCACTAAAATTTATCTAACATATGGAATCACTGAACCAAAGTTGGAGAACTGAAGGAAAATGAATGAGTTCTGCTGCCTTGAGTGGGCTCTAGAGTCTAGTGATTTGGACATGAACCAGTGTCTAGTATATATGAAGCATTAAATAAATATTAGCTGTTATGATTTTAAGAAATCTGAGCTAGAAGTATTATAGACTTTCTTACAGGAACTTAAGAAGTATTCTACCATTAGTTACTATTTACCAAAGACTGTGCAAAATGTCAGCATTGTAAATTATTAAGTGAAAATCACCTAGAAAATAAATATTCACAATTAAGTTACTTTGGATAATAAGGAATCTTTATCATTCACATATATTATACACATGAAAACTTTCAAAATAAGTAAATAGAGTTTGGTTTAATGAATATGTTCTCAGTGTTGCAATACATTAAACCCAGTCATGAGTTTTGGGCACTCTTTTTCTTATATCCTACTTATATCAAATCTATAATAGTTCAACCTCCAGAATGTATTTCAGATCTACGTGCTTTTCTCCATCTTGACTTTCCTCACTCTAAATAAATCCAACAACTCTCACCCGTTACCTGGAACAGACCTATAATATCCTGTCTCTCCATCAGTGGGATATATTACTGTATTCCATTCTCACCCAGAACAATATTGTTAACAGTTTAATCAGAATACATTACATCCCTCCTTAGAAACTGAAACTCTTAAGGCCCTTCAGTTTTTTTGTTTTTTTTTTTAACTTTACTAAACTAAAAACTCCTTACCACATCTTACTGACTGCTGTGGGATTTAGCTTGTGTTAAATTTTCTAACTTCATCGTGTCTTACTTAACCTTTCTTCCTGAGCCTCCCATCCTGGCTTCCTGTCTGTTCCTTGAACAAACCAATTTTCAGTCTCAAGTATTTGGGGGCAGCTTCCAGTTCCCTTGTGGCTCAGCTGGTTAAGAATTCTCCTGCAATGAGGGAGACCTGGGTTCGATCCCTGGGTCGGGAAGATCCGCTGGAGAAGGGAAAGGCCACCCACTCCAGTATTCTGGCCTGGAGAATTCCATGGACCAGTCCACGGGGTCGCAAAGAGTTGGACACGACTGAGTGACTTTCACTTTGCAGTGTCTGGAGTTATCTTTCCTTAGCTCTTTGAGTGACTGCTCCTTACCCAGATCATATCACAAATATCACCTTCTTATGGAGCTTGCCCTCCTTGTCCACTCTGACGGCAGCAGCCTCTTTCAGTTACTCTGCTCCACCATCCTGTTTTTTTCCCTTTGTGGTACTTAGTGCGATCTGTTATTATCTCTGTCCTCATTCTGCCTTCAAAAGAGTAGAGTCCTTATCTATTGATTTCATTGTTATGTTTCCCCAGGAACTAATCAATCAATCATTGTGTTGAATTAACGATATTTTGCCATCACCATCTGCATCAATGTTTTCATAACTTACACTTATTGGGCACACATTATGTGCCAGGCATTGTGCAAAATGCTGTTTTCTCAAGTAATAGATCCAAAATCTCTAAGGGAGGTAGTCTTATTTCCGTTTTTATCTCCACTTTAGAGATGAGGAAAGTGAGACTCATCATCATTCCCCATGTTGTCACCATCATCACCATGACCACCATCATTTTAGGAAGCAGGATTAGAATGGGTACTTTCTCGGAAAGTGGTCAGAGAAAGGAATAGGGCCCTTAGATGGAGAAACTCCATCAAGACAGCCCAAAGGAGTCAGTCAGACAGGTGGATCATCAGGGCAGGCTTCTGGTAAACAAACACAACCCCCCTCCCCAAAATCTTAGACGTTGTATAATTCTCAAGGTTTGATCTCCAGGCTAGTAGCACTGGAGTCACTTGTGAAAGTAAAAATGAAGTCACTCATCGTGTCTGACTTTGCGACCCCACAGACTAGAGCCTACCAGGCTCCTCCATCTGTGGGATTTTCCAGGCAAGAGTACTGGAGTGGGTTGCCATTTCCTTCTCCAGGGGACCTTCCTGACCCAGGGATCAGGGATCGAGCCCAGGTCTCCTGCATTGTAGGCAGATGCTTTACTGTCTGAACCACCAGAAAAGTCCACAGCATCACTTGTAAGCCTGTTAGAAATGCAAATTTGCTGCCCTTGCCTACTGAATCAGAAACCCTGGAGTTGGATGCAAGAAACTGCATCTCAATAAAGCTTCCTAGAGAATTCATAACCACTTCTTTAAGAAAAAGAAGACCTATCTGGGAGGTAGCAGAAGAAAAGTGAAATTAATAAGAGTAAGACAAGACATTCATTCAAAAACCAAAACCAACAGCCAAAAGTAAGGTTAACAGGCCATGTGCAAAGACACAGACCTGTTATCAAGGCTGGAGGATAAGGGGGGGAGGGGCTTCGATATAAGGAGGAACAGTCAAGGTAGAGAATGGGGTGGCAGGAGGGAGACAAGTACGCTTAGACACCATCCAAATGGGCTTAATTGCTCTCACCTGCAGCACTTGCTTAAGTTGTTAAAATTTTCCTCTGATACACAGGATTAGCAAGGGAGCATGAGATTGGACTAAGCCAAAAGCAGAATTAAAAAAAGCAAAAACAAGGCTCCCATGGCCCCAGGTATATCTACTGGAATGATGTGGGCCTCGGGATGAAGATGGGCCACGATGACTGCCCTGAGACAGATCTAAGTTTGCAGATGACTCTGAAACTGTTCCAGTGAGATGGATGTATCTTGCAAGAACACTTTGTAATAGGCAAAATAACAGAGGATACATTTCAGCTGCGGCAAGTATGACACAATATGTCTGGGGAAAGGTAATCCAAACAATGCTGGTAATATGAATTACTCTCCTGTATTACTTTTGTCCAGGGAAAAACTTGATGTCTGAATCTGTGTCAACTATTTCTTGAAGATAGTCCAGTGCAGAGTGGCAGCTCAAAAGATCGACCAAATGCCAGAGATAGCATTAAAAAAAATGGATAAAATTAAAAAAAAAAAAAACAGGATTATATAATTTTGTTAAATCTTTGAACAGAATGAATAATGTTTCTGAACTTGGAGTAGAGATCATGGTTCTACTGAGTATATTCTATCAAGGCCATAAAACAGAGAAGCCTGAAAGTTTAACAGAACTGATCAAAGGAATAAAATAGTAAGACCAGATGAGAATTTTTCAGTTCAGAAAAATGATGAGTGAAAAGAGACACAATCAAATTCATGTCCATGAAGGATATTAGTAAGTGGAGCTTGGTCATTCAACAAATTCAAGAATACTATACCTTGGAGAACGTTCTTGAAGCTTGAAGGTAACTTTAGGATGAAAAAAGAAAAGACAAAGTATTAGATTTCTTTTTATACCTGGTGGTAAATTTGTTGATGTTGTTCCCCACAAGTGAGTTCATAAATCAGAAAGATAATAAGTAATATAAATAACAATTTGATTTTAGAAAATATTTAAAATTGTTTCCTTAACATTTAAGAAAGACATTATTTGGAGATACATTAAAATTTATGCATTCTCATGAAAATTAGACTCTAGTAATTAATGGCTGATTCACTATTATAGTTTTAAATTAGTCTTTATCATATATGTATATATACACAATCAAACACTCATATTCACACACATGAACATACATATATAAATTTGTATTTGCTCTCCTTTAAAATTTTATGAAAGAAACATGTACAGATTAATTATAGATACATTTTAAAATGCAGGAGTATACAAATAGTAAACAGTAACACAAATACTATGCAAATAGTATGCAAGTAGCTTACTAGTATACTATTAATATTTTACTATGCTATTTTCTGTACATGGTTAAAATTTGTACTTGATTCTAATTTTTAAATGTATTTACTGACTCTAGAATTTTGTCACTATGTAGATTGTTGATTTAATAAGCATTTTTAATCATAATAACGTGAAAATACTAATAGTCTGTGAAACCACATTTACCAGAATGTAAGGTTTTGACTGTATAGTCCAAAATGAGTTAGACTGTGAACACATTTTGTTTTATTTTTTAATCTGGTTTTAGTATTCAGGTTTATTATACTCATGAAATTAAGTAGTTTTCTAATTCTGCATTATTTCTGTAAGCACATTTTATTTATAATGTCTTTTACATTTTAACACTATGCTGTTTAGTATGTAAAGACTGCTTATGTCTTTATGTGGTATATCTTTTAATAGAACATACAGGCTCCCATGGACGGAGGAGCCTGGTTGGCTCCAGTCCATGGAGTCGCTAAGAGTCGGACACAACTGAGTGACTTCACTTTCACTTTTCACTTTCATGTATTGGAGAAGGAAATGGCAACCCACTCCAGTGTTCTTGCCTGGAGAACCCCAGGGTTCGGGAGCCTGGTGGGCTGCCGTCTATGGCGTTGGACACAACTGAACTGACTTAGCAGCAGCAAGGGTAGTCTGTGTTTGTTCATATCTACCCAATTTGAAATAATTTGTCTTTTCTAAGGAGAGATTCACTTAGTCATTTATTATCATACACAATTTAAATTATTGTCATGAGATATTTGAGAAAACAGATTCTGTGTTTGAATACTGATGCTGTTTACTGGCTATTATTGAGAATTTGCATGAAGACTTAAATAGTGAATTTAAAGTACTTGGTATAATTTTTGCCACAAAGTATTCTCTGAAGTAGCAGATGGCGCTAGTGGAAAAGAACCCACCTGCTCCTCCAGGGGACATAAGAGATGCAGATTTGATCCCTGGGTGGAGAAGATCCCCTGGAGGAGGGCATGGCAACCCACTCCAGCATTCTTACCTAGAGAATCCCATGGACAGAGGAGCCTGGCGGGTTACAGTCCATGGGCTCACCAAGAGTCAGGCAGAACTGAGGTAGCTTAGCACGCAAGCGTGCATATATATATACACACTACATCTTCTATGTGTTTTAATTGATATATGGAAGCAGTTTCTGTATCATTTACAGGGATGGTGGATATAGTGATGGTTAAAACTTAAATTCTCTAAGCGGAGATCCCATCCACGTATCTCATATTTTTAACATTCAGAAAAAAGCAAGGGAGATTTTCCCTTTGTTATTACTGTAGTGGTTACTAGGACTTGGAAGTGATGGCTAATGAGAATATCAATGTTTGGCGATAAACCTGGGTTTTAAATAATAGGAAAGAGGTTATTTTGGTGAATGACATTTCTCTATCTCACTTTATACAAGGAGTATACAATTGGTGGAAGCAGAGCTGCTTCTTTGGGAATGTGGATGATTGAAGAACCAGATTTGCCTCCTCAAGGTGAGAGCCTGGTAAAGAAGCTAACAGTGTTAGAGTTAGGAAATGACACCTCTAGGGTCCAAGTTTTCTTAACACAGGACTGGGGGATTTTGGCAGAAAGTAACACCTGTGGCTAACAATTTGTTACATAAGTGAATATTGAGACACTGGGTCAATAACATTTGAGTAACAAAGATGTATAAACACATCTCTAGTCAATGAGTTGTTAAATCCAAAAGTTAAAGGCAAAATCACTAAAGACCAGGAATTCCAACCCTTTAGTTCTGCATGGAAACTGGCTATGTTATTGCAGCCAATAGTCTGAAGCCTAGAGTCACAGTCTTTGAAGAAGCAAGGCAAAAAGACCCAGTTTTCCTGAAAGTTTTACAAGCAAGAGCGCATGGAAAGCATTGATAAGTGGTAGGTAAAGGAGAGGGAGTTAAGAAATCTATTCAAAGAAGAAAGAGATTTTTTAAATGTATAGCAAAGGTGCTTATAGTGTGATTTCTACCAGCAGCAACATCATCTGGGAATATGTTAGAAATGCAAAATTGTTCTCCACCCCATACCTACTGCAAAAGACACGGCAGAGGAAGGGGCCCAACCATCTGTGTTCCCTCGGGGGTTTGTAATGTAGGAGAAGCAGCGGACTGTAGAGGAAATCAGGGGCCATTCTGTACGTGGATCAACAACTCCATCTCCAACCGTAGCCACAGATGGCATCACTGTATTACAGCTTAATGTGATACTCGTGGTGAGAAACTTAAAGGATCCAGGGCTTTACTTTATTGTCTGTTTTAGTCTAGCTTGTTTTAGAAGGCGGGTTAATGACATGATAGATCACTTCTCATCAACTCTCTTGGGGGCATTTGAATTGATAACAACTAAGCTATCAAAAATATGTGTGTTTCTAGAATACCAAATGTCTACAAAATGCTGGATAAATAAACAGTGTTGTTTAGTCAGTAAATCGTGTCCGATTCCTCTTTTGCGACCCCATGGACTATAGCTTGCCAGATTCCTTCTGTCCATGAAATTTCCCAGGCAAGAATACTGGGGTGGCTTGCAATTTCCTTCTCCAGGGGATTTTCCCAACCCAGGGATTGAATCTGTATCTCTTGTATTGGCAGGCATTTTTTTATTTTTTAGCCACGGAGCCATGAAATATCATGTTACTATGTTGTACTAATTATAAATGAAGGTCACTATTACAGTCCTGCTAAATTTGACATTTATTCTCCTAGTCTCCCCCATATCTTCCATTGTTGGTGCATGAACTTAGATTTTGACCCAAAATAAAATAAAATAAACCTTTCTAAGATTTATATGAGTAATGCTTAAGAACAATACAATATTAAATTTGTCATAGTTTTAAAAACTCACCTCCCTTTACTTCCCCACTTACCTTGAAAACATACCAGAAATATATTGATATGGGTGTGTGAAAAATTAGAGCCAGTAACCCAATCCAGGGCCAGAATGTGGCTCTTGCCTCCAGTGTGACACTTAAGGGAATGCCCCCAAACTCAGTAATCAAGATGAATACTATTTAAAAGCTATATTTTAAAAATCAAAATAAAATAAAAACCTTGATCAACAAAATATGAATCTATTTGATAGGCATAGTCTGGTCATGATTTTGCAAGAAGCATCACACTTGCCTCACCTTAATCCTGGTCTTGTTGCATCTAATTGCCACTCTTGGTCCCATTAAGAACACTCTGGTTAACAGCAGTTTTCTGACTGGTTCTGCTTGTCTTGACTCTGGGTTGGCCTAAGTATATATACATTGAAACATACTAGGAATTCAGATCTCCAGGAGTTTTACTTATATAAAATTTGAGGTATCTCCAGAAGAAGAAGTCGGAAATGACTGAGTGGCTTCACTTTCACTTTTCACTGTCATGCACTGGAGAAGGAAATGGCAACCCACTCCAGTGTTCTTGCCTGGAGAATCCCACGGACGGGGGAGCCTGGTTGACTGCCGTCTATGGGGTCGCACAGAGTCGGACACAACTGAAGCGACTTAGCAGCAGCAGCAGCTTTTAACCTAAAACATCTTTATTTTGTAAAAACAAAATTATGTTAAATAAGGCATTCCACAGGGGATGATTTTACGTCAGTTAAGTAGAGAGACATGCTTTGCTCTTGAATAATGCAAAATGTCCACATATTTATACCATCAGCCCTCTATATCCATTGGTATCATATCCACAAATTCTGCATCTGCAGATTGAACCAACCAATTCAGTTCAGTTCAGTTCAGTCGCTCAGTCATGTCCAACTCTTTGAGACCCCATGAATCACAGCACACCAGGCCTTCCTGTCCGTCACCATCTCCCGGAGTTACTCAGACTCACGTCCATCGAGTCCGTGATGCCATCCAGCCATCTCATCCTGGGTCGTCCCCTTCTCCTCCTGCCCCCAATCTCTCCCAGCATCAGAGTCTTTTCCAATAAGTCAACTCTTCGCATGAGGTGGCCAAAGTACTGGAGCTTCAGCTTTAGCATCATTCCTTCCAAAGAAATCCCAGGGTTGATCTCCTTCAGAATGGACTGGTTGGATCTCCTTGCAGTCCAAGGGACCCTCAAGAGTCTTCTCCAACTCCACAGTTCAAAAGCATCAATTCTTTGGCACTCAGCCTTCTTCACAGTCCAACACAAAATGAAAATATTTTTTAAAAATTCAGAAAGTTTCTTGGGACTTCTTGGCAGTCCAGTTGTTAAGATTGCACTTCCAAAGCAGGGGGAAATGGATTTGATCCATTGGGGAACTAAATATGGTGTGGCCAAAAAATAAATACAAAGTTCCAAAAAACAGTACTTGAATACAACAAGGCAACTTTTTGCATAGCATTTGCATTGTATTCCATATTATAATACTCCATATTATAAGTAATCTAGAGGTTATCTAAAGTATACAGGAGGATGTATAGCTTGTATGCAAATACTACACCATTGTATACATAGGACTTGATCGTTGCCGTATTTCTGTATCCACAAAGGGAGGGGGAGGTCCTGGAACCAGTCCCCTTGGATATTGAGGGGTGATGTTTTGGTTGACTCCTTATGCTGGATGCTCTCCAAATCCTGAATTTGGTTGTCTAAGCAAGAACACCTTGACATCAGACTGCAGTGATATAAATAACCGAAAATTCCCTGTAGTTGGAAGTAAGGAGGGTAATAGGAGACCTAGGACAGCAATATATTCTGGTCCACTTAAGGATTTCTAGAGGAAGTTTATCAGAGTGTAACTGATCTCATTAGGTGGCGGTTTGACCACAAGATCCTAACATGTGTGAGAGAGGCAAATGAAAAGTGATCACCTTATTATATCAGTCTTCAAATGTTTTATTACTTTTCCACCTGGAAGTTAGGAACGGGGCTCAGGCCTGCTTATGAGGATCGTGGGGAATACATCTGATGGAAATAGCCATCCATGCACGCTGCCAGAGACGAGAGTCACGTTCCATCTGCCTGCCGAGGTCCCAGGTTCCAAGTTTCCAAACTGCCTGGACAGTTAGGAACAACCCTCTGGCTGAAGTTGCATGTTCAAGAATCCATAAAGGATGCCTACTGAATTTCAAATGTAAAGTGCCCTGGAGTTCTGTTTCTAAGAAGGTAGCTGTACATATTTTCAACAACTCCAGTCTCTTACAGGTAGAAAGACATCTGTTTTATCTTAATTACTGTTAAAGAGCAAGCAAAAGCACATCTCTCTAGGTATTCTAGCTAAGTAAAGTAAAATAATATTAGCAGCACAAAAGTCTTTAAAAGGTGGAGAATACAAAAAGAATGTTATTAGGATTAATACAACATTATTATTGAGTCAGGATATATGTATAGAATATTTTGTGCACTGTTATTTTGTGTGCTATTATGACTTATTGTGGTGCAAACTAACCTTATAAAACTCTCTAGAAATCACTCCTGGTCCTCCTCTTTCTCCAAAACCATTATATTTAAAGAAGTCTTAGGTTACTTTCTTACCCACTAATTCCTCTATCATTGTGAGTGTGTGTGTGTGTGTGTGTGTGTGTGTATGTATGAGTAATTTATTCTGAATATTCAGGACATAGACTGTGTGATACTGAAAAATAAGAGTTATCACTTATTTAGTGCCTTCTTGTACAGCAGACACCACACTAGTATTTCACATGAACTTAGGCACCTGTTTACTATAATTCAGCAAAGTATGCATCCAGTCCCTATTTTATGAATTAGAGGACTGAGACTGAGAGATTAAACGACTTGCACTCATAGCTAATAGCCATCTGAGTCTGGATCCGGATTTATGTTCTTTCATCCCCCGCATGTGAAACCCTGGGTCAGCCCTCTCTCCTGCTGCTTCCAGGCTTGTGACTCTATTCCAGCTCCCAAGCAACTTCCCCTCTTGTTAGCACACCCAGAGTGAACCCTCATCCACTGAGGGCTAAGTTAGACCAGATCTTAGGCTTAACAGTAACATATCTCCTTTAATGAGGGCTTCCCAGGTGGTTCAGTGGTAAAGAATCTGCCTGCTAATGTGGGAGGCACAAAAGATGTGGGTTCGATCTTTGGGTCAGGCATATGCCCTGGAGTAGGAAATGGCAACCACTCCAGTATTCTTGCCTGAAAAATTCCATGGACAGAGGAGCCTGGTGGGCTGCACTCTATGGGGTTCCAAAGAGTTGGGCTTAACTGAGTGTGTGTGTGTGTGTGTGCAGGCACACACACACCTTGTTTAATCTTCACAGTATGTGATGTATCATCATTGTACCCCTATTTCAAATGTGAAAACCAAGGCTCTGAGAGCTTCAGTAAATTGCCTTGGTCACACAGCTAGGGCATAGTTGAATCAAGACTCAGATCCAGATGCATTTTCCTCCAGATGTCATGCTCTCAGTGATTATGTAAATCAGGCTCACGCTATTCCATGCCTCCACTGTGATACAGCAGGGAAACCTTTGGATCAGTAGTCACAGATGTCAAGGTCTTATCCCAGACGTGGCCCTTGCCAAGACCTGTCTCTTACATCTGTGTAAAGTGAAAGTGATGTTGCTCAGTTGTGTCCGACTCTTTGCAACCAAAAGCAGACATTACTTTGCCAACTAAGGTCCATCTAGTCAAGGCTATGGTTTTTCCTGTGGTCATGTATGGATGTGAGAGTTGGACTGTGAAGAAGGCTGAGCACCGAAGAATTGATGCTTTTGAACTGTGGTATTGGAGAAGACTCTTGAGAGTCCCTTGGACTGCAAGGAGATCCAACCAGTCCATTCTGAAGGAGATCAGCCCTGGGATTTCTTTGGAAGGAATGATGCTAAAGCTGAAACTCCAGTACTTTGGCCACCTCATGCGAAGAGTTGACTCATTGGAAAAGACTCTGATGCTGGGAGGGATTGGGGGCAGGAGGAGAAGGGGACGACAGAGGGTGAGATGGCTGGATGGCGTCACGGACTCGATGGACGTGAGTCTGAGTGAACTCCAGGAGATAGTGATGGACAGGGAGGCCTGGCATGCTGCGATTCATGGGGTCGCAAAGAGTCGGACACGACTGAGCAACTGAACTGAACTGACTGAACTGAGATTGTACCAGGCTCCTCCGTCCATGGAATTCTTCAGGCAAGAGTACTGGAGTGGGTTGCCATTTCCTTCTGAGGGGATCTTCCCAACCCCGGTATTGAACCTGGGTCTCCCACACTGCAGACAGATGCTTTACTGTCTGAGCCACCAGGGAATCACCTTACATCTGTAGGGCAATGTTATTAATATTTCCTGCCCTGTGTAAGTCTTATCTTTGTTGTGAGACTTCAGCCAGGTGCCGAGAATGGGATAACTCTCGCCTCAAGTCAGTGCTGAAATACTGTGAGCAGCTTGAGAGGCTGGGGCTGCCGTAATGATCTGCGTGCTGCATCTCACACAAGCTAGAAGAGTTCTTGACTTTGAAGCTTTTCAAGACTCAGACAAAAAGCAAAAAAAAAAACAAATGAAACTCTTGGTAAGAGAGAAGTCAAGGGCATTTCTCAAAAGTGGGAAAAGGCTCCTCTCTATCTCCCTCCTTAGGGACAGAACCAGCTGAAAATGTAATTTAGAGCAGCAGTCCCCAACATTTTTGGCACCAGGGACTGGTTTTGTGGAAGGCAGTTTTTCCATGGACAGTGAATGAATGGTTTCAAGATGATTCCAGCACACTACACTTGTTTTGGTGCTGCTGATCCCACAGGAGGCGGAGTTCAGGCAGTAATGTGAGCATTGGGGAGTGTCGGAAAATGCAGATGAAGCCTTGCTCCCTAGCAGACCCCTCACCTCTTGCTCTGCAGCCCTGTTCCCAAGAGCCCACATACAGCTATCGGTCAGTGGCCTGGGGCTTGTGTGTGCGGGTTCTCAGTCGCTTCAGTCGTGTCCGACTCTTTGTAACCCCATGGACTGTAGCCCTCCAGGCTTCCTCTGTCCATGGGATTCTCCAGGCAAGAACACCGGGGTGGGTTGCCACGTCCTCCTCCAGGGCATCATCCCGACTCAGGGATCGAGAACCTGGAGTCTCCTCTATTACAGGTGGATTCTTTACCACTGAGTCACTGGGCAAGCCCCAATCTAGGGGTTGGGGACCCCTGATTTGGAGGGTTCTGATCTGAAGGAGATCAATCCTGGGATTTCTTTGGAAGGAATGATGCTAAAGCTGAAACTCCAGTACTTTGGCCACCTCATGCGAAGAGTTGATTCATTGGAAAAGACTCTGATGCTGGGAGGGATTGGGGGCAGGAGGAGAAGGGGATGACCCAGGATGAGATGGCTGGATGGCATCACAGACACAATGGACGTGAGTCTGAGTGAACTCCAGGAGATGGTGATGGACAGGGAGGCCTGGCATGCTGTGATTCATGGGGTCGCAAAGAGTCGGACACGACTGAGCGACTGAACTGAACTGATGAACAAATAGAATTGTCAGGATAGCATTCCTCATTGGTAAGTTTCCTTTTATGAGTTTGTTCTGTTTTTCCATTCCCCTCCCACAAATTTATTGCTTCTTAGAATGAATGCAACATGAGGAGTAGTAACAGCTGATAGCTTCTGAAAATAATCCTGAGACTTGCCTCTGAAATTCACAGGAGCTGAGGTCATGTGGTAATGAGTTGGCTACTTTTCTTTTGGTTTCAGAGTAGACTTCAGTGAAGTCCAAGGTTTACTGACCTCCCTGCAGGGCAGACAGGAATAATGAATGTGTTAATGAGGCAAGATACTAAGTCACTGGCAGTAATAGATCTTGTCTTTCTTATTCCAAAACACTAGTGATTTGAGAACTTTGCGG
>SJYQ01004457.1:765735-786417 GCA_006410935.1 Redunca redunca
ACTTTGCGGGGGGGAGGGGGGGAATAAAGGCATATCTACCATTTCTTTTTCAAACTACTTTTCCTGTCTCCTGAGTCTCAATTTGGGGATTATTTTCATCATAAAAACAAGAACTAAATGTCCAAATCCCATCACTAATAGGGACATTTCATCAGTTTGACAAATGTTTCTTAAGGATCTACTTCTGTAGACTCATTGCTAGATACTGAGGCTTCTGCCCTTGAAAAGCTTACATTTTCCATCTCACTCTGTATTGTTAGAGGCTGATGCTATCTTCATGCTAATTCACATGGTCTTTTTCTGTTTCCCTCCATAAGTATTTTTGTATTTCTTACCTCGTCCATCCTATTCCGTCAGGTTATCCCCTTGAATACAAGTTTTAAGGGAAATTTCACAAGAACTTGAATTTCCTACTCTCTTTATACTATTAAAAAAAAAAAATTGCTGTGGTCAAAATACTTAGCACGAGTACCTTCTTAACCAAATTTTAAGTGTACAATACATCACTGTTGACTTTAGGTGCAGTGCTTTATAGCAGATCTCTGGAGCTTATCCATCTTGCTTAGCTGAAACTTCCTGCCCATCAATTATTAACTCCCTATTTCCACCTCCCTCCAGCCTCTACCAAACACTGTTCCAGTGTCTCATTCCTTAAATAAGTGGAATCATCGCAATGTTTGTGTTTCTGTGACTGACGTGTCTCCCTTAGCAACGTATCCTCAAATTTCATTTGGTCATCTCATACTGTCTTTTTCCTGAAAACAAGAATGCTCATTGCTGGAGTTACTCTATCTGGCTGTGTCTGCGTTAGCTTGAAGGTGGTCTATTTGCTGTCTTGACTCATGTCATGCACCCCAGTTGACTGATCCTTCCTTCTAATAAGTCAACTGTTTGAAAACCATCACCATGTTATACCACCTGAGAATCAGCTATCCGACACCCAAACACAATTTGGTTCAGAAGGCTCTAAACAAGCACCCTTCACGTAAGAAATAGGCGGCTTATGTAACTCACACCCAAAGATACTTAAGACAGATTGTGTGGCCATGTCATTTAAGTCTTAAAGACTGGAAGGTTTGCCATCAGTTGCTTAAACCCTTTCTTCACACTTTATGGATACTGGCAGATGAAGACATCGAATGCACCTCCACAGCTGTGGCTGCCTTGAAATGGAGAACCAGATGTTATCTAAATCTTCAGATTTCTATTACAAAGTATTGCCTTGCTTGTTGCTTCTGCTCCCATTGCAGTAAGCTAGAAGACACTCGCGTATTGCTGTGACTGATTGTACATAAGCTTGAAGGGAGTGGGTACTTGGCCCTCAGCCACAGCGGGCAGGTCTGTCACCAAAATGAGGGTCTCTGTTTCCTGACTTCTAGCCGAGGATGTCCTATTGTGCTCACCTGCCTCCATAGGGCATATTTACTCATTAAAATAAATTAATATTAGTGCAGCAGTTTGTAGCCTCCTAACAGAAAGGTATCACTTCAAGTGGAAGATAACAAAGAATTCTGAACATATTAATTAAAATGTTTTATTGCTTTCCAAATATGTAGCTGCATCTTCAGTAGTAGTATGTTCAATGTTGTAGCAAATGATAAAATGCCGTTTTGATTTGTGTTATTACTAATAATGAGCCAGATAGGCACAGATGCTCATTCCCATGATAAAGAGAAGATATTCAAGTGTAGAATTTTTCACTGAATTGTTCAAGTATGCTCAACGACTTCACATGTTATGGGTTAGAATTTTCCATGAGGATATGCATAGTCTGATATACCTAGTCTGTAGTTTTGGATAAATATTATTTGGGGGAAGTTTATTTGATCCTGCATTGAAGGTAATCCATCCCTGGAGTAGATAAAATCTATATATTATGATCAAGCTATTTTTCCCATTTATCCCTGAAACAGACATACTGTTCATATAATGTCTTTATATTCTGGGTTGGATGTACCCTTTCCCTTTCTCATTATCTTAAATTGTCTGTGTCCTTAATTTCCTTATTTTATGTTTTGTTTTTTCTTGATACTCTTCTTAATTAGTTTTAATTAGAAAAGGAATATCTTATCACTAAAATATTTCAAACAGTCTAGCAATATCCAAAATGAAATGTAAATTCATTTGCTCTAATTAAGTTCAGTTCCCATTTGCCAGGGACAAACTCCCTAAAGTGTTTCTCATGTCTTCGCTAGAGACTACATGATCAGGAAAAATCCCATGTCGTACCTGGAGGGAGAAACTCCAAGTTTAAGATAGTGTTTCCTACCCTGACTATAAAATACATCAGGAAATTCATTTTCAGTTGTAAAATTGGTGAATAATTTTTCTCCTACTTATATTCTGACACTGTTTTAATAATCAGATAAAATAGTGTATATACAGGTGATGAGGAACTTAAAAGTCCATACAGAGGTAAGTTGCTGTTTGCCCATTGTTGCTCGGTTGCTAACTTGTGTCCGAATCTTTGTGACTCCATACACTGCAGCACACCAGCCTCCTCTATCCTCCACTGTCCTAGAATTCACTCAAATTTATGTCCATTGAGTTGGCGATGCTATCTAAACATTTGATCCTCTGCCACCCTCTTCTCCTTTTGCCTTCAATTTTTCCTATCATCAAGGTCTTTTCCAGTGAGTTGGCTCCCCGAATCAGGTGGCCAAAGTATTGGAACTTCAGCTTCAGCCACAGTCCTTCCAATGCTATTCAGAGCTGATTTCCTTTTGGATTGACTGATTTGATTTGATCTCCTGCAGTCAAAGGGACTCTCAAGAGTTAAGCTTTTGTTTATGTTACTGTATAGATTGTGTTAAAAAAAAAATCCTACTCAGCTCAAATATTCCTTTTACTCTGTATTGCATTTGCCTTTGTTGAGCTTATTCATTCTGATAGACAGCACCAGTTTACTCATTTATACATTAATCATCCCTTTGAATCAACCCAGAAGTCATTCACTTATTTAAAAATCCCACACCATTATATATATACCTCTTTCTTACACCATCCACCTTTGTACTCTTTTGATATGTGTAGGGGTCCCAAATAGATCTCTAGCTCCATATCCCCTCCATGGTATCCGACATTCCTTGTCAAAGAGACATGCCCATGAAATATTTGTTACATTTTAAATGAACTCAGAAATAGACACACGGGTGATTTATAGAGGTATTTCAAAGTCCTAGTGGACATTCATTCTCAGCACTTAGGTAACAAGCCTTAAAGACAGGAGCAAGGTGTCGGTCATCCCTTCCCCCTCCCCATCACTTGGTGCTCTTAGAGCAGTGCCCGAAGAGGTACCTTAGTTCACAGCATCTCCTGACTGCTTCCTCTGGGCTGGCTGCCTCTTTGACCTAGCCCAAATTCTCACACATAATACACAAAGTGCATCCCGCTGAGTCCAACCTCTGTCTGCCAGTTTCATTTGTCCATGGAGTCCTTTGGACCTTCCAGAGCACAGGTCTTTCTCTACCTGCTGAGCCAGTCAAACTTAACACTAAAGACAGAACCTATAGCTTATGCCTTTGTATCACTGACTTTCAGAGCTGCCTGAACGAATGGTTCTGGCTGGATTTCTTTCAAAGCATTGACTAAAGCAGACAGAAAGCTTCCTGCCAGGCAGTTATATTTACCACACAGATTTGTCAGCTTAACCAAACATTTCAGTGTGTTAGGAGCAGAAATTTGAGCTGATTGATCTAAAGTGCTCAAACAGTATGGCAGTGGCCAAGGTGCGTCGGACTACATAACGGCGCCTGCAGGACTCCAGAATGATCACTAAATAAATGCTGCTTTTCAAAGGAACTCACTGTTGTCTCCCTGCTTCCCCTGCTCCTTCCCCCCATACTGTGTCTACAAAAGCAATCAGGAACTTGCATGAGTGTTGGCATGCTTAGCCTAAAACACAATGGTGGTGTTAGCGGCAATCTTGAGATGTCTCGGGCGGATAAAAGAACACCTTAAAAATGTTATTATAAACTCTGAGTAAAACTTCAAGATACAGTGATCCTTGAATTCTTATTGCAGCTTTAACACCATCTCCATCCTATGCATGTGTGTGCTTCATTTGTCTTTCTATAAAATGGGAATTATTCATTTACATCATACTGCTGTCACACTGTGTGTTTCATATTAGACTTGTGAAAAAACCTTCACAACTCATACACCAAGGGAGCCTCCTGTACCTCATAGTGTAAACGTGGAAAATGTAGCAAAGGCCGATCATTCAAGAAGATAGGACAGTTGATGATATGTTGGGACAGTGTATCACTAATTACCCTTGTCACTGTCCTTTGAAGTTAAGATAACCGTACTGGTTGTAATTGACATAACTGTTACCAGGTTTGTATAATTTGTGTTTTCATCATTTCCTGCACATATAATTTAATGTTGTGTGATTTACGCTTTCATTATTCTTTCTGGGGAAGATTAAATTAGTAAATTTAATCGGGAGATGGTGAGGGACAGGGAGGCCTGGCGTGCTGCAGTCCATGGGGTTGCAGAGAGTCAGACACGACTGGACAACTGCACATCAACGATAAGGTAGGGAAGCAGAATTCTCAAACATTGAGAACAGTGTTCAGGCAATAAACAGCGTTTGTTTGGCAGATGGGTCTGGGGGCACTCAGAGAAGCGTAGGGATGTGTTTGAGAACAGTCTGATGTGTCCCTATGGATTTTGTAATCTACAAGGCAGATGAGTAGCCCAATTCTTTTCAAGGGACTATTGGCAAATTTTATACATCTGATCACTCAAGACACAATTTTTAAAGTCTCATTATTTAAATTAATTTAATAACAGTATAAATGGAGCAAATGAGCCTTGTTCTTCCTTTCTTGGTCTCTTCTCAATCTGTTGTAGTCTATTCATAATGTACAGAGAGGAGCAGTATAAATATTTTAATTTGAATTTATTCAATTAAGCAATAACCGAAGAAATTCCTAGATTAAGCCTGTATGTTTTAACTGCTTCTTTTTAATTTAATAGGTTTTATGTTTTAGAGCAGTTTTAGGTTCCCAGGAAGTTCAGAATAAAGTGCAGAGGCTTCCCAAATCCTTCCTGTCCCCACACCTGTACAAATCCTCCCACTGGGGCATTAACTCACAAGAGTGGTTCATTGTCATCACTGAGGAACATAGATTGACACATCATTATTATCCTCAGTGCGTGGTTGATAGTCAGGTTCATTCTCCTTGTTGTACGCCCTATGAGTGAGTGAGTAAAGAGTCGCTCAGTTGTGTCTGAGTCTTTGCGATCCCATGGACTATGCAGTCCCTGGAATTCTCCAGGCCAGAATACTGGAGTGGGTAGCCCTTCCCTTCTCCAGGGGATCTTCCCAACCCAGCGATCGAACCCAGGCCATCAGCATTGCAGGCAGATTCTTCACCAGCTGAGCCACCAGGGAAGCCCAAGAATACTGGAGTGGGTAGCCTATCCCTTCTCCAGTGGACCTTCCCAAGCCTATGAAGAATGACTTATATCCACCTATCACCGTTGTGTCATATGGGATAGTTTTCAGTGCCCTAAAATTTTTCTCTGTTTTGTCTGTTCATCATTCCCTCCTCTCTAATACTTGGTAACCACTTATCTTTTTACTGTCTCTATAATTTTCTGTTTTCCAGAATGTCGTATAGTTGGAATCACAAAATATGTAATCTTTTCATACCAACTTCTTTCAATAGTAATATGTATTTAAATTTACTCATGTATTTTCTTTGTTTGATAGTTTATTTAAGTGTTTAAAAATATTCTATAATAGCTTATTCTATTATCTGAATGTGTACCACAGTTTATTTATCCATTCACCAACTTCTAAGTTTTGTCAATTATGAATAGAGCTGCTATCAACATTCTTGTTCAGATTTTTCTATAGACATGTTTTCAGTTCTTTTGGGTAAATATCAAGAAATGCAATTGCTGGATCATGTGGTAATGGTACGTTTAGTTTTATAAAAAGCTGTCAGACTGCCTTTCAAAGAGGCTGTACCATTTTTCATTCCCGCCAGCAATGAAAGAGTTCCTATTTGTCTGCATCCTCATGAGTTTTTGGTGGTATTTGTGTTCGGGATTTTGGTCCTTTAGATAGATATGTGGTGGTATCTCATTGCTGTAATTTGTAATTCCCTAATGATGGGGCTTCCCGAGTGGCACTAGCCTGCCAGTGCAGGAGACATAATACATGGGAGCTTGATCCCTGAGTTGGGAAGATCCCCAGAAGGAGGGCATGGCAACCCACTCCATTATTCTTGCCTGGAGAATCCAATGGACAGAGAAGAGTCTGGCAGGCTAGAGTCCATAGGGTCTCAAAGAGTTGGACATGAGTGAAGCAACTTAGCATGCATACAGTGACATATGATGTTGAATGCCTTTTTGTGTGTTCACTTGCCATTTCTATATCTTCTATGATGTGTCCGATTTTATATTGAGTTGCTCATTTTCTTATTGATGAGTTTCTAGAGCTCTTTGTGTATTTTGGATAACAATCTTTTATCAGTAATTGTCTTTTGCTAAATTTTCTCTCAGTCTGTGAACTGTCTTTTCATTCTCTTCATACTCTCTTTCATAAAGTTTGTTTTGTTTTTTAAGCCCAGCTAATCAATCGTTTCTTTTTTGGATTGTGCCTTTGGTGTTTGGTTGGCTGGATTAGACGTGATAAAAATAAGAAAGTATGTACCTAGAAACTGGTTTGCCTTTCTTAGCATCCATGGTTAAGCCTTGCCTACAAAAAGGCCTCACTTTACTCCAGTTTCACAGGAGGTGGAAAATCACTTAAACTGATGAATTCACCTGCTGCATGCCCTTAGATAGGTTATTGAGCCCTCTGAACTTAAGTGTTTTTAACATGGAAGATAAAATTCTCTGTAATTTTTTGCAAACACTTGGTATAATTACCAAAAAAAAAAAAAATCCCACTCCTTGGCAAATGGGAGGTACACAATAAATACTGCTTGTTAATTATAGTAGTAAGCAGAACAAGAATCTCTTGGCTTCCCTATGCATCCAGTTTACAAAGGAAGTCACTATACATTGAGAAGATTTGCATGGGACCCCTGTACACTTTCAGAAAGCTCTTAGTAATTATGGAGTGATAAAAAAGATTTTTAGGTGGGCCACTTCTGACAATGATTCTCAATCCAGGGCTGCAGCTGTACACCTTCTCTGCAACTTGCACTAGATTCTTGAACTCTATCCAGTCTTTACTGACTTAATGCTAGACACTAAGGAAATTTGCAAAAAGTAACAGCAACAAAATGAAAACACATCATTCCTGCTGTCAAGGACTTTAATCAGGAATAGGATATACATGTAAAGTTTAATATTAGTAAGAGAACATCTGTTGTTCAAGGAGTGTTCCTAAAAGACTCCGCTGCTGCTGCTGCTGCTAAGTCGCTTCAGCCGTGTCCAACTCTGTGCGACGCCATAGACGGCAGCCCACCAGGCTCCCCCATCCATGGGATTCCCCAGGCAAGAATACTGGAGTGGGTTGCCATTTCCTTCTCCAGTGCATGAAAGTGAAAAAAAGTGAAGTCACTCACTTGTGTCCGACTCTTCGTGACCCCATGGACTGCAGCCTACCAGGCTCCTCCGTCCATGGGACTTCTCAGGCATGAGAGACTCTAATGATGTTCAAATAATACATATTCTTGGAGACTAATTGTGTTTGTCCAACTCTTTTCCACTTCTTTCCTCCCCACCAGTGCCTTCAACTCAATCTCAGTATCCATGTCCTTATAAATAATACAGGTGCTTACAATTTCCCTAGGTCTCACACCCATGGACCTCTAAATGTTTCTAGTTTTTGTGCATGATATATCCCCCATAGTGTAACAGAATGAAAATTAAGGAGGGAAAACTTGTACCAAATGAATATCCATGAAGCCTTTCCCTGTACTTAAAAATGTTTAACATTTGTAAGAAATTACATAAATCATTACCCTTTCTATTGCCAACAGAAATAGGTTTAGAGTCCTACAACTTTCATCTTCTAGGTCTGCCCCTGATTTAAGTTCTACATTTTTAAGGTAAACCTTCTTTCTCTTCTTTACTAATTGGCATGCCTTCTATAGTCTTTGTATTTTACCCGTTTAAAAAACTCCTCTGTTTTCCTTCAGTCATCTTTAACAATCACTCCCCATGCTTCACGACAGTTTATCCAGTGGCTCCAAAATCGAACTAACATACTGAGTTTAAATGTGATCTTGCTTCAGCCACTGTCGGAAACTATCAAAAAGGATCCCGGTGTACCCAGCTTTATAATATTATCTTATACGCATAACTGACTTTATTGACAAACTGAAATTTGTAATTTGACTTTCTTTGCTTCCCCCCTTTTATCCCTCTAAAGCAGTCACTCTTACAAGACAATGCAATTTCTTGAACTGCAATTTCTTCAAATGCAATTTCTGTGAACTCCAAGGGATTATTAAAAATCAAGAATTTATTGATCAACTGATGTTTGAAGTCAATGATAGGCTTAAAAGTATTTTTTGTCAGAGTAATATTATTTTACAGTAATATTTTTGTGGAAAGGGTAAACTGGGTCCAAAATTGAATTTTGATGCTCTACAGAGAGGTCAGTAAAATTTCACAGATTCTTGCAAGCAGAACCGTTTCTATGCTTGAATATATGCTTATGTTAATTGAGAGCACATGAATGATCTAAATTCTGCATAAAAAACACCACTAATCGAAATTTTGCTATGCTGTGTGCAAAAGAAGTTATTATTTTATGAAAGTCCCAGTGTCAAAGATGTTTCATAGGAGAATGGCATTAAATTGATTCAGTATTAACAAGAGATCAGATTTCTTTAGCAATTAAAGCAGAAAGCAAGACTGTGGAACAGATCCTTGAACGTCAAGTACAGTTTGATGAACCACAGAGGGGTGAAACTGCACAGAAATATACAGCAGTCTGAAGACAGACGCAGACCATGCCAGGAAAACATCTCAGGAAACAGTGGGGCAGGAAGAAGGCAATAGGGCATCTCTCCAGTAGGAGGATGTTGAGACGGTCAGGTAGCAAGGGAAATGTGGAAATCCAAAGGGAAAGCAGCACTCACCTTTTTGCCGTTTGGCCCATGGTAAGCACTTCTGTTGTCAACCATGATACATTTGCTTTGGAGCCGTTTCTTCTGTTATCTAGTGTATGTTTTTCAATGTTGACAGTTATTTCTGATTATCTTTAGTTGTCTTTTCTTTTTTGTCCCAAATTCCCTGAGCACTATCCAGTATATTATAACCTTAGTCTATGTAAGAATTAATTAACTCCAGAAACATGTATTTAGTGCTTACCTGGCACAAGGTTTGGAAGATACAGAGGCACATAAAAATGGCCCTCACCCAGTGATGTTTAATAGAAAAAAATGGAATATTAGACAGTCAAACAGGAAAGGTAACAAGTTATTATAATTCATGAGGGCTCTTGCAAATGGTAATAGGAAAAAAAAGTCTTTGTAGTCTTTTGATCTATGTAGCTCTGTGTTATATATAAATCTCACATTTTTTTCTTCAGAGTAAAAATTTAAGACTGTCTCATGGGACTTACTGCCTTGCAAGCCAATAAAACTCATAACTGAATTAGTGGTATTTGAGAGATTGTGGATACTAACACTTCTCCACAACTTTCTACTACAGAATATGAAATCAGGGATTTCTTAAATAAATGTACATTTGTTTCTCTACTTGATGAAGTTTTTAGATGTCTTCTTTCTAGAAGACTCTATCTTAAATATTCTTAGAATTTCTGTGTCCTTCTTATTGTGGCTATAAATGAATTACCACAAATTCAGTGTCTTAAAACAACAACATAATTTTGCAGTCTTAGAGAATAGGAGTCAGAAATGCACTTCAATGGGATGAAATTAAGTTGTCAGCAGGGCTAAGTTTATTCCTGGAGACCCTCAGAGAGGCTCTGTCGCTGTCATTTCCCCACTTCTTGAGGTCGCCCACATTCCTTGGCTAGTGGCCCCTCCAGCACCTTCAGAGCCGACAGTGTAGCGTCTTCTCTCCTCTCTGACAATCTGTTTCCCTCTCTTTTTCTTACCCTAATCCTCCTGTCTCCTCCTTGTAGGGATCCTTGTTTATAATTACATCTATCCCATCTGGATAATCTGGGCTCATCTTGCATCTCAGAATCCTTAATTTAGCTACATCTACAAAGTCTCTTTCCCTATATAAGACAACATATTCACAGATTCCAGGGGTTAGGAAGTATATGTTTGTGGAAGGACATCATTCCATTGATCACAGAAGTGAAAATCCCTCAGTCGTGTTCGACTCTGTGGCCCCACGGACTAGAGCCGATCCGGATCCTCTGTCCCTAGAATTCTCCAGGAAAGAATATTGGAGAGGGTAACCATTTCCTTCTCCGGGGAATCTTCCCAACCCAGGGATCAAACCTGAGTCTTCTACATGACAGGCAGATTCTCTACATTTTGAGCTACGAGGGAAGCCCTTATCACAGAAGGTAGTATTTTAAACTCTACTGTGATATGTCAGTATTATCTCAGAGAAGATCTTTATAAGGGAAAAAAAAAATGTTCTTGAAGAAACATACAGGATGCTGGTGGTCTGGGCTGGATTGAGAAAAAGAGGTTAGAAAGAATATACTTGAATATTAAAAAAGAAAAGCACCTTAAGAAGGCAAAAGGAAGACCCCTCCACTATCAAATAAAATATTCCCAGTACAGTTTTATCAAGGGCAAAATCCTAAGCAAAGTCAGGGCCAAAACTTAATCCCTCTCTCTTTACATGATGCAGTTCTCTTGTAATTTCTGTATTTAATGTTTGTGGCCATATAACTGAGAATTTAAAAGTAAGATTTAAAAACATGGCCAGGAAAAACCTGTAGCTAAAGAAAGGTCGTCGTTCTTTTTTTTTTCCTGTGTTGCTTACTTTTCAAAAGCGTATCTGTGTTTCAATGAATGCCTTTAGAATTTAGATGTTTTTGAAGCTGTTTTGAAAAGGACCCTGGAAATAAACTAACCCAGATTTTTACAGAGAAAGACCAGTGTGTCATAAACAGTTACACATTTCTCGTCTGAAACTATATTACTACTTAGTGGTAGACCCAAACTTCATTTCCCAAGCCCAAGTTTCCTGACTCCTAATTCAGTTGTTTTGCCACTAAATCCATTAGTTCAGTGATTTGCATTTGAATTTGGATCTCAGTGCAATGAACAAACTACCCATGAGCCTATTCCTTTCAAAAATCAGTTAATCTGTGAGCCAGGAGCATTTTCTGAGTATATTCAATAAAACACTCTGATGTACTCAGATCTGTGGGGATTCATGAAGGAAGATGATGCTCGTCATCCAGAAATGTTTCTCTGTTGTTAAAGAACTTCAAAATACCCAGGATAGACTGCTAGGAATTCTTTCCAAAAAAAAAAAAAAATCTATGTATTATTTGCCAGAGTAAACAAGAAAATCTTTCTAATCTTTTCCCCTTGCTATTATAAAGCTAACATTTGCCCTAAAGCAAAAAGTTGTTTGAGCACAGGGTTATTCCATGGCCATGAATAAAGAGATGTTGCTTATATGCTCTGACAACTTGAACGATTCACTTTCCAAAAACAAGTAGCAGAAAAAGAGCTTTTATTTATTTATGCTTTAAAACACCCAAGAGGACAAAAATAGTTTTTGTACTGTTTTTGAATTACTCAAGCATTACATACACTTTTGAGAACTAGCTGGTCATTATTCTGAACAATATCAGTTTATTCTGTTTACCCCACCCCAAAGCACTGTTTGTCCATCTCTGCTCTGGAATAGGTTGTGGGAGGCTGACCTCTTGGTGCTGCCTCTAATAGGTACCCTTTTTCATCAGTTGCTTTCCAGCGTGTTTACCCAGTGGGGGCACCAGTAGATAGAAGGGTGGAAGGAAAGTGAGGTTGGGGCTTTCTTTTCCACTCCACACTTAGCTGTACCCTCCATTAGCACAGGAGTGTGGGGTGTGGGGGGTCCTTTTCATTGACTCTGTTAAAGAAAGAAGTATTCATTCTGGTATTCCATTGATGATGAATGGAGGTGGGGGTACCATAATGGCTTTTTGTAGTACCAGACAGAGATTGGTTTCAACCCCAAATACAGCCAGGAAAAGTGGGGGTTTCATAGCCAAGGAGCAGGGTTGGGGAGTCAGTGGGTGAAAACTTAGTAAGAGAAAACATCATCTGGCTCACAGGGAGACTTTTTTGTGGAAGATAGGCTGGAGTGATCAGACATTACCTGGAAAATTGTGAAGATGAAGAACCTGATCAGATATTGAGGGTGATCAGATGTCAAGGGTTGGAAGAATCTAGCCAAACTGACTTAGCAAGATTTCTTGCTAAAATTGGACAGTACTGAGCCTTACATGGAAGCCCCAAAAGTCAGGGCCTAGTTGAGTTCAGAGGAGCCTAAGGTGTGGCCTAGGAGAAACACTTTATCCCTGCTCTTGGTGATCTTAGGATGGGAGTATTTTCCTCCCTTCACTCCTTCCGGATGGTCAGTGTTCGTGACTTCCTTCTGTTACTGATTTCTAGTGTGTCACTTAGTCTAGCCCACATACCACTAGGCTCTTTATTAAACCTTTGCATGTGAATCACCTGAAGCTTTCCAATAAGCCTAAGTCATTGATGAGCATTTTCCCTTCTATGTAAGAGGAAACTGGAACTCTTTAAAGCATCCCTATGTTCTCTTATCTGCTGACTCTGCTCCACGCTTCGATTGGCTCAGACTACAGCTGGGATGTCAGGCAGAGGAAGGGTCTCAGAAGGCTGCTGTTCAAATCCCTCTGAAATTAGTTGAGCTGCTGACTTTTCCACATCCGGTCCCCCACGTTTCTGGGGTTTTAAGGTCTGGTGTATAGAATAGCCTGACATTGTGGAAAGCACGTAGTTTATTACTTTGGCTGTTTAGACCAGAGTCACCAGTCTAGAGTACAGCAGGGCAGTCTCAGCCTTATTTTAACCCTTTAAAAATAAAGCTTGGTGTTTTCCTTCACTGCCTGGTTCTCTTTCTTTGGAGTTAAACCAAACCTAAATTCCTCTGCAGACCGTTCCCAAGGTGGTCTTACCGGAATATGGTTGTTTCAGCTTCCAGTGCAATTTTTTTGATTTGCAGCTGGTTTTCTTCATGACAGTATGATTACCCCAATGTTGGGAGTTTTTGCCAAGGCGACTAAGCATGGAATATGCACAATAAAGTTTTGAATAAGACCTTGAATTCAGTTTGGTCATTTTATTTCAGTACTTTTGGCAATAATTTTTGCAGTGGGAAGATTTCAGGTCATCCTAAGGTTTTACATTTTTTTTTAAATTTCCTCTTTGTTGTACGTCTTGCTTTTTATAGGGTCCGACTCTCTTCAAGTCTCAGTGTGTCTGTGCTTTCTCCTACACTTACCACCTTAATTTTTCGTTACTTTCTCCTCTTTTGATACTTTAGATTTTCCTCCAAGCAGTCTGTTCCATTCAATATATTTACCTCCTGAGTACTTTACAGACCGTTTTGGTGTCCTTATGGAGATGTGTCCCTTAAGTAATAGAAAATGAAATACAAGAGACTGGGTTTTTCCAGCAATATAACTGAGGCACTGTTCTATATCATTTATGAAAAGAAAAGCTAGAGAGTGTAAATTATGCATGATGTATAATGCAATAAATATCGTTATGTTTCTATCACTATTCATTCAATCAATTCAGTCACTCAGTCAAGTCTGAGTCTTTGCAACCCCCCTGGACTGCAGCACGCCAGGCCTCCCAGTCCCACATCACCTCCCAAGCTTGCCCAAACTCCTGTCCATTGGATCAGTGTCCTCTGTTATGCCCTTCTGCCTTCTATCTTTCCCAGTATCATGGTCTTTTCCAGTGAGTCGACTCATCTCATCGGGTGGCCAAAGTACTGGAGCTTCAGCATCAGTAATGCATCTATACTTGGGGTTTGAATAGATTTTTAAATTTTATTTTTTTCCAATAAGCATGAGATTCTTGAAACTTCCCTATTTGTAGTTGCTACAGTCCATATAAATAGAGTAATGGAATCTCAGGTGCATATATACTATTCTTCCATCATTTACTAACCATCTACACTGGTCCTAGAATTGGGCTAAACTTTGGGATTATGAGGGTTAATGAAGCAGAATTCTGTCCTTAAGCTTTCCCTCTGAGGAGTCAGGGATATTAAAATAATTACACTACAAAATTGAAAATATCTTGGAACAGGTTGTTAGAGCAACTGAGTGAAAAGTAGTTAATAACTGATAAGGGTGGCCAGGTACATTTCCTACAAAAGGTCTGGGTATGGAAGCATGGATTGCTTGCATCAAGCAGGGATGAAGGGAAAGAATTACACGGCAGAGGAGCCCCACGCTTGGGAAGACGTGCAGACAGCTCGGAGACTTACCAGAGGACTTCCTGTGGGGAAGTGGAGATGATGGGGGTGTGTCCCCAAGTCAGCACCTAACCCTGTCTCGTAATACTGGTCCTATCGTTTTCCTCTTTTACTTCCTAAAGAGGCGTTGCCTACCACTGTAGGTGTTCCTCTACCTTTCCCTCTTCCCATCATAGTAAAGATCTCAAGAGCATGTTTTAAATTTCAGATTCAGTTTCTCCCCACTGCCTTACTCATCCACAGGTCAATCCGTAGCAACTACATTCAAACAGTCTAATAACATTACTTTGAAAATATGGTTAATAAAGGCTATTCTCATCATAGGAAATGGAATATTTCTAGTTCTCATGGAATTTGACTAGAGTCGCCAGACAAAATACAAGAAACTGTGGATTTTAAATAAACTTAATTAGTAACATTTAAATTTCAGAAGAAAATGGAGATTCTTTTTTTTTTTTTTTTTTTTNNNNCTTGATGCAGTATTTGAGATATGCTAAGTTGTTGTTTATCTGAAATGCCAGTTTAGCTGGGATGCCTGTGTTTTTAGTTACTAAATCTGGACTCTAAATTTTCCTTTTCTGCAGGTGAGACTAAACCATTCTATCATGCTTCTCCGAGGCAATCTAAGCTCGTTTCTTGGTGTTAGTTGTTCTTTCCCTATGACTCCTAAATCTACCTCCATCCAACATCTCTTCTTTGCTTCCAAAACAGTATATCCAGTGCCTACTACACATTTTATCCTGGTTGTCCTACAGGCACCTAAAACCACACATCCCAGAGTAACTATGCTGTCTTGTCTCAAACCTGCTTCCTGATTGCATTCTCCATGTAGCAAAGGGCACCGCCACCAACCCAATCCAGTTACCAAAGTGGAAACCTGGGCATCATTCTAGACTCAACCTCCCCACCTCGCCTCCATTCCCCATTGCCCCACCCAGCCCAAAATGATTGTTTATAGTTCTCCTTCTTAACATGGCTTAATTTGCCCCCTCTTCTGTAACTTACCTGGAATCTTCCTAGTTTACACTGTATCATGTCCACCAGCATATTAGGCTAGCCTCCAATGCATTTCCCTGTTTCATGCATGTATGCAGACATACAGGCATACATACACACACACACACACACACACACACGTGCTGTCTCTGACATCTCCAGAATTTCAAATTTGAATGTATTTACTCACTGTTCTGGGATAACTTTTTATTTTCTGTAGATAGGCCTGAAAACTATATCCAGTGTATGATGGATCATACACTCCAGAATCTGGCCCATGCCAGCCTCTGTAGTCTTCTCTCTCAGGGATGGAAGAGCACGTGTGATCTGTGTTTTCCATTGTCCCATGCTTCCTGGGTAGCAGGCAGGCAGTGGTTTGTTGTATGAGAGTGGGCTAGAATTTTCAGAGTGAAACCTGTCATATCGTCAAGGAAGAGGACATTTAATGTGCTCTAATGAGAGAGTTATACTTGATATGAAAGAGTTATACCTCATATGAAACATGGTGTTTCAGAAATTATATAAAAAAGAGCCCCAAATTTGGATTTATGTATGAGTGTCTATACATATAAATATTTAAATACATGTAAACACTAACTGCCCCTAACAAGTTGTACATTCATATAAATATTAAAGTACATTGAACCCACTTTACTCTTTGGTGTAGTCAAGAAATATTGCTGTTCTGAGTGTTTGAATCTTCTGATGAATTAATCATCATTTTTCTAACATTTAAACTAGATTAAAATACAGTCTACTCTACAATTACAGTGGTGTAATTAAACCTTTGTCATGTCAAAAGATAGTTCAGAGTATTGTGCATTTTATTTATCTGTGATAAGCAATTTTATTTATGGACAGGGAAACCTGTTTTCAGACTATAGATACTCATTCAGTGTCCCCAAACTCAAAGAATTCATTCAACATATAATTAATCTCTAAAGTATATATACCACTTTATTTCAGTAATAAATATTTTAGCTAATAAAGATTTCCTGCAGTCATAAGCTGAAATGTATAATTTAGGAGACAGTGGAAATAAACATCTCTTATAAGGTTTCAGAACTGCTCAGAGTATTGATATCAACTAGATATTTGTGCCACATTTAATTTAAGCTTCCAGATAATGTGTATGAATGAAGAGAAATTATAAATGGAGTAGGAAGTTTTACTTGCCATTAATAAAATCATTCTTTTTGGCATGTTGGAACTAAAGCATTGGTCAAATTCATGTTGGATAACACAGTGCCATTTGAAGCCTCTGAGGATGATCTCTAGTTAGTAACAAGCAGAGCTTGGGGTATTATTAAGCAGAATTACAACAGCAATGCACCGCTGCGCAAAGAAATTCATGGCATTTCCTCTAAACAGCATCTTTAAAAGTTGCTCCTAAAACTAATGTTGTGAAGCTTCAGTTCTTTTGAATTGAGACTCCAGGGAATAAGAGAGAGTCATAATTATTAGCTAGGAATTGATGCTAAATTTGTTTATTCACTGGTTTTCCACTACTTTCTATAGTATGTAAATGAGATCTTTACTTAGAAAAAGCTTTCCCACTCAGAGACAGTTGACAGCTGTTCAAGCCCAGGGGAGAAAGAAAACACAGCTTTCTCCTCGGCCTTATCTTCTCCTTCAGCACGGCTTCCAAAGCCTCGCGGAGTTTCCCCAGAATCCCCTACACGGGAGCTTTCACATTCTGATTGACTAGTCATCATATCAGGGCTTACCGCTTTGCAGCTCCCTGGCTGCCGATTGGACAGTATAAACTGGGCCCAGAAAATCCGCTTGCTCAGCACCATTGGAATCGTGGGCTGTTTAGCAAGCGATGTCTAATTCCCTGTAACTCTCACCAGTAAAGATGACATCAGAGTGATATGATTAGCATGTTTTCAGAAAGAATCCTGGACACCTCGTCAAAGTTTATAATACCGCCATGAGATGTAGGGAGAGGCAGACACACCAAGTCCTTAGATCTTAACCAGAGGAGCTTATAGGCTGGACTAGAGACTGGGGGAGGTGGGGCGGGGGCTCACTCGGGGGGAGATGGGGTTTTCAGTTTTCAGTTCCTCCACCTCTGTCTCCTGCACCCTCTGGCATTCTGCAATATCCCTAGGAAATAACTCAGTGATTCACTTTCTACTGGATCTTGGTCTTGCTAACGCCTCCCTAGGCAGAGAGAAGTCAAGCTATCCTGAGAGCTGACACTTGGCACTGATGGTCCATTGCAGGTAGAATATTTGTCCCCAGTCCTCCTCTCACCCCTTTTCTGGGTAGACGGTCCCCAGACCTGACAGACTTTAGCATCTCACTCGGGCACGGGTTCCTGAAGTACTCTGTGCTCCCAGAAACGCCAGCGTCTCCTGCACAGCCTCAGAACCCAGTGCCCTCTGTGCCCTGATAGGAGGGTGGCTCAGAAGTGACTCACATGAAGATGCTGGTGGCTCACTTAAACTCAATATGTGACTTCCCTCAGGGTGATTTGGATTTAAAGCAGGAATGGTAGGTGAGCAAATATATGAATGTAAAGGAAAAAAAATCACAGCCACTGATTAAATGTCATCAGCCTATTTCAATTTCCCTTCAAATTTAAGTGATAGGCTGGTATTATTAATGCTTCCCAAGTAGCTCAGTGGTAAAGAATCTGCCTGTCAATGCACATTATGTAGTATGTGTATTTACCTGTGTGTGTATATACATATATAGACACACACTTACCTATATATGTAGTATGTGTGTTGACATATATGTGTGTGTATATATAGACGCTTCCCTGGTGGCTCAGATGATAAAGAATCCACCTCCTATGCAGGATACCTAGGTTTAATCCCTGGGTTGGGAAGATCCCCTGGAGGAGGGCATGGCAACCCACTCCAGTATTCCTGCTAGAGATTCCCCATGGACAAAGGAGCCTGGCAGGCTACAGTCCTCGGGGTCACAAAGAGTCAGACACGACTGAGCAGCTAAGCACCGCACACAGAACATACATACGTGTGTGTGTATACACATATATTAAGATGATATATACACCTAAATAATATCTATAAATTGAATTCTTACTATTAGGGCTTCCTAGGTAGCTCAAGTGGTAAAGAATCCACCTTCTGATTTAGGAGACACCAGAGATGCCGGTTCAATCCCTGGGTCAGGAAGATCCCCTGGAGTAGGAAATGGTGGCCCACTCCAGTATTCTTGCCTGGAAAAGCCCATGGACAGAGGAGTCCCGCAGCTGCAGTCCATGGGCCGCAAAGAGTCGAACATGGCTGAGCCACTGAGCATGCACGCCTGTTACTGGTAGTGCGGTTGGTTGTTGTTTAGTCTCTAAGTCACGTCCGACTCTTATGCAACCCCATGGGCTGTAGGCAAATACATATATTACATATTATATATGTAGTGTGTATATATATATATATATAGAGAGAGAGAGAGAGAGTTATTGTGCTTTTACAAATAAATTGTCTTGGATTTGATTTTATGCAACCTGGTGCAAATTAAAACACAATTTAGGAAACAAAAGTCGACTAAAAAAATCCTTACTAGTCTTAAATTGTTCCATTTTAGAATAAAATAGACTTACAGGAAGATAAGCTCTATGGACCCCAGTAAAGAAGTAAACGTTTCATCAGCCACCGTAAATAGATTTCTGTTAGGGAATATATACATATGTGTACATGAAAATATTTTCCATATTTAAATTCTTCTATAGTTTTCACTCTGTGTACGCATCATGATGAATATGTCTATATAATAAAATGCACATACATATATTAACATATAGAAAAACTTTTGGTGTTCAGTCATGTCCAGTTCTTTTGCAATACTGTGGACTGTAGCCCACCAGACTCCTCTGTCCATGGAATTTCCCAAACAAGAATACTGGAGTGGGTTCCCATTTCCTCCTCCAGGGAATCTTCCTGACCCAGGGATCGAACCCATGTCTCCTGCATTGGCAGATGGGTTCTATACCGCTGAGCCACTTGGGCTTCCCATATTAACATACATGCAGATGTAAACAGTTCAGTTCAGTCGCTCAGTCATGTCCGACTCTTTGTGACCCCATGAACTGCAGCACGCAGCATGCTAGGCCTCCCTATCCATCACCAGCTTCCAGAGCTTACTCAAACTCATGTCCATTGAGTCGGTGATGCCATCCAACCATCTCATCCTCTGTCATCCCCTTTAACACTGGCTCCCCCAAAATGGGAAAGTCTGACCCTTAGGAAGTCAAGTCTGCCTCATACAGGAAAGGAAAGTCTTGTCCCTCCGGTGCCCTCTTAGCACGGACGGGCTTCTCATTTGAGGGCACGTGACAGAGGGGCCACCATCCCGGCTCAGTGGTGCCTGATGACGCTGCTGAAGCGAAGCCACAGGGGTGCTCAGGGTGAAGCTTGCTTGGTCTCCACTGCTGCTCTACATGACCGCAGACATGTCCCCAAGTATAATTTAGAATAGTTCTCCGCGTCTGTCACTTCTGGGTGGGTGCACTGGGCCATCCAGCATGCACAAACTACATCTCAAATGAAAAGAGGTGATGATCCAGCTGCAGAGTGACCAGTTCAGTGCCAGGGCAGAGCAGGGTAATGCGACATTCTTCTTCCAGTTGGCCACTTAGAGTTTTCCTGCTAACACAGAGCTGGAACCTAGTAGATGCTCAATAAATGTTTGCTGAGTGGGTGAGTGAGGAATAGATGCCTTTACCTAGATCTTCAATATGATGCTGTCTAAAGAAAATAAGACTGTAGCAGAACATATTTTTTATCTAAAAATTTATTTTCAATTCAGTTCAGTTGCTCAGTCATATCTGACTCTTTGAGACCCCATGGACTGCAGCATGCCAGGCTTCCCTGTCCATCACCAACTCCTGGAGCTTACTCAGACTCAAGTCCATCAAGTCGGTGATGCCATCCAACCATCTCATCCTCTGTCGTCCCCTTCTTCTCCCACCTCCAATCTTTGTCAGCATCAGGGTCTTCTCAAATGAGTCAGTTCTTTGTGTCAGATTGCCAAAATATTGGAGTCTCAGCTTCACATCAGTCCTTCTAGTGAATATTCAGGACTGATTTCCTTTAGGATGGACTGGTTGGATCTCCTTGCAATCCAAGGGTCTCTCAAGAATCTTCTCCAACACCACAATTCAAAAGCATCAATTCTTTGGTACTCAGTTTTCTTTATAGTCTGACTCTCACACTGATACATGACTACTGGAAAAAACATAGCTTTGACTAGATGGACCTTTGTTGGCAAAGTAATGTCTCTGCTTTTTAATATGCTGTCTATGTTGGTCATAGCTAATTTAATTTTAGTTTATAAAATATTCAAAGTAAT
>SJYQ01004457.1:813080-842519 GCA_006410935.1 Redunca redunca
AATTAAATTTAGTTAAGAAAGATAATTCTAATTAAGTGTCTTAATTAAAATTATTTTTGACTATTCAATAATTCAAGAGATAAAATACTTCTGGTGACTTGGATACCAAAGTTATTTTAAGAAAGGTTTCAGTGGATCAGATTTTGTTTTGCAAACAAATCTAACAAATATGATTGCTCCATGCAGTTTTAATTTTTTAAACATTCATACAGAATTATATACATTCTGTGAGAGTGGAAACATGTTTGAAAGACGTTTCTAGGGTTTTTTTTTTTTTTAGTTCTATAGCTTCTCATTTATTCATTAATAATTACACCCACAGCAAATAAAAATAAATTTTCTCAAAGCAAGGGTTTATTTCTTTACTGAACATGTTTCCTGATTGCATTTTAAACGAACCAATAACATTTTAAGACATTAAACTTTTCAAAGCTAAATGCCTTGTAACTAGCAACTAAATTAAATGAATTTAATTAGCTATCTGTGAAAATAATACTTAAGAGGACAAACACATCAGTTCTCAGTTGTTGGGTACTCAGCCTCTAATATGAACTCAGAACTACTTTAAATGGATATATGGTCCTTGGTGTGGTCTTTGGTCTTTTGCGACATATGGTGAGGCATTTTGTTAACCAATGGTCAAGACAGGAGGTTTAGAGTAAGTAGCAAGAGGTAGTAAATTTGGACCTGACTTTTGTCCCAACTCATCTTGAACGTGAACATGAAGTCGCTCAGTCGTGTCCAACTCTTCACGACCCCATGAACTCCCGTCAGGCTCCTCTGTCCATGGGGATTCTCCAGGTAAGAATACTGGAGTGGGTTGCTATTCCCTTCTCCAGGGGATCTTCCTGACCCAGGAATCGGACCCAGGTCTCCTGCATTGCAGGCAGACTCTTTACCCTCTGTGCTACTTGTGAAGTAATTTAACTCTGATGCATTTCCATTTCCTCTGTCATAAAATGTTGCAAGTGATATCTACTTTGCATGATTATTAAGAAGATGTGTTTTCTGAAGAGTCCCAAACACAGTGCTTGTCTTATTCAGTGAATATTTTCTTTGCTATCCAACCACCCTCAATCCTGATTCCCCTGTCTGCCACCACTTTCACTTTCACTTTCATGCATTGGAGAAGGAAATGGCAGCCCACTCCAGTGTTCTTGCCTGGAGAATCCCAGGGACAGAGGAGCCTGATGGGAGTCCATGGGGTCGCGAAGAGTCGGACACGACTGAAGCGACTTAGCAGCAGCAGCAGCAGCAGAGGTCAGAGAAGATTTCAGCAAGTGGAGGCCAGGTTCCCTGACCAAGAGGTCCGGATCCTTTTTCTGTGGAGACTAATCAGCTTCTGGAGAATCTATATCCACTACTTCAGCTATGCTATACCATCCATGCTGCCATATTCCTTCCACTGAGAACTGCAAAAGAACACTCAGCACTTAATAAACCCATTCAGATTCTAATGCTAAGAGGCAGAGACATAAACACATTGCATAGTTTTTAGCAGCTCAAGGTTGAGGCCTTAGGATGAGACTTCAGCTTCTTCTTCTTCCTTTCCCCACCCCGCCCCCACTTTCACATTGTTTTATTTAATTATTTATTTATTTTTTACCATCTTTTTAAAAAAATTAATTTATTTAATTGGAGGCTAATTACTTTACAATATTGTAGTGATTTTGCCATATATTGACATGAATCCGCCACGGGTGGACATGTGCTCCCCATCCTGAACCCTCCCCCCGCCCCCATCCCATCCCTCAGGGTCATCCCAGTGCACCGGCCCTGAGTGCCTGTCTCACGCATAGAACCTGGACTGGCAATCTGGCTCACATACGGTAATACACATGCTTCAATGCTATTCTTTCAAATCATCCCACCCTCACCTTCTCCCACCGAGTCCAAAAGTCTGTTCTTTACCTCTGTGTCTCTTTTGCTGTCTCTCATATAGAGTCATTGTTACCATCTTTCTAAATTCCATATTTATGTGTTAATATACTGTATTGGTTTTACTTTCTGACTTACTTCACTCTGAATAATAGGCTCTAGTTTCATCCACCTCATTAGAACTGATTCAGATGCATCCTTTTTAATAGCTGGAGACTCCAGCCTCTCTTCCTGTGGAAAGCTCACAGATACCAAAACAAAAACAAAAACAAAAAAAACCTGTTTATTCCAGTTACCACTTGAAGATGGGAGCTCTGTCTCCCAGTCTTTGTGAGAAGATGGGAGGTTAACTTTGATAAGTTCACCAGCCCATGTGGCTTAGCTGCACGGATCAAATCTTCCCCTTGGCCCTTCAGTGCCTCTACCGGTCCCTCCCTGTGCATCCTAGCCTTCTAAAATGCTATCTTTAGTTTGAGTGAAGTTGAGTTCAGAACATGCTGGACTTTCTTTCCTGTTACAGTAGTTACTACTGTGCAAAGTCAGTCTGATTTAGCTAGTGTCTGCTTTTTATTATCTTTGACACTACCCAAAAGTATTTCCACATCTGCCCCCATGTCAGATGGAAGCTGGGGCGAGGGGAATAGTCAGAAAGACTGTATTGCTAAGGGAGCTGATTTTACTCCTCCATAGGCATGGATAACAGCATAAAATCACGAAATGCATATACCACACAATTCCATTCAAACCTCAGTGTTTAAAGTCTGTACTTTAAGCAGCTCATTCTATGTAATAATTGGATTGTTTCACTCATATTGTTGCTTCAAAGAATGACTCTAACAGTAATTATCATCAGTTGCCTAGCTAAGGAAAAGCTAAATGAATTCTTTTGGGGTTTACCTTTTGTTTGGGGGAAACTGTGGTTTTGATATAGGATAAAAATCTTTTTAGGTGACTGTTCTTGAATATATTTATTACTTCATGTTCATTGATTTTTTGAGATACTACATGCAAGCAGTATTCATGAGTGATAGTCTATTTTGAATTTCATAAATTCTTAATCCTAAATGTTATTTTTCTTGAGATCTTCATGTCATTCCATGTTGCAAACACTAATGATTACTAAGGGAACCATACATAAATTTATTAAAATATTAGAGTCAAATATTTAGGAAGTTAAAAAAAAATATTGCAATAACTTTCTGTTTTCAAAAGGTAAGCCCTACCTCATCACGACCTGCCATTCTCTACACACACACACACACCCACAGACACACACACACACACACACACACCTCTCTGTCTCTCTGCCCAGCCTTCTGAAATGTAATTTGGCTCACACACACACTTGTCTCTCTGTCTCTCTGCCCAGCCTTCTGAAATGTAATTTGGCTCCTGGTGTTCCAAGCTGTGAACATTTTTATGGACTGTCATTTTTGATGAAGACACACAAATTTCACCTATTAATGTTATGAGCACACATATGTGGTATGTAGAATAATGGTACAGATGAACCTATTTCCAGGGCAGAAATAGAGGTGCAGACGCACAGAATGGATCTGTGGACATGGGGTGGGGGGAATGAGAACAGGAAGAACTGGAAGGTTAGGGCTGACAGACATTCACTGCCAAGTGGAAACGAGAACCAGTGCGGAAGTCGCAGTCCAGCACCGGAAGCCCGGCTCAGTGCTCCGTGGTGACCATGGGTGGGGCGGATCGGAGGGAGAAGGTGGTCTCTTCTCATCAATCTCTTAGGCTCTTCAGAAGATGAGCTAAGTCTCATCTTTACACCTTTACATCCCCAGTGCCTGGTTTAAAAATAAGCAAAAGGCAAACAAAATCAGAAGCATTAGAAAAATATTTGTTGTGTTAAACTAAAACAAATACACAGTGTATTCACTGAGCGAGGAAGGTACAGACCAAATCTGCGACCTTGAAAAGGTTGTCCAGGAATATCTTAGTCCTGATGATTCTCCTTGATCTTCACTGAGGACCCATCTCTGACAACTCTCAGTAGGACTCCCTCCTTTTGCAGTCCTCATTAGAATTCTGTTCTTCAGCAATGATGTAGACAGCTTTTCCTGCTTCCAAATATGTGTATATGACACAGGGTTGGGTAGAAGAGTTTACCCAAATAAGACTGACTCAACATAAAAAAAAAAAAAATCTTAGAAGGCTAAATATGTTTTTATTATCTAGATGAACTACAATAGACACATAAAATTCTACATCTTACTTCAGATTCACATTTTCCAATTACTGTTGGAGAGGCTTGACTTATTAGCAGTTAGACTGAGAATTTATAGAATTCTTTTAATTAAATTTAAACATAAATGGAACCATTTTTCTGTCAAGAATGCCAATTTCAATTTCACATGCACATTTTGAAGGATAGTATTCAAATAAGAAAAGACACATTCTCATGTTTATTTCTTTTCCTACAGCCCAAGACAAATTGTGTACAGAGTGTACTTTGAAAACTAATTTTATGAAGGTCATGAGGAAAATGGAGTGCCTTCTCAGCATCTCACAGACAGATTTTGTGTTCAAACTAGTGTTTGAATTCTTTATCCTCAATAGAATTGAGTGCCTATGTGATTTTGTGATTTTTTTTCCCCTTAAATTTTTTCTCCCCTTGGTCACTTGGCTAATTTCAGCACCAAGACACAGCTCAGGCATAATTTTTGCAGGGAGCTCAAACTCAGCCATCACCTGGTCTCTCATTTCAGTCCTCCTCTGCTCGAAACTATGTGTTTATTGTTACATTTATCCACGTGTGAAGGTGAAAGTGTTAGTCGCTCAGTCATGTCCTACTCTTTGCAACCCCGTGGACTATAGCCTGCCAGGCTCCTCCGTCCATGGAATTCTCTAGGAGAATACTGGAGTGGGTAGCCATTCTCTTCTCAAGGGGATCTTCTCAAGCCAGGGATCAAACCCAGGTCTCTTGCACTGGCAGGCAGATTCTTTACTGCCTGAGCCATCAGGGAATCCCTTATCCATGTATAAGCCTGTCTATTGCACCATACTAATATTGTCCAATACATTGGCCATTGCCATATGTGGAAATTTAAATAAAATACAATTAAGTGAAATTAAAAATTCAGTTTTTCAGTCGCCCTATCACATTCCACATGTTCAATGGCCACACTTGGTTGGTAACTACCATATTGGATAATGTGGGTATAAGATATATTCATTATCTTAGAAATCTCTGTCAGGTAGAACTGCACTGGCCTGAGATCCTTAAACGAGACTCTCTTCTCCTGATCTCTAGATCCTCATTATCTGGGGTAGTGTTTGGAACATGGAAGACAGCAATAACAAACCACTAAACACGACTGAACTGAGAAACAGAGGCTATGCTAACGTGGAAATAGAATCAGAGTTTGTGTTGCTCTAGATGCAAAGATAGAATTTCAGATGCATGAAGACATGGAGGCAGATCTGAGTTCAGACTGAAAAGCAGCTTTCTCTCAACAGAGCTATTTGAAAATGGAATGGGCTTTCTTGTTCACTATTTAACTCAGACCGCAAACTCATTCTGTTAAAGTCAGGGATCAACTTTCAGGACTCTGATGCAACAGATCCTTGCTTTGGGGTGGGAATTGCAAGCAGAAGAGAATAACTGAGTTTCAGTCATTCTCATGAGCAACATTAGAAAGTTTTGTGAAACTTTTCAGAAACTTTGCCTGTCACATTTCAGTCCTTGACTGTCAGCAGTGATCCATTCTTCTCTTTAAAAAATCTCAGATGTATACCTTGTCTTTTCCTAAGGTAGTTTTTACTAAACTAGTACAGCTCTAAAAGGTTATATTATTTTTAAGGGTGTCTGGAAATGAAACACTGAATTAAGGATTCAGTTTTGGTCAAGAAACAAGCACTAACTGTAGTAAAGAATAACTGAGAAAATAATATCATATCTGATTTTAGCCTCATGTACTGATGATGATGCTGGGGACAAATCATGTGAATTTTTCAGACATCTGCCGTTCAAATGAGGCTTCCCTGGTAGATCTGGCGGTAAAGAATCCACCTTCCAATCCAGGAGATGCAGGAGCCGCGGGTTTGATCCCTGGGCCGGAAAGATCCCCTCGTGAAGCAAATGGCCTTTCAGATAATTGAACTCAGCTACATCTGGGGACTATGCACGTAGCCGGCGTTCAGTACTTGTGAAGTGTGAAGAGACTGAATGCAATTGGTCTGATTTTTCAAGCCATCCTGATTGGTTCACTGAAAGCCCTAGAAATTAATTGATTGATTTATAAAAACTTGTTGGATTTTTTGGAGCAGCAACATTTGTGTGTGTGTGTATCATGTTCAATAACAGCATGGTTCTAGCCATAAACCAACAGGCTCAAAAAAAAAAAAAGTGAGAAAACGTGATTTTTTTTAAAAAGGAACCTACACAGAACAGGCTTCAAGCGAAGTCTGAGGAAAGGCTTCAGTGAGGAAGAAAGGGAACTTGGGCTTTAGGAAAAACCCTTACTTTTCTATCTGAGAAAATTCTAGGCTTATTTATTGATACACTAGTTGATTTGGAGCGAACTTTTTCTTCTATCAGTATGTCAGCTTCTTTGTTAAATGGGAATATAGATATCTTTCCTTTCAGAATAATGAAATACTGACATTGACCAAACCATCATTTTGGAGAGAAAGGTGGCCAACTCAGGACCATTAGTTATCTCTCATCATTTATTAAATGGTTAAACACCTGTTAAGGTTTAAATTGTCACTCTCATAAAAGATATGTTAAAGTCCTGACCCTCAGTACACTAAAACGTGTCCTTGTTTGGTAAAGGGGTCCTTGCTTGGTAAAGAGGTCTTTGCCACTGTAATTATGGTTTTCCCAGTGGTCATGTATGGATGTGAAAGTTGGACTGTGAAGAAAGCTGAGTGCTGAAGAATTGATGCTTTTGAACTGTGGTGTTGGGGAAGACTCTTGAGAGTCCCTTGGACTGCAAGGAGATACAACCAGTCCATCCTGAAGGAGATCAGTCCTGGGTGTTCATTGGAAGGACTGATGCTGAAGCTGAAACTCCAATACTTTGGCCACCTCATGTGACTCATTGGAAAAGACCCTGATGCTGGGAGGGATTGGGGGCAGGAGGAGAAGGGGACGACAGAGGATGAGATGGCTGGATGGCATCACTGACTGGATGGACGTGAATCTGAGTGAACTCCGGGAGTTGATGATGGACAGGGAGGCCTGGCGTGCTGCGATTCATGGGGTCTCAAAGAGCCGGACACGACTGAGCAAGTGAACTGAACTGAACTGAGGCTATACTACAGTAGGGTGGGCGCTTAATCCAACATAACTAGCATCCGTATAAGAGGACTCAACCACACAGAGCATGCCATGTGATGGATGACAGAAGCAGAGACTGCAGGGATGGAGCTATAAGCCAAGGATCGGTGGCCACCACTACAAGCTAGGAAGAGGCAAGGAATGGTCCTTCCCAGAGTCTTGGAAGAAGCAATGGCTCTGCCAGCACTAGGCTTCTTGCTTCCTCATCTGTGAGAGATCAATTTCTATTGTTTTAAGCCACCTAGTTTGTGCTACTTTGCGATGGCACTCCTGGGAAGCTAATTCCACATGCAGATGAATTGACCGGTCGGTTTCTTACTTCTGAGTCAGATATTTTTTTAAAAAAAATCAATTGAGTGAAAATCAGCTGCGCAGGATCATTCAGCCGTGCTCCTCGGGGAGCCTCCTCTAGTCTCTCGGTTTCCTCATCCATCTCCGCATCACTTCCTGCTCAATAAAATGTGACTGTGAGAGCGGGAAGGGACAGGCAGTGACTGTTGGATAGGTATTTTCACATGTATAATTTCCTTAGGGCAAAGCTCTGTAGTTTTTAATCAGAATCTCCATGGGCAATCTAGGAACCAGGATCTGTTCTCTCATTTAACACTGAAGATCCAGAATATATACTCACCTGTTAGGGATAAGCTGCCTAAATTTCTTTTTTTTCTAGACTCTACCGGACTAACACCTTAGAAACAGGTCCTCCGATCCAGTAATGTTTTATAGCCAGCTGATAACAGCTCTTGAAAGCTGACTGGTGAATTTTCAGAATTTTTGCAGGTCCGTATTTAAACACAGCCATTATTAAAATTAAATAAACTTGCATTTAAGTGAATTAAATTAAAAGCAAGGTAATAAATACTTATAATCCATAAGTTCCTAATTATTTTTAACTGCATTGTGCTATTACTTTTGTTCTTGAGGTTACTTACATCTATTGGATCTTTATGATAGACATACAATATAAGATGCATTACTCTGCCTCTCCTCCCATCTCCTGTTCCATCAGGTCAGTAGCTTGAAATCAACCATAGTAGAAAATTGGATCACCAAGGAAATTGATAGATGCTGCCAATGAGGGTTTTCACCTTTCCGACTTCTAACCAGGAGAGTTGATAATATTTATCAGCCTAATGCCTAATACTGGATCACACTTGCCTGATTTTCCACTCTTTTCCCCTTGGAATTTTTACAGCTTTGATGTTATAGAAGAAAGTTGGACTAGACTACAAGAGAGGGCCCTTGAACAAGGTTAAATCATACCCTTTTTTTTTTTAATAGGAGAGTTCACAGAAGGTTTGACAACAGTGCTTTACGTCTAGATCTGACCTTTATGAATATAAAAGCGTTGTCAGTTCTCCGATTACAAATTTTTCAGGGAACAAGATGCCACCATCTTTCTTATGACTTATCATGACCGAGTGTTCTCCTAAGATGGATAATAGTAAAATAGTTCATAACCTTCTGAAGACTTTTCCCTCTGGGTCCCAGATTTTGCATGATTGAACAACAATTTATGAGAACAATGAATCATGTTTTTCATTTGAAATATAACCCTGTTCTCTTGGGTGACCTTTTTGAAAAGTTTCAGTACTATTTCTAACCTGCAGGAGACTATTTCTTGTTTGATTATAATACGATGATAAATTTCTCTAGCTTATTTAAATTAAGTCATATTTTTAAAAATATTTTGTTTTTTAGTGTTTTGCCTTTATTTTTTTAGACAAAATGAATCAGGTGTCATAGACTAACTCAGACTTAGTGAGTTTTAACTAGCTGAGATCTAGAGAAATTCCTTCTTTATTTTTTCTTTTATTATTTTTCCTGGGAGTGTCCATAAGTGGGACCACATGATGAGAAATTCATCCTGTTTATTTATGCAGCTGTTTCAGATTTCTATTTTCTGTAATTTCATTGACCTGTATTGTCTAACAACTGTGTATCAATCTGACAAAATTACTATAATCATAAAAATATATTGTTAGCCTTTACCCCAGAAGAAAAACAATTTTAAAATACATTTTCTTCATTTTCATGATGTTATAAACCAAATAGGCAGATCAGTAGATATTTCTGAGATACCATTATTTTATTGTCAACGTTTACTGTCTGGAGTTGTCAGAACTAGCTAATGGCACAACTAATACTGTCCCTCTAGCCGTGTGTAAATATCCTTTAGTTTCCCAGCTTATGCACATTTTGATAACATTCCCGTGCTTAAGCTTCCTGCATTACACAATATACAAAGTATTCTTAGGGGAACGGGAATGAGAGAACTACATATAGATTAGCCCAGATGATGGTGTCGTCTTTGAGGGAAAAAGGAATCATCATCAGTATCATCACCATAAAACATTACATTGTAAAATAAAATATTTTTGCAACACATTCATTTGACCCTGGAATATTGTGGATTTCCTCTTCAGATTACTCACTTTGTCTTCTTTTGTGGTTAAGATGGCAGCACTGTGATGCTTTTGCTTGTCATCGGCAAAGTGGCCAGGAACATCATGGATGAGCAAGTCATCCACAATAGACCAGTGATTACTTTTGCCTGTTGGTGAGATTCAAAAGCAACTCATTTCTAATTAAACACCAACAAGTGTGCTCATTATTCCTTTGATTACATCTCTTTTTGTTTGTTTGCTTTTCTCGAAACTTTGGTCATAAAGCCATGACAGATGTTTAAAAAGCACTTGTTTTCAAAGCCGCATTAACCTTGAAAAGACAAATGGGAGAGTTTGAGAGGACAGGATAGATTTGTACCTGATAGATTTACAGGCAAGACTGAATGGCTCTCCAGTGGGGAGCTATAGCAGCACATGGTGTTTATAAAAGCTAAGAATGGAGCCCGTCAAGTTGCCTTTGTGTTTATTTCTTTGTTCGCCACCAGCACATAGGGAGGCTGTCTGTCAGGGCTTCTCGACAAAGGAACTTCTGCCCTTAGGTCATACATTGATCTATGTAGGAGCCAAAGGTACATAGCTGTGAGCTAAGGAAAATTGGTATGTGCTGAAAACAAAGCTGTATAATGGGGCTGTGACTAGACTGAGGACAAGAAATACTGTCAAGGATGCAGGGGTAGGAAGTGACGTGACACGTTTCCCGCTGCTTTTGCCGTCTCCCATTTCCTTAACAACTTGGCTTCTTGAGGGTCAGACCTGAGACATGAGACAGCTAATTAAAATGCTGGGGAAATCACTATTATTTAATTAAATAATGGATTATTGAAGGCCAGCTGTTCAATGCATGATTGAAAATGCTGTTAAACTAAGAGATCCCTTCCTCTTGGATCTATAATACACATCAAGCCCAGTAATATGACCTTGGGGTCAATGGTAGAGCTCGTGTGACTTTAAGGAGAGGTTTGGGTGGAACTACTCAGACATAATAAAATAGGTCAAATGCTGCCTCTGTCTCGTCTCTGAATGCCCCCTTTATGGCCTCTTGGTGGTGTCCGTAGGTTCCAGACATTATTAATAAGGAAAGCTGTGGTGCGCTTAGATATGTAAGTAACTCTTTGTTCTCTCGGAAAAATAAAGAAGAGAGTGGCAACCCTTGTGATTCACATCCCTGTTTCCCTTTTGTAGTCACTGGCCGTCAGGCTCCAGTTTATGGTGATGGTCCCAACTGTGGACGATTATGAATGACAAAGGCTGTCATTTGAAATAAAGCATCTTTGTTTGCTATGTATTTTCATTTCTTTTTGGTGGTCCACTCCAATCCTCATTTGGATGTGATGCATATTAATGTGTGTAATATGTCATCTTTCTTGATGGTGGCATCTTTCTTGATAGTGGCAGTCTATTAAGAGTGGTATACTGGGTGAGACAATGACAGAAATGGTGACGAGCCCTCAAATAATTACCTCTGTGGTTGTAATTTTGTATTTTTTTAATCCATATATATATGCCTTCAGTTATGTAAAAATAATATGCAGAGCGTTTTTATGCTGATTTTCTTTGTCTTCCTATGTGGACAATAAATACTTTTACTGATACAAAGAGGAATAAAAATCACAACTGGTTGTGTGTCTCATGGAAAACAAATAGAATTGTCTTCTCAACTTTACAAAGTGAGATTTGTAAATGATATGAATCAGATTTAAAGTGTCCTATCTAGTGTCTTATCTATAGATTGAGTAAGCATAATTCTCAGGCATGGCAATGCTCCTCTTAAATTTATCTCCTCTTAAATTTATGGGTTAATGCTAAGAAAAAGCAACAGGTATCAGTGGTTTTAACCATTAAAAATCCAATCTAGGAAATTTAAAAAATGATGGCAAAAGTGGAAGAACTGGCAAAAGAAACGAGTTCATATATACATTTAAAATTTTTATTTGTATGTTTTGCCAGCTTTAAGATACAATTTACATATGACATCAAAATGTAAGGCAGTGTGATGGTTTAATATGCATATATGTTGCAAATAATCACCACAGTTGGATTTTAACAATCCATCGAGCTGACACAATATTTATGTATGTGTGTGTATGGTGAGATCTCTTAAGATTTACTTTCTTAAGTAACTTTCACATATGCAATAGAGTATTGCCAACTATAGTCATTGTGTAGTAAATTACATCCCTAAATTGTATACATCTTAAAACTGGAAGTTTAGACCCTTTGACCACTTTCACCTGTCTCCCTTACCCACTCCTTCAGCAAACACCAATATGCTCTTTTTCTGAGTTTGTTTGTTTTCTGGAATCCACACGTGAGTAAGATCACACAGTATGGGTCTTTGTCTGGCTTATTTCATTAGGATAATGCTCTCAAGTTTCCATGCTGCCATAAATGGCAGGGCTTCCTTCTTTCATGTGGCTGAAGAGTATTTTGGTGTGTATGCTTGTTTTCAATTCTTTTTCCATTCGCCCATCAGTGGACACTTAGCTTGTTTTCTCGTCTTGGCTATCATAAGTTATGCCACAGTGTACACGGGGTGTACTGGCTTCCTTGAGACAGTGATTTTATTTTCTTCGGGTACATTCCCAGAAGCAGAATTGTTTGATCATATGGGAGTTCGATTTTTAATTTTGTGAGGAACCTCATACTGTTTCCCATAGAGGCTGCCCCAACTTACATTCCCATCAGCACTGAACAAAGGCTCCCTTTTCTCCACGTCTTGCCAATACTCATTAACTCTTAGCTTTTTGATAATAGCCATCCCACCAGGTATGAGACGATGTGTCACTGTGGTTTTGATTTGCATTCCCCTGATGGTTAGTGGTGTTGATTCCCTTTTCATAAACCTGTTGGCCACCTGAATATCTTCTCTGGACAGATGTCTATTCAGGTTCTTTGCCCATTTTTTAATTGGATTTTTTTATTCTTTAGCTGTCACATGGGGCTCTGCAATCACCTCCCATCAGGTGAGGTCACAGCAGTGGGGTGCCACTTGCTGGAGCCTGGGCTCCTCAACTGTTCTTAGCTGCGTGAGTCTCAAGCTGTGCCCTCCCACAGGATGGTAACCTCTGGCTGCCTTCTGTGTTCAGGTGGTCCCTTAGGCAGGGGCCTTGGGTCTGATGGGGCCTTGGACTGTGTGTTGTGATCAAGTGGGGCTGAAGCTCTGTGCAGAGTTTGGCAGGGCTACACACTGGACTTCATGATCAGGTTGGTGTCTGACTGTGCTCCACAGTGGGGCAAGGTCACTGGCTAGACTCTCTTGTTTGGAGGGGACTTCAGCTGTAGCCTGCAGTTGGGTAGGGAGAAAGATTGTGCTCTGTGCAGGGGTGCTGTGTACACAGGTAGGGCTGCAGGCTGTACTCTGCAGCTGGGAGGAGTCAGTGAGAAGGCTCCATGCCTGGGCAAGGTGCAGCAGCTGGGCTGTGCCTTGCCACAGAAGTAGACTGTGGGCTGAGCTCCTGAGCTGACCAGGGCCTCTCATCGGGTGTCCTGGATACTCAGGCCCTGAGGCTGTGCGTAAGCATTGGCAGAGCTGCTGATCTGGCTCCCTGCCCAAGGTGCCTGTGGGATGGACTCCATGGCTGCAGTGTTCTCTGTAGGGGTTACAGGAGCTAAACTCAGCCCTTAGAAGGGGCTGGAATTTGCTTTCCTCCCCAGGTGTGGATGTAGAACATATCTCATCGGCTGAGAATCCAAATTAAGCAGAACTGCCAACTGAGCTGCCTGGCCAGAGAAGGCTCAGCTCAGCATATGGCCTCATTCACTGGCTGGAGCTCTCAGCTCAGGTGCTTCTGCAAAGCAGGAATGCTATCTGCCAAGATATTAGTGCTGGTTGCTGTAAGCCCCAGCCTCCTTCTCCATCTCTACCTGACACTCAGGCCTTGTGCCGTCTAGATGCTCCAATGATCCACTTGAGGCAAGACCCAGCTAGCCTTCCCAGAAAGTGTCCTGCAATGCTCAGAAACTGGATATTCACCTTGACGTCTCTCTTTTCAAGTGGAGAAGCCATAAGCTCAGAGGGGCTCTTTCTGTGTGACATTTGTTCCAGCCCCTGGGAGGGGTGATGTACTTGGAGTGTAGCTGCTTCTCTTGCCTTCTGTTGTGGTTTTTCTCAGTCTCTGTGGTCCAGGATGAGGAATGCTTCAGACTCACCAGTGAGTTCTCAGAGTTTTCACAATGATGTCTTGTCTATAAATAGTTGTTAGATGGTTTTCTTGAGAAGGGAACTGAAGTGGGGAGTGACCTATGTCACCATCTTGATGATGTCCTGGAGAAACATTTTTATGATAAAAATATTCCATAAGGAAGAATAAATTTAGAGGTAAATATGCATATTTACCTCCAACATAGAGATGCAGAATTCAAGAATCCTAGATGAGTGTAAAAACCTATGATACTGGTAATAGTTCAATAAAGTATGCCACGGTACATTGTTAGCTTTCACTTCTATAGAGGATGGTCATTCATATCAGTCAGGCAGGAAGCACAGACAGATGTCAAACCATCATGTAGGCACAGCTGTTTGAGTCAGTTTCATTATTACCTATAAGCTGCTCTGACCTTGTCAGTTCTAGTGTACAGAGCACTTAAGTCTTGAGTCCTGTCAATAAATATCTGGCAGCTGATCCCCTTCCAACAGGGCATGACAAGGTCATGATGTTTTGCAACCTCCTTTTCCTGCAAATGATGATGACTGTGGATTCCAAAGAGATCGCTTTACTGCATGTGATGTATCATCAGAAATGGTGTACTAACTGAAATGTAATCAACATAGGCTGATTTGAAGCAAATGATGGACAGGATTGTAGGAATGCCAAAGAGCTATAAAAACAACAACAGCCAACAAAAAGTAAAAATATTTCTAGCTGAAGTGAAGGAACTGATTAAGTTGTTTGTACGTACTCCTAGCTTCAAACATAGAACAAAATTAGTTGCATCTGGCATTATGAACTTAACTTTCTAGCCTTTGTTGGAAAAGCACTGAGATTTAATTATAGTAGCTATGATAATTTAAGGAGATGTGGTTACATGTAGAAAAGCCCAAGTTGACAATGACAGATTTTGTAATAAATTTATAGTAAGTTTGAACATGGGTATCAGCCAATTAAATGAGCAATCAAACTCCAAATAGAATTAGTTTCCTTTGAGCTGTCAACTCTGTGGAGAGCCCCATTACTTGGCAAAAATAGACAACTTATAGAAGAAATCCATCAAAGTATATTGTCTGGAACTAAATAAGAGCTGAGGTAGCAACTGTGTTTATAAGGGAGAAAAACCTAATTTGGAATCAAGATCAACTATGAAGATTTAACTAAAATATGCTGAAAGTCAAAGGCAAGTCAGAAGTTTGAGAATAGAAACTAAACCCCCATTATCTTTAGTGACTATATAAGTATAAATATGATATAAGTAAAATTTATAAATAATGAAACATAAATTTATATATTTATAAATTAAAATTTAAATTTTGCATAGTATAAATATTCCTTATATATTAGAAGTATAGTAATCTTTTGTTCTCAATGTCACAAAATTTAAACCTGCAAATTGTCTACAGAACCAGGAAGTTAGCATAAATACTAACATAAAGAGCCCAGTGTCCTATAATAATGAATGTCGGGGACCATGGCCAACTGGGGAGCTCATGACTTACTTAAAGGCATTCCCATTCAGTTTTCTGATCTATAAACCTTTTTTGCTAATTCAAATGCTAGAGATTTTAACTAGTAAGCCCCCAGTTCTGGAAACTCAGGATGAGACCATTAAATAATTATTTCAGCCAAATTCACTGAAGGATATATTATGCAAAGATGAGACTGATTTTGCTATTCCAAGAGAAAATATGAAGTAGCACCAGATTTTATGCATAATGTTATTTAAAATGCCTCTGAATACTATATGTAGAAATGTTAAACAAGTCCTCACCTAAAAACTCAAGCCATAATAAATATTAACTTTTTCGTAGCATGCTTTGAATTCCCTGGTAAAGGTTGTTCTGCAAATCCATTGCATTCAATTGACTGAAATCAGACTTTCACATTTATTGATAGCTAGCCCTTACTTAGCTTAGTTATTCCGCTGACTCGTGAACCATTTTTGCCATTGATCATTAGTATCTATTCTGCTTAATTACACTTCTGCTGATATCTCAGTAATTTCTACTTAATTTGCTTCCAGAGAAGTGGCTTGGAAACAGAAACCTTTACCATTTCTGTTGCTTCAGGATATGCTTCTGTCTAGTAGTATTTATCTGTTTTTCAAAGAGAGTAGTTCTATGGAGAGAATAATGAAGAACGTTTCTTGTTGGATCTAATGAGTACTTGCAATATACAACTTTAACTTATTATGACTGAATTCTCAGCATTTAAAAGAATATTCATATTACTTAAATTGGTTATAAACTCATGGCATCAGTATTAAGTAGTTAAAGCTATGTCACGTTTTCCTAAGTTAGTGATTTCACTAGCATTTTCCATGTTTCTGAAATATACTATTATTACTCAATAAAATTTGTAAGTAGATGAGTGAATATAGTGTACTTAAGAGCTATTATTAACAAAAAATTGTGGAGTATATAAATTTAGGAAAAATTTCTCAATAAAAATTATTAAGTACTGAAGCAACAGTATCAATGTTGATATAGGCCGAAAATAAAAGAAATGCCAAACAACACTCGTGATTGTTAAATGAAAGGTTACAAACGAGTCTCTACTTAGATCAACAATGCCAGAAGTAATGATTGTAATAAATGCTGTATATCAGAACACACGCCCTACATTTACAACCCTCAATTTTAGGATTATACTAAAGAAGGCATTGTAACAGACATAAAAGGATTAGATCAGAGCATGTAGGTTAGGATAATGGGAGTAGAATATTATCACCCTCATTAATAATCCCCTTGCCACTCTGGATTTCTATCACTTTCTATTATTCATGAGTGCCAGGAATTGTTTCTATCTTAACTGATCATATTTCTGTATATCAGAGCATAATGTCTTTTCTCCGTTTAATTTATTTTTAAATTGGAGTATAATTGCTTTATAATGTTGTATTAGTTTCTGCTATACAACAGCGTGAATCAGCTCTGCATGCATGCTAAGTCGCTTCAGTCATGTCCAACTCCTTGCAACCCCATGGACTGTAGCCCACCAGGTTCCTCTGCCCATGGGATTCTCCGGGCAAGAATACTGAGTGGGTTGTCATGCCTTCCTCCAGGAGATCGTCCTGACCCAGGGATCGAACCTGTGTCTCTGCAGCTCCAGCACTGTAAGCAGATTCTTTACTGCTGAGCCACTGGGGATATGGATACATATATCCACTCCTGCTTGAGCCTCCTCCTGCCCCTGCACCCCCCTTCTTGGTCACCACCGAGCACCGAGCTGAGCTCCCTGAGCTCCACAGCAGCTCCCCACCAACTGTCTATTTCACACGTGGTGGCATACGCATGTCAGTGCTGCTCTCTGTCTGTCTCATTCCCCTTGCGCCCTGTCCACAGGTCCATTCACTACATCTGCACCTCTGTTCCTGCCCTGCAGTTAGGTCCAGCTGTACCATTTTTCTAGATTCCACATATATGCTTTGTTGTTTAGTTGCTGCTGCTGCTGCTGCTGCTGCTAAGTCGCTTCAGTCGTGTCCGACTCTGTGCGACCCCATAGATGGCAGCCCACCAGGCTCCCCCATCCCTGGGATTCTCCAGGCAAGATCACTGGAGTGGGTTGCCGTTTCCTTCTCCAATGCATGAAAGCGGAAAGTGAAAGTGAAGTTGCTCAGTTGTGTCCGACTCCCAGCAACCCCATGGACTGCAGCCTATCAGGCTCCTCATCCTGTTAAACTCTTCAGGATGTCATGGACTGTGCCGGCCAGGCTCCTCTGCCCATGGTACTTTCCAGGCAAGACTGCTGAAGTGGGTTGCCATTTTCTTCTCCCGGGGATCTTGCTGACCGAGGGATTTGAACCTGTGTCTCCTGCACTGCAAGCATGTGCTTTACCACTGAACTACAGAAAGCCCATATATATCCATTAATATACAATTTGTTTTTATTTATTTAGAACTCATCCTGAAAAATATATACAAGAAGCTAAAAGATTTTCTATAAAAGATGTCTGCAATTCTTTAAACTCATGTAAATAAAAAATGGTCATAATGTAATTTAAAAAATCAGGAGTGTTCCTCAAAGTCCAGAATCCTTGGTCACATATAAAGGATTACCATTCAAGGTTGGGACTGGCTGTATATGCAACATCATCCATTAGGCCCCAAAACGGCCTAACCATTATGTTGCTTGTGTGGTTAGGGAAATAGTGCTGGTGATCCCAGATTTAGAGTAAAAACAGGTGAGAAAGTCAAGATTTAAAAATATTGTATACGCTTTGGATTCAGACCTAGCAATTAAGGTGATTTTGGGGGGGACCTTATGTTAAATATTCGTATCTATTAACATTTCTCCATCATATAGATCTAGAGTGTAGAGTAAGGCTGTTCATTGTATGTATTAGTAAGAAGATAAAAATTTATTGACATTTAGTTAGGTTCTGGCATTTAGAGTTAGGTTATTTAAAGTTTCCGTTAGATCATATGGAAATTTTCAAAAGCAATGATGTTTTATGTTCTGAACTGGACATCCAGCATTAAAAGTTTTAATATGCTTCGCCTATAGACTAACCCAATTAAAAACATCTCCCTATTGGCTTTCAGAGTCATTGACATTGTCTCTGGTCTAATCATGTCTTGAGTTTTATTGTTGAAACCCTGGTGAATTCTCTAGGTAGAGGCAATGAAACAGCAGGAGTAACTCTGTGAAACTGCACATGACAGATGCTTTTAAAAATCAAATCCATCAAATATCACTACCTTAAATTCACTCAGAATTGATTAGACCCACTCATGTGATCTTGCCTCATACTGATTTTGTTTAGCTTATGTTGTAATTAATCTTTGCAAAAATCTAATTCATCCCCATGCTTCTTTCATGCTATGATCTGTTTGTGTAAATCTTCTGCAACAAAATACCCTGTCTAATTTGATCTGTTGTCATGACTGAAAATAGTAAGTTGATATTGCTTTGTTTCTACAGTGATATAATTAGGATACCCACACTTTTCTAATTAATCTAATCTAAAATTGCTTTGGCTATTAGATATCCTAATAGAAAGTAATGCACTGTTTTTCTTTCTTATCTCTGTCATTAGTCAGGAAAATTAATTTCACCAAGTTTGAAACACACCCAATGTTTATTTGCATATTTAGTTATCAATCTAAGCCAAAATTCTTTGTCAAATATGCTCCATTGCTTATTTGTTCCACAAAAAAATATGTCAGATTCAGTATTTAAAGAAAGAGAGATATATCCATGGGGAGATACATACCTAGAAGTTTAACCTCAAGTTAACCTTATATGAATAATTTTTTTTTAAAAAAAGGAATAGGATACACTTTGAAAAGCTTGCAAATAATTTTTCCTGAATTTTTATCTTAGTGAAACATCATTGCACAAACCCACATTTCTATCTTTTGATGTACAGCAAACATTATTTTTACAAATGCATTGCAGTGATTATAATTAAAAGTGTTTTTAATGTGTAATTCGCATTTGATTTTTTGATGAAATGATTTAGTAATGAAACTAAAAAGGGAAACTTTGTTAAACAGCATTAGAATGTAGCTCTACCACCTTCCAAGAAAACTAGCCTGATTTATCACTCAGGGTATGTTTAAATCTGATATTAAGTAGTTGCACTTACACTAAAAATGCAAATTTAATTATGTGACTCACAGTAATATTAATTGACTGCCATGTAATAAATATGTTGACAAAATTACTCCTTAAAAAGCCCCTAAGTTCTTTTACTAATAATCTGACTGAAAACATATAAAAGGATATAAATAATAATAGTTTGTATTCAATTGTTGATAGGAAAATAGTTTTGGTTGCACATAATTGAAAAAAGGTATCAATAATACTCATTGATGCTTGCATCTAATGAAAACCCTTCTGTTTAGAAACAATTCTGTTTTAAATTAATCTTTGAACATTTTTATCATGTATTTCAATTCTTAAAATATTCATTTTCTAAAAACATAATCCATTTTCCATGTGGTTTCATTTTTGACTTTATTTTGTTCCTCTTATAGCTAAAGTTAGTGTTTTAATTTATTTCCCAAGGTTATAGCTCTTTAAATTTTGCAAGTTATAGCTTCAGTTCAAAAATAAGCCTTGCATAACTAAGGAATGTTAAAAATCAATCCCTTTTAAAAAAAACATTGTAATGAAAATGTTATTGATAAAGTAAACAAATAAAAAAGAAACTTGTAATGAAATAAAATTGCTATATAAAACATTTTTGATGAAGGAATGTATTTGGGACAAAATTCAGATTAATTTGAATTAAAGGAATTCTAATGAATGGTTTCAGTCTCCCTTCCTACTCATTAAGCTCATAGGCCTTACCTTATTTTTTTCTCTTAAGATATTCCAACTCTTTTTCCATATTTTTCATATTATATATCATAGATATATTGACTCTTGACTATATCATACTTTCATATTATAATGAATATGCACTTGACCCTTCAGCAACATGTGAATACAGTTGGAAATGCATAAATAGCTTATAGCTGATTCTCCTTGATTCCTTCCTATCTGGAGTTCCTTATCTGAGGTTCACATCTATAGATTAAACCAAGCGTAGATTGTGCAATACTAGTAAACATATATCAGAAAATCCACATGTAACTGAATCTGCACAGTTTAAACCTATGTACTTCACAGATCAACTCTGTGTGTGTGTGTGTGTGTGTATATATATACAAATTTTGGTACTGGAAGTTTCCCTGGTGGCTCAGACAGTAAAGAATCTGCCTGCAATGCAGGAGACCCAGGTTTGATCCCTGGGTCAGGAAGATCCCCTGGAGAAGGGAATGGCAACCCACTCCAGTATTCTTGCCTGGAGAATTCCATGGACAGAGGAGCCTGGTGGGCTATTGTCCATAAGGTTGCAAAGAGTTGGACACACAATTATATAGTTAACTATATATAATAATTTTTAAAAGCTAACTTAAAAAGTGAAAATAAAAAAGATAATGTGGATTCCTTTGATGCTTTGATGAGGGGAAAAAAAAAACTGCTCAACATAATTAGTCATGGAAATGCAAATTAAATAAAAAACAGTGGCACGCTCTTACACACCCGCCACAATGCTTAAACTGTAAAGACTGACAATGCAAAGTGTTGAGAAGAATGTAGAACAGCCAGTCTGCTCATACATTGTTGGTGGAATGTAACCAAGAAACTATCCCATTTGGAAAGCTATTTGACAGTTTCAAAAACATATGCCTTCCTTTTGGCTCAGCAATTCCACTTCTAGGTATATATGCAGGAGACTTGAGTGTGTATGCCCATAAAGTGATTCATCGAAGAACAGTCATAGAAACTTTATTCATAGTAGTATAGAGTTGGAAACAACTCAGGTGTGCCAAACAGGAATAGAAATAAGCAAATTCTGGAGCAATGAAATACTGCACAGTAATGAGGATGTACAAACTGTTAAGATACTATGCTGCGAATAATCTCAAATATATTATTTTGAGAAAAACCAAAAATGAATGTATTTTGTGAATATATTTATACGAAATTCTAGAAAAGGCAAACCTATTTCTCATAATAGAAGTTAGAATAAAAGTTACCCCTGGAGGAAGATTTTAACTAAAAAGAAGCACAATGAAAGTTTAGGTGACGGGAAGAGTTTTATATTTCCATTTTGATAGAGATCACAAACATAAACACCTGTATATACAAATATTAGTTAAACTATGCAGTTAAGCTTTGTACATTTTACCAAATATAAAGTATACCTTAAGAATAAAAGAAGCTTGGTATTTTTGACTATTGTTACATAGAAAAAAATTAGAATGTTTTGACAATATTAATTATCCTTAAAACATACATAAAGGCCTTAAAGCCTGAGTCTAATACCTCTTTAGCCTTAGCCTGCCTACCCTTGCTTTCCATAAAATGTTTTTCTGTAACCTTCTTAAGAATTGTTCTTGTCACATAACACATTTTCAAAGCTCAAAATCTTTGCCTGTATCTAGGGAAAAAAAAAAAAAAACAGTTTACAAATCAGTTGTTACTGGATACAGTGTCTACCTCTGAACCTGAGTTACTGTATTTGAAAAATGGTAAAAGGCTTTATGACTACAACAAAAATACTCATAGATACTTGTATATATCAAGACTATACTAAGTATTATTAAATGTACTATTCCTCATAGTCACAGTAAAATTAAATGGATCTTATTTGATTTTAGTGAGTCCGGGAGTGCTACTTTGAACCTGTACCATTACAGACCATAAACTTAACCATGTATTGTTTTATATTGGATCTTTCAAGTGTAATGATTATATATTATATGACCAAACTGCTGGTCTGTTGTGAGTCTCTCTACAGTTGGGCCATTGTAATAAATGAGACAGATCACTTGCTTATTAGAAGATCAACCATTGGGATTTCTTAAATATATATTTGAAGGACAAACAATTATTTGGAAAATATGGATAACTATTTATGCTCTTCAGAGGTAGGTACCTTAAATAGAGTGTTTCTCTACTTTTAAAAGAGGGAGGTTAGCATTATGGAATACAAACAAGCGGCAAAAATTGGAAGGTGTTAGTTGCTCAGTCATGTTTGACTCTGGGACGTTATGGACTGTAGCCCACCATGCTCCTCTGACCGTGGAATTCTCCAGGCAAGAACAAGATCTTAGATATTCTTAGGCATGTACAAAAAGGTTGATGTCTTCTCAGATTCTGCAGAAAAGATCACTGGATTTAAGTTTGGAAATAATCTAAGAAGATCTTTTAAAAGAATGGCTTAGGTGCCACATAAGCATCTGAAGTTGAAACGAAATGCTTGAGAGATCAAAGTGAAGGTGGCCCCCTATTTTCTGCTGAAATAAGTATGATATCATCTATATTGTGGAGGAATTGAGTTCTCCATTTAAATTCCTTCAAGTGAAAATAAAAAATAACCCATAGATATTATTCAAAATCCTCTTTTATTCTTTCTCAAATAATTAAAAATAGAATGAAGACCATCCCCATGGAAAAGAAATGCAAAAAAGCAAAATGGCTGTCTGGGGAAGCGTTACAAATAGCTGTGAAAAGAAGAGAGGCGAAAAGCAAAGAAGAAAAGGAAAGATACAAGCATCTGAATGCAGAGTTCCAAAGAATAGCAAGAAGAGATAAGAAAGCCTTCTTCAGTGATCAATGCAAAGAAATAGAGGAAAACAACAGAATGGGAAAGACTAGAGATCTCTTCAAGAAAATTAGAGATACCAAAGGAACATTTCATGCAAAGATGGGCTTGATAAAGGACAGAAATGGTATGGACCTAACAGAAGCAGAAGATATTAAGAAGAGGTGGCAAGAATACTTGGAAGAACTGTACCAAAAAGATCTTCACAACCCAGATAATCATGATGATGTGATCCCTAATCTAGAGCCAGACATCTTGGAAAGTGAAGTCAAGTGGGCCTTAGAAAGCATCACTACGAACAAAGGTAGTGGAGGTGATGGAATTCCAGTTGAGCTATTTCAAATCCTGAAAGATGNCCAAAGAATTGATGCTTTTGAAGTGTGGTGTTGGAGAAGACTCTTGAGAGTCCCTTGGACTGCAAGGAGATCCAACCAATCCATTCTGAAGGAGATCAGCCCTGCGATTTCTTTGGAAGGAATGATGCTAAAGTGGAAACTCCACTACTTTGGCCACCTCATGCGAAGAATTGACTCATTGGAAAAGACTCTGATGCTGGGAGGGATTGTGGGCAGGAGGAGAAGGGGATGACAGAGGATGAGATGGCTGAATGGCATCACCGACTTGATGGACGTGAGTCTGAGTGAACTCCAGGAGATGGTGATGAATAGGGAGGCCTGGCGTGCTGCAATTCATGGGGTTTCAAAGAGTTGGACATGACTGAGCAACTGAACTGAACTAATATTCTACTAAGGAAAGGAAAATTCAAATGTAAAATTATCATCCTTTCAACTCAATTAGAATTTTGATAAAGAAGAAACACCAACAATTTCACTCTGATTCTAGAATATCACTAGATCTCGTCTCTCTATTAATTTCCTGATTTCCAAACTAATGATAGATGGTAAGAAGTTTAATAGTATTCATAGCTGATTTTCAGTTCATTTTAAAATTATATATAGTGAACCCCAGACATGGAAGAAGCAGGAATCTTTCTTATCTACCAGCTAGTCAATACCTTAGAGAATTTTAAGATGAACATTAAACTTCATTCATTCTGCTGAATTAAACACTAAATCACAGTTTGAGTGTGGTTAATCTTAGGCCCTCTTAGGTACAAATGCAATTGCAGAGTTTCTTCAGCTCCAATTATTGACATTTTCCTGTAAAATTAACTTTTACCTTGTTTAGTTAAGTTCAGTTCAGTCTCTCAGTCTTGTCTTACTCTTTGTGACCCCGTGGACTGCAGCATGCCAGGCCTCCGTGTCCATCACCAACTCCCAGAGCTGGCTCAAACTCATGTCCATGGCGTTTGTGATGCCATCCAACCATCTCATCCTCTGTCATCCCCTTCTCCTCCAGCCTTCAATATTGCCCAGTATCGGGGTTTTTTCCAATGAGTCAGTTCTTCACATCAGGTGGCTGAAATATTGGAGTTTCAGCTTCAGTGTCAGTCTTCCCAATCAATATTCAGGACTGATTTCTTTAGGACTGACTGGTTTGATCTCCTTGTAATCCAAGGGACTCTCAAGAGTTTTCTCCAACACCATAGTTCAAAAGCATTAATTCTTCAGTGCTCAACCTTCTCTATGGTCCAACTCTCACATCCATACATGACTACTAGAAAAACCATAGCTTTGACTAGATGGATCTTTGTTAGCAAAATAATGCCTTTGCTTTTTAATATGCTATCTAGGTTTGTGATAACTATTCTTCCAAGGAGCAAGTATCTTTTAATTTCATGGAAGCAGTCAACATCTGCAGTGATTTTGGAGCCCAAGAAAATAAAGTCTGTCACTGTTTCCATTGTTTTCCCATCTATTTGCCATGACATGATGTGACCAGATGCCATGATCTTAGTTTTCTGAATGTTGAGTTTTAAGCCATTTTTTTCACTCTCCTCTTTCACTTTCATCAAGAGGTTCTTTAGTTCTTTTTCACTTTCTGCTGTAAGAGTGGTATCATCTGCATATCTGAGATTATTGATATTTCTCCCGGCAATCTTGATTCCAGCTTATGCTTCATCCAGCTTCGCATTTCTTATAATGTACTCTGCATATAAACTAAGCAAGTAGGTTGACAATATACAGCTTTGATTTACTCCTTTTGCACAACTTTGTTTAATTGCTGGTGGCTTTAAACTCCCTTATATCATAGTCATATTTTGGGGGTATGTGTGTGTGTGTGTGTGAACTAGAAAAACTTAAATGTTTTGTAAACTACCTTAGATAAATCCATTTCTTGTGGCAGTTAGTGTTTAAACTATTCAACCAGAGAGGCAAACATTTCTCACTAAAAACATTGATAAAAATTCTGTAGCCATACAGAGCAGAGTAAGATATGCCCTTCAAAAAGTAGATCTGATATTTTTGAAACTGCATTTGAAAATCTTTGTCCTTGCTTTGGATATAATGTTAAATTTATATAACTTTAATAGTTATGGTTTAATTCTAAATAAGGACAAAAAATACAAAAATCTGCTTTCATGTGCACTTCTGCTGTGTTGTCCGCTAGAAGTATTGAAAGTATAGTATGTTACTTCATATTTTGGAAAGTCATGACCCACCAAATTGCAACAAGATATGTGGTTAAAAAAATCAGTTTTATCTCTTTGCTTAAGTGCATAGTAGAAGTCAGAATACTTGGTTTTTGAGACTGATGAACCCTATAAGGAAAAATCCTGTAAAATCAAAGGGTTCTGTAACTGTGTCAAATTATAGAAGAAATGAGCAAAAAAAGAACTGTGTTAAAATTGTTTTTCCCATGACTCTTAATATTGGAATTTTGTCAGCAACTAAAAGGTTAAAGACTAGTAAGCCAATTTCTGTTTAAATATGTTTATTGATTAGTAAGGATTTCCTTGTATCTCAGTCGATAAGGAATCTGCCTGCAATGCAGGAGACCTGGGTTCATTTCCTGGATCGGCAAGATCCCCTGGAGAAGGAAATGACAACCCACTCCTGCATTCTTGCCAGGAGAATCCCATGGACAGAGGAGCTTAGCAGGCTACAATCCATGGGATCACAAGAGTCAGACCCAACTTAGCACCTAAACCACCACCACCTCTATGAGATGCTAAAAGGTAGTTAGTCATCTTTAGGCAAAGGTAAATCTTATGTCAATGTGAAGTGAAGTGCTTTAGAAATGATTTATAGAATTTGTTACTGACTTCAGTTTTATCAGAAGCTTTGTGGTATTAAATAGTGGTGATATGTTCTGTTTTTTAAGATGGGTGGAGAATTTACATATGTTCACTATACAATTATGCTTCATGGCATGCATATATATTTTTATGTATATGTCATTTTATGCATCAACAACTTTCAGTAAAAATTAAAATTTATAGTGTATCATTAACTGTTCTGAAAGAACACATAATTTAAGCCTAATTCTTTATTTCAATCTTCATCAGACTTTTCCCGCCAGTGGTTTTATCTCCAGTTTCTAATTATTATTTTAACTAAAAAGATAATTTAAAAATAGGTGTAACCAAACATAGAAGTTTGTGAAATTTTTCAGTGTCCATACTAAATCCTAAATCTTTGGATACAGTTAGCAACCTTAAACTTGTACTTGCATTGATGATATTCAAGGCATGTATGGAGTAATGGCCCACAAAGTTATAGGGGACTGGTAAAAACTAGGGCTCATCACCACCCCTCAATTACCCCAGAAAAGGGAAAGTTTGTACTTGCTATGAGATACAATTTTAAAAATTTAGTATACCCACCAACAGTGTAAGAGGGTTCCCTTTTCTCCACACCCTCTCCAGCATTTATTGCTTGCAGACTTCTGGATCGCAGCCATTCTGACTGGTGTGAAGTGGTACCTCATTGTGGTTTTGATTTGCATTTCTCTAATAATGAGTGATGTTGAGCATCTTTTCATGTGTTTGTTAGCCATCCGTATGTCTTCTTTGGAGAAATGTCTATTTAGGTCTTTGGCCCATTTTTTGATTGGGTCATTTATTTTTCTGGAATTGAGCTGCATAAGTTGCTTGTATATTTTTGAAATTAGTTGTTTGTCAGTTGCTTCATTTGCTATTATTTCCTCCCATTCAGAAGGCTGTCTTTTCACATTGCTTATATTTTCCTTTGTTGTGCAGAAGCTTTTAATTTTAATTAGATCCCATTTGTTTATTTTTGCTTTAATTTCCAGAATTCTGGGGGGGTTGGATCATAGAGGATCCTGCTGTGATGTATGTCGGAGAGTGTTTTGCCTATGTTCTCCTCTAGGAGTTTTATAGTTTCTGGTCTTACATTTAGATCTTTAATCCATTTTGAGTTTATTTTTGTGTGTGGTGTTAGAAAGTGATCTAGTTTCATTCTTTTACAAGTTGTTGACCAATTTTCCCAGCACCACTTGTTAAAGAGATTGTCTTTACTCCATTGTATATTTTTGCCTCCTTTATCAAAGATAAGGTGTCCATAGGTGTGTGGATTTATCTCTGGGCTTTCTATTTTGTTCCATTGATCTATATTTCTGTCTTTGTGCCAGTACCATACTGTCTTGATGACTGTGGCTTTGTAGTAGAGCTTGAAGTCAGGCAAGTTGATTCCTCCAGTTCCATTCTTCTTTCTCAAGATTGCTTTGGCTATTCGAGGTTTTTTGTATTTCCATATAAATCTTGAAATTATTTGTTCTAGTTCTGTGAAAAATACCGCTGGTAGCTTGATAGGGATTGCATTGAATTTGTAGATTGCTTTGGGTAGTGTACTCATTTTCACTATATTGATTCTTCTGATCCATGAATATGGTATATTTCTCCATCTATTAGTGTACTCTGGAGAACAGTGTGGAGATTCCTTAAAAAATTGCAAATAGAACTGCCTTATGACCCAGCAATCCCACTGCTGGGCATACACACTGAGGAAACCAGAATAGAAAGAGACACATGTACCCCAATGTTCATTGCAGCACTGTTTATAATAGCCAGAACATGGAAACAACCTAGATGTCCATCAGCAGATGAATGGATAAGAAAGCTGTGGTACATACACACAATGGAGTATTATTCAGCCATTAAAAAGAATACATTTGAATCAGTTCTAAGGAGATGGATGGAACTGGAGCCGATTATACAGAGTGAAGTAAGCCAGAAAGAAAAACACCAATACAGTATACTAACGCATATATATGGAATTTAGAAAGATGGTGATGATGACCCAGTATGCGAGACAACAAAAGAGACTCGGATCTGTAGAGTGGACTTTTGGACTCTGGGGGAGAGGGAGAGGGTGGGATGAGATGAGAGAATGGCATTGAAACATGTATACTATCATGTAAGAAACGAATCGCCAGTCTATGTCCGATGCAGGATGCAGGATGCTTGGGGCTGGTGCATGGGGAGGACCCAGAGAGATGTTATTGGGTGGGAGGTGGGAGGGGACTCATGTTTGGGAACGTATGTACACTCGTGGTGAATTCATGTCACTGTATGGCAAAACCAATACAGTATTGTAAAGTAAACTAAAGTTAAAAAAAACAATTAGTATAATAGTTGCAGATCTCCTAAATCCTTCCATTTCTGGTAGATGAGGCACTAATGTGCAAATGTAACTTGCTACAAGTTTCCTGATGTTGTTCCTGATGCAGACTAACAGGATTTCATTCTGTCTATTTCAGGCCGGTTTCTGCATGGCACTGTTCCAGTTTGTTTCTGTTACCTGTCGGTAATCCCTTTGTTTAGAGGATTTGGGTTGCCAAAAGTATTTAGCCATGCAGAAGCAGAATCTCTGTTCCACTGGTGTGTGCCTGTCCCTTCTTAATTTTTAATGTACATGTGACTTTCAGTGTCAATAAAACTGCATGAGTATTCAAGAGATTGAACGTGAAATTAATAGTCACTCAGTTGTGTCTGACTCTTTGCGACTCCAGGGACTGTAGCCCGCCAGGCTCCTCTGTCCATGGAATTCTCCAGGTAAGAATACTAGAGTGGGTAGCCGTTCCCTTCTGCAGGGGATCTTCCCAACCCTGGGATCTAACCTCAGTCTCCTGCATTGCAGGCAAATTCTTTATGTCTGAACAACCAGGGAAGCCTATAGCTGTCAGTAAATCACTAAATTATTCTCCTTAGCACAGTGATACCAGTGCTGGGCTAAACAACACACACAAAGACGTAAGTATTTACATTCTGTGTCAGATACACCACAACATTGGTTTTACCTAAGCTCTGAATAGAAGAATTACCTTAGTTGTTCCCAACCTGGCTTTAATCTGTCTGTCTTCACTAACTTCTTTACCTTCCTCCCTTTATTCTCTATTTCTTCCTTCCTGCCTCCCTTCTTTCCTTTCTCTCTTTCTTCTTCCCTCCCTCCCTGCTCAACTTTCTTTCTTTTCTTTCATCTTTATAAGAAACAGTCTGCTTGTCTTAACAGCTATCACTTTGTTTGGATGCTTCAACTTATCTTTAATTAAATATTTCTTCCTCAAGGACATTTACTATAAACATGTCCTTTTTGTCATAGTATGTAATTTATGTTGCTCCCTGAAATATAAAAGAACAGAGTAGTATGATACATACAATATTGAATGTGCTTAAGCAGCACTTATTGTTGAACATTAAAATGTGTGAATGAATGAACAGATGAATAAATGAAT
>SJYQ01004457.1:853255-878797 GCA_006410935.1 Redunca redunca
ATGACCATATATTTTTTAATGCTAAATCATTTTTTAGAATTTTTGATGACAAATAGTTTTTGCATCAAAGTTTATACATTTATTACTTTTAAAAGTTTTATTATGGTCTATATTATATTTTAAGTTTATACTAGCTCCATTAGATATGTTGGGAAACTTTCCACCATTTTCTTATTCTCAGATAATTTAATTGTCGAAATTATCTAGACAGAACATGTTTTGTGAAAACTTGAATCAAGTCACTTGTACAGGTGGTTGGGCAAAGGTGGTATTTTTAGAGATAAATGCTTAGACAAATTAACTGTTTCTGTTCAATATCATTCTAGGTTCTGTGCTTAAGGCAGTGTTGTGATGTGTACTTTTGTATCTGAGTAAAAATTTCATGATAATAGTGTTTATTATCACAAAACTAATAAAGAGGTTCTGCTGGCATTTTTGGTGCCCTTGCCTCTCTATCTGCTTTCCATGCCTCTAATATTGTACTTTCTCACTCTTTTTTTGTCTATTTGTTTGTGGGGGGGTTTGCCACTACTTTTTAATTGAAGAATAATTGCTTTACTCAGTTTTGTCATTTTCTGTCATACATCAACAAGAAGCAGCCATAGGGACACGCATGTCCCCTCCCTCGGGACCTTCCCTCCCCATTGCACCCGTGTAGATTGTCACAGAGCTCTTGTTTGCATTCCCTTGTAGATTGTCACAGAGCCCCTGTTTGCGTTCCCTGAGTCTTACAGCAAATTCCCACTGGCTGTCTATTTTCCATATGGTCATGTTTGTTTCCACGTTACTCTCCCCATACATCTCACCCTCTCCCTCCTCCGCTCCCTCTTGATTTTAGTCTTATTCATTATTTTTCTGTTGTCTTCATCTTTCCTCATTGTTTCCTCCAGTCTTCTTATTGTAATTTTTGTTATCCATATATTGAGATAGTGTAAATATGAGAGCAATGTGGAATAGTCTTACTTAGAATCAGATAATCATAGCAAGAGAAGAGAATGTGGGAGACAGACAGACAGTCATGGACCAGTATAGTGTTGCCTCTTCCTTATTGATTATTTCTCTTCTCTTTTTTTTCTTAGGCTAATGATTTTCTTCTTAAGCGGTTTCTTGTAATCAGTTAGTGACTTTGTATGGCAAGAATAGCATCTAATTCCATGATATTCAATCTGTGTGCCTTCATAAAATTCTGGACTGTGTAGTAGGTGCTAGGTGCTATTCTTATATTCCTTGTCATCTCTTCCCCCCACTTCCTAAAGGTACACTCATTAGTCTGCAGGGTCTCTTTAATAGAATTTCTTCGTATTCTGGAAACATGAGTTAGTATGGCAAAGCACTTATGAGTACTAAATCTAGAATTATGTTCACTGGCTCTGAATCCTGTTTCGCCTGCTTGCTATTTAAATGATCTTGGACAAGTCACTCAAATTCAGCTTTCTTATTTGTAAACTGGCAAGATCAGAGGCATCGCTTTCATAGGTTGTAGGTGTGAGTGAGAAAATGCATCATAATTATCTCTTGGTGTCCTCAGCACATAATAACACTCTACAATTATTAGCAACTGATTTTGTGGTTCTGTCACTTTTGATTCACAAGCGTCTGTTTATATGTTAAGAATTGATTTGATAAGCTTTCTGATTGCTTGACTACTTTTATACCAATTATCAAAAAAATAGATAACTTTGACACTTTTATGGTAAAAGAAGAAATCAATTTTGTTTTTGAAGCCAGCATTTCCTTACCTACTTAGGAAAAAAGTGATAAGTTTCTATGAAACACTCATTGGGAGAATGATCAGGCACAGCGTTGCTCACACCTAGTTAGCAAATGTTTAAAATGAGTTGACAGTTTTTGTGCTTCCTGTTACTTCACTGTCTATCACTGTTAGACCTCCAATATTCCACCTTCCCCTCAAATCATCCTGATGACTGCAAAGGAAAAAAATAAAGAGAGGGCTTGATGAGTCTGTTCTTCTAACAAAGAGAAAATGACAATGCTCTAAACCCTGAAGACTTTTTAATTAGCCCCAAGATAGGCGAATTATGTAGCCTGGATGAGTAACTATTGTCAAACAGAAAGTGAATCTGTAATTACAGCACAGTAATACTCTGCCTGATAAAATACCTTTTTTCTCAAGTATCTGTAAGTTTATAATTTAATTTTCGCATCATGACAACTCTGCCTGGTGGGAAGAGAGACTGTCCATATTTTACACACTAATGCAAATGGATAGTGAGCTTAATGTGAACAGTGTCCCATCCCCCACTGGGCAGTGATACATCCAGACTTTAAATCCAAGTTTCCTGGAAAAAAGAAACTGTAGGTAAAAACACTGATTGGTAAGAGGGAGATTCATTCTTTTTATCCAGTTTTTAAATACCTATGGAGTTCTAAATACCTATGGACATTACTTTGCCAACAAAGGTCCATCGAGTCAAGGCTATGGTTTTCCCAGTGGTCATGTATAAATGTGAGAGTTGAACTATAAAGAAAGCTGAGTGTGGAAGAACTGATGCTTTTGAACTTTGGTGTTGGAGACAACTCTTGAGAGTTCCTTGGACTGCAAGGAGATCCAACCAGTCCATCCTAAAGGAAATCAGTCCTGAATATTCATTGGAATGACTGATGCTGAAGCTGAAACTCTGATACTTTGGCCACCTGATACAAAGAGCTGACATTGGAAAAGACCCTGATGCTGGGAAAGATTGAAGGCAGGAGAAGGGGATGACAGAGGATGAGATGGTTGGATGGCATCACTGATGCAATTGACATGAGTTTGGGTAAACTCTGGGAGCTGGTGATGGACAAGGAGGCCTGGCGTGCTGTGGTCCATGGGGTTGCAAAGAGTTGGACACGACTGAGTGACTGAACTGAATTGATAGAGTTCTAATGTCTGATTGTAATATGTTCTGAGTTGGAAAATAAGTTTTTGAGCTTGGCTTTGCATGTAACTCATTGCCTTATCACATTTTTGCTGTATTTTATTCTATATAGTATACAATATATATTTTATCAACTTGTGAGAAAGGATCACAGCAGTCTCGTATAGAGTTGTTTTCAGAGCCTCCAAAATATTATAAACGTTAGGAGTCACCCTTCATTTTCTGCTGCAGCTATAATAAGGAAACATAGGTGCAGTTTTTTTCTTTTTTTTTTTTTTGACAAGCAATAGAAAACTGACGTAACCTTTGCATTCAGTGTCTTCCACCAAATAGATGTATTAAAAGAGTTGGAAGAGATAATTTGTACCAATTATCCACTTGATTAATTGTAAATTACTAGGTACCTGTTGGTTACAACAAGATAAGTAAACATCACCATCATCGTTATTTTTACTGTTATGATTATTATTATTAAGCTTAGTGAACCAACACTGGATTCCTTATAATTGAGATGCCTTAATTGCCGCTTATCTTTCTGGGAAGATATAACAGTATAACAGTACATTCACCAATATAATAAGAAGCTTAAATTGTTTCTTATATAGACAAAATGATATACAAGGATGACTTTAATTTAAGATATTGCAGGTGATTTTCTGTAAGAACTTACATAGTTTTTGTAGCTTTCCATTTCATCAAATGACATTTGAGTTGTTATAAATACTTTATGACCATATTACTCACGATAAGTATTTAATGATGCTTACTTTTAGTTTGGATATTGGTGAAGATAACTTTGTACAATAAATGCGAACCCAAGGAGTTGCATATAGATCAATTCTTTTTTAAAATATTGGATGACATAAATTCGTGTATTGTAGACTATCATGCTGTTTGATATGCTGTGAATCTTTTCTCAAAATAAAGACACATTTTATCAGTTAGTAGGACACACATTTTCATGTGTAACATTTGTCTTAAGCAAGGGGTAGCTATATATTCTCAAGTATACCACAGTCACAGCATTGAGTTGGAACCTTTATTTGGACTGAGCTTTTAGGATTTTCAAAATGAATCTTCTTTTCTCCTTCATACTTTCTTATTTATGAAGACATTTAGCCATTTTTCCATGAACCCAGAAATATTGTTGCTATAAACCTGACAATTTTTCTAATCATAGTAAGAAAACAACTATAGTTCTCATCTCACAGGCATTATTCTACATGGTATATAAATACCATACATTATTTGTTAAAATCATTATGGCTGAGTAATATTCCGTTGTATATAGGTACTGCAACTTCTTTATCCGTTACCTGTTGACGGACATCTAGGTGGCTTCCATGTTCTGGCTATTGTAACTAGTGCTGCAATGAACATTGGGGTATGTGTGTATAGAGCCTGTTACACAGAGTGAAGCAAGTCAGGAAGAGAAAAACAGGTATTGTATACTAATGCATATATATGGAATCTAGAAAAATGGTGCTGATAACCCCATTTGCAGAGCAGGAATAAAGATGCAGACATAGAGAACAGACTTGTGGGTACAGCGGGGGAAGGAGAGGGTGGGATGAACTGAGAGAGGAGCACTGAGACATATGCATTGCTGTATGTGAAACAGACAGCTAATGGTAAGTTGCTGTATAACACAGGGAGCTCAACCTCGTGCTCTGTGACAGCCTAGAAGGATGAGATGGGGTGCCAAGGGGAGGGAGGTTTCAGAGGGAGGGCACATGTGTGTACTTATGGCTGATTTGCATGGTTGAATGGCAAAAACCTACACAGCACTGTAAAACAATCATCCTCCAATTAAAAATAAATTTTAAGAAATCATTGTGCATGTGCTATGTACAGAGCTCAACCACGAGTTTATAAAAATGTGCCCTGCTTGCGTCTGATCTCAATTATTCTTTTGAGATGGGCTATTTTATTGTAAATGGAAACCTAATCTCTGAGATTCTAGGGGGAAATAGAAAAAGCTTTATATACTGTAAAGTTCAAGAGTAGGAAGCTGTGTTAGTAATCTGGGTGATGATGTCTCTGTATTTCAGCCTTCAGGGATACCTCCTCATTTCTAGCTGGTTCTCTAGCTGTGAGCTGTAAAAGCAGCTATGGTGTTGTCCTTTGATATCCTAATGGCCTCTTTAGGTCTAGTTACTATGTAGCCTTGGACAGTGTGGACCAGGATAGAAGATAACCTTGCTTGCCCTCCAGGTCTGTGTTTTTCCATCTTGATGGAGAATCATTATCCAGTAGTCCTGATGGTGGGAGGTGGGGATGAACTCATCATACTGGTTTTATTTTCCTTTCCTCTGTCCAAAGTCCCTCAAGTTTCTGTAGTTCCCTGTTGGAACTTCAAAGCCTTTCCTTTGCTTTTGTGATGAAGCTTCTCTCCTCAAGATAATAAATGTCTGTCTCTCCAGTAGCCAAACTCAGGAAAGATCAAAGGGTAACAGGGAAAAGTTCTGTTAACATTTCACAATATCATCTTTCTGCACTTTCACTCTAACTGCTTGGTTGAGTGTTTTGCACTGAGTGCTGTCAAGTCACTTCAGTTGGGATCTCCCTTCTGGCATTGGTATTAAATATTTCAGAATTTGGCATGACATGTTCTCTGAGAAAGTGTTTGGGAAGATAGTTTATAGGGCGTGCTCTCTTGTTTCTATCGCTTAAATAGGTACACAGCATAAATCACTGAGATGGTGACTGCAGCCATGAAATTAAAAGACACTTACTCCTTGGAAGGAAAGTTATGACCAACCTAGATAGCATATTGAAAAGCAAAGACAATACTTTGCCAACAAAGGTCAGTCTAGTCAAGGCCATGGTTTTTCCAGTGGTCATGTATGGATATGAGAGTTGGACTGTGAAAAAAGCTGAGCGCTGAAGAATTGATGCTTTTGAACTGTGGTGTTGGAGAAGACTCTTGAGAGTCCCTTGGACTGCAAGGAGATCCAACAAGTCCATTCTGAAGGAGATCAGCCCTGGGATTTCTTTGGAGGGAATGATGCTAAAGCTGAAACTCCAGTACTTTGGCCACCTCATGAGAAGAGTTGACTCATTGGAAGACTCTGATGCTGGGAGGGATTGGGGGCAGGATGAAAAGGGGACGACAAAGGATGAGATGACTGAATAGCATCACCGATTCGATGGACATGAGTCTGAGTGAACTCTGGGAGTTGGTGATGGACAGGGAGGCCTGGAGTCCTGCAATTCATGGGGTCACACAGAGTCAGACACGACTGAGCAACTGAACTGTACTGATACTCAAAAACCCAAAATTTCACTCTGTGTTCCGGAGCAATATTTAAAACTGAAATGTTGTGACATGAAATCATTAAACCTTGCCCATTGTCAGTAAAGATATTTAATTACATTTGGGGGCAGGGAGTGTGGGTGATTGTGTCTGAGAAGTGTGGTCTGTAGGCAGGTGGTCCTTTCCCTTTGAAGGTAGGATGTCTGGAGCAGGAAAGGAAGGATGTTCAGAGCATGGGGGACCACTGTGGTGGAGCCACACAAGAGGCTGTCATCTCCATGGAAATGTCTGCATACGAAGGCAGTCTTAGTGGAGACGAGGCTTCAGGTCTTCTAAGAGAAAAACCACAAGGAAATCTGTATTTTCTACAAAGCTTTTAGTATGCAGGTGTTCGGAGACATTTGAGTGTTTCCTTTTTCTCTTCTTTTCTTCACCCCTCCCTTCCATTCTTCTTGTCTCCCTCAATTCCAGTCTCCAACGTTTTGTTTTTTTTTACAGTTCTATGTCTTCTTTTCCTGTGCACTCCCCCACCTATAACTTGACTCACAGCAACAGCAGATATTATTTTTCCATTCTAATCTGTGGGATTGAGCCAAAGGGAGAGTAAGCATTATAAGGTGAAAGATCACTGGCTTTGTACAAGAAAGTAAGGAGGTCTTTGAGTGGAGTGAAGGCAGTTCAACATTAGCAAGTGGAGGTCAGAACAGTGATCTACTTAGGAATACTGATAAAGACATGTTAAGGTACAGTTAGAGGTAATCTCACAATAATGGTCAGTAAGACAAACAGTGAAATGCACTGTCCAAGTGACATCATCGTAGATATGAAGTGCTCGTGTTGTCATGCAGGTGAGTTCAGCTCAGACAGATCATGCTCTCCATGGTCGTGGGAAGTGCCGTTATCCAAATCAGAATGTGCCTTAGGTAAGAGCAGCACTCTTTTGGTTTCGTTTTGCTTTTTGCTTTCTCAACATTAAAATTTACATTATTTTTTTGTTAAAATTAGTCTTGCATTAAGAATGTGTTTAACAACCACATTTTTTCTCTTAGTCATTAATAATGCCTCTGTCTCCCAACAAAGTGTTTGTGGCTCTTTCTCCAATTAATTGCTAAAAGTGGAAAATATCATACACATAGCTTTTCCACTGCATAAAATTATCCAATGTATGCATAATATTCAAAGGCTTTTGCCAGGAACAATATAGTTATAATATTATCAGTCATGTTAGGTAGTAGTTAAAACTCAAGATCCTTAAAAGATTATTCTAATTTAGACTGACTTTTTAAATCTTCCATAACTTCTTAGCCTAATAGTTCTTATATTGGTCATTTATAAATTTGATTTTTAACCATCTCTCATTGCAATTTAATATGGAAACTCTCAAAGACAGTAGTCTCAATATTAAACAACAGAAAAGAATTCCAATGGAGTTTTAATGATATCTCAATATACCTGATGACCCAGTGCATGTCAACTGCTACTGTTGTGAATGCAGTGTGTGACAATGATCAAAACAACTACTTCATTGCAATTCAATCCAAAAATGATTGTCATTGTTTATATTCATCCACATAGTGTAGAATTTTAGGAATTGGAAAAAATTTCATATCTTGAAAGGAGTTTTAAAATTTTGTTTGCTTGCTTCTCTTATTTACATAAATTAAGTACTGGGAGCAGAAATCTGTTTGAGTCATAGTTTTGTCTCTTTGAATTAATTCATAAAGCAATAACCTAAAATTCTCCCAAGTATGTATTTTTAAATAGCTGTAAATAAGTAGAATGGGTTAGTCCTCAGTTGAGAACGGAAATGTAGATATGGTAGGGGCTGAAAATTTCCCTCTGTAGGGTAAGAAAAACTTAAATAAGCCTCTACTGATGCTTTGTTATAACAGTCATCCTGAAACTTGCTTTAATTTAGTACAGTTGAGCAAAATAAATATTTATTATTTGTCTCTCACATGTAAATCATTTTGCTGACACTGTCTCAGTACATTTATGGTGGAAGTCCCCTGGAGAAAGGAATGGCTATGTACTCCAGGCCTCTGGCCTGGAGAATTTGATGGACTGTATAGTCTGTGGGGTTGCAAAGAGTGGGACACAACTGAGAGACTTTCACTTTCAATCATTGTGCAGCCTCGGTCATACCTCCTTCCTGAACCCAAAACAAATTGGATATGTCTGATTTGTAGTATTTCCCATACCGTGTGGAAGTTATCTATCTCTATGTCAATTGCTGTTAATAGATTGTAAGTAACTTGAAGCCAAAGAATTGATGCTTTTGAACTGTGATGTTGGAGAAAACTTTTGAGAGTCCCTTGGACTGCAAGGAGATCCAACCAGTCCATTCTAAAGGAGATCAGTCCTGGGTGTTCATTGCAAGGACTGATACTAAAGATGAAACTCCAATACTTTGGCCACCTCATGCGAAGAGTTGACTCATTGGAAAAGACTCTGATGCTGGGAAGGATTGGGGGCAGGAGGAGAAGGGGACGACAGAGGATGAGATGGGTGGATGGCATCACCAACTCAATGGACGTGAGTTTGGGTAAACTCCGGGAGTTGGTGATGGACAGGGAGGCCTGGTGTGCTGCAGTTCATGGGGTCGCAAAGAGTTGGACACGACTGAGCGACTGAACTGAACTGAACTGAACTGAACTTGAAGCCTGGTACTATGTCTGTGTCTTCATCTTTGTGTGGTTACACTGACTCAGAGATTCAACAATATATTTCTTTATTTTTTTCAAATTAACATTAAAAGTCTCTCCTATTAAATTGAGGGTCTGTTCAGTCTGTGACATTATTAGGACTTCTCCCTTCCTCAAAGGTTTACTCAACCAACAATTCCCAGAGGCTTGATAATGCAGAACATTTGGGGAGAGCCCATTTATCTAATCCTTTCGGATCACTATTGGTCTTTGTATAGCTTGCTAGATTCTTACAAGTGAGCGGCTTCCTTAATTTTATGCTAAATTTGAGTACCAGGACATTTTCTGAAGTTGGAAACTTTGAAGTCTAGAACTCAACCTATGCAGATATTTCATTCAGCAGTTCAGTTCTTGAGAGCTGCCATCTTCCTGGAACAGAAGAGGGACAGTTTCTGGTATTGATGAATCTTAAATTCTTCTCCTAGATTGGCCCGTGTGACCCTCTAAAACTCCCTTTTATTTCTCAATGCATTTGAAATGTTAATCCACTCAAATGTAGGTTTTAAAACAAAACTGTCTTCATAAAGCTTAAGCTTTTGTTTGGTCAATACTTGTGCCCCATCTTGATCCCCAGTAAAGCGGGGACCACAAAGGTTTGGCTATTTTTCTAGCAGAAAAGAGACAAAAATACAGGAAGAATAAACATATATTGGCCTCTCAATATGTGTCCTAAGCATATTAATAGATTTATTAGAAAGAAGATTCATCTATATAATGCTGCTGCTAAATCGCTTCAGTTGTGTCCAACTCTGTGCGACCCCGTAGATGGCAGCCCACCAGGCTTCTCCATCCCTGGGATTCTCCAGGCGAGGACACTGGAGTGGGTTGCCATTTCCTTCTCCAATGTGTGCAAGTGAAAAGTGAAAGTGAAGTCGCTCAGTCGTGTCTGACTCGTAGAGACCCCATGGACTGCAGCCCACCAGCCTCCTCCGTCCATGGGATTTTCATCAGATACTCATAAAACAATGTTGGGTGGATGAATAAACTGACCTTTTTGATGTAAAGAACAAGGGTTCATCTGCTTTGTTTCCATTTTCATATTGTATCTGGCAGTCAGGATCAACATTACGCATATAGGAAGCACTTTTCTTCGAGCTGGAAACATTGCTCTCTATAATTACATCAGAACTGAGCTCTTCTTGGCCTGTTGCTGTGGATCCTTCCCCTATCTTGGTAACAGCCAGAGGCTATGTTGTAATAATTGCTCTCAAATACTATGTGCATATTTCTCTCTAGATGAAGTTTAGTGCGTGCCACACTCTAACTCAAAGGAAGGGTTTCCCAATGGGAATTCTAGATCCGGTACTAATGGGAGAAGTCTATTTCATATTTTGTAACAGAGCGTGGTGTTATTGTTCCAGTCTTTCACTTCATTGTGGCCAACTGAAGCAACCGTTCTTAAAATTATGCAACCAGATTTTTAATGACAAAGTTACTATTTTTAACATGGTCAGATATCCATGGTGCTAAATCCACCTTTTAAAAACCAAAAGTATCTAGCCCAACAGTACAGCCAATACAGCCTTGCACAGAACATTCCATAGATCAACAGAAAATACATTTGAGCACAAATATAAAAATAAATATATAAAGAATCTCTAAGAAGCATCTTAATTTCTACAAAACAGACATATGTGAATAGTACTGATTAAATATCTATGAGTGCACTCCTTGACAAAAATACATCTATTCTTAGTAGACTAACTCATTAGTGACCTGGTAATCTTTCACTTCAATTCAATAGCCACTCTTCTGAAACACATCTTCAGGAGACCGAAATGCATCCTCAGGACACTAAATATCACGTGACCAGGACTTACTTAAATCACATTTTGACCAGTGGTCACACACCCACAAATGAAGCTGTGTGACCAATGTATTGGCTCATGCGTCTCTCCTAAAATTATTTTCTGATACGTGATTGCTTAGAATCTTGATAAAATTCTTTCTTAGACTAGATACATTGTGTCATTATTTTTTTGTGATAATTAGGTAATATTAGCTTTCCAAACTTTTTATAATTAAAAATAAATTTTGTCTACTCTGAAATATCATTATTTGGGAAATTGCTGAAAGTGCAAATCTCTGGAGTATTAGAAATAAAATTCCAATTCTCTCATGTTATAAGAGTGATAACTGGTTTGGACTTTGATGTGTATACACAGATACCAATCAATTTGTCCATTCAAAGTTTTTGTTGAGAAAGAAATGAAGGTTAACAGGATAAGTAAGTTAAAACAGATTTTCAAGGAAAAGGAAGATAAAACCCACATAATGTTTGGATTTGCCAAAACTATACATTATAGATATCAAACTGAAATTATTTTTTAAAGAACTTGACTTTTTAAGTATTCTGAAGATATTTTACCTGGAAAGAGCTCCAAAAGGGTCTAATAACATACTCTTCTGATTATTTATTTTTATTTATATTGATCATTTTAAGTTGATATATATGTGTGTGTGTATGTGTGTGTTTCAGGAGAGTGTATATGTATGCAAGTTTAACTAATTTTAATTTTCTGTTAAGCTGTTTTTCAAAAAGGACAATTCACTATTCTTTGTGTAACTGCTCTGAAGATATAAGAATGTGTTGTTCTAGTAAATATGCAATCTGATGGGCTGACAGTTTTATTTTGAGAAATTATGTGCATCTCTTTCTGGAGGCCAGTCTCAGACTTTTCTCTTGTTTAGAGGCCAGGAGAAAATGTTGTCACAGATAAAGGATACAGAACAATTTCATCTTTTAGAATCATTTCTTTCCGTACTACAAAAAATCAGAGCCACCAAAATTTTTAAAATATTAAGATAAAAGGAAGTCTAGTAGAACCAGAGAAAGAGAGAGGTAAACAGAATTGCTTTTGACTTTCCCTGTAGAAATTCCCTTTCAGGAGGAATAGAACAAAGGGAAAACATATTAGAAGTCTTTTTACTTGAAGGAAAGATAATTTCCTGGCAAATAGATGGCCCGAGTGTATATTTTCCTGTTTGATCCTCTGTTGTCACTTCTTTGGATGTGATACAGGCATTTATTGACCTAACCTTTCTCTCATGATACATGGCGTTATTTGTGTTTTGAGAGACATATTTTGTATGCATAGCATGACTCCATTTGGAAGAAAGGCTGAATTTCTCAGTACGACATCTGTGATATAAAATGTTTCTAGGAGTCAGGAATCTACGGATCTATACGTTGTACCTGTGGGGTTACTACTTACCGTCCTGTTTTATTTTGGAGGAATTGGAGAAGTCCCAAGCTCCATATTGAATAATTTTGCATTCATGTGGAAACAGCTGATGGCAAACCCTTGGGGATAAAGATCTAGTGTTCCAGGGTCTCTATGAGAGCTTCAGGGTACAGAGTGCGCAGAATATATAGGGATTTTTTTGTCTTTTTCTGAGCAGAATTTTGAGCATTGAAAAGTTAACTGCTGGGGAAAAAAGTTAATAATAGAGAGGAAAACTGGCAGTTCAAGTCAGGCTTGAGGTAGACATGGTGACTTCCCCAGAAAACTCCCTCTGGCTCTAAGTCTGACTTTTCTTGGCAACCCACATAAAATCTTAAAAAAAAAATATATATATATATATATATATATATATATAATGACATACCCAGTCATTCACTTAAGGCCTCTTAATGAGCTGAGGATTCTCTGCCTTGGTATGCCTTTCATACCTGTTGAAAAGAGACAGCATTTCTGCGAAAGGTGAACTCATTCTGTGGCGAGTAGTTGAAGACCCTCCAAACTGACTCAACCCGGAAGGAAACACAGTGGCTGATAGAAATGAAAACTTGCCAGGTGGGGAAGGCTTCAAGGACAACATGATGAAGAAACTGAACTGGCAACCCCAATCCCAGTTAAACCTAATTTTTAGCCACACTGCCCTTGAATTCCTGAAGCCAAATAAGAGTGAAGAAAAACACAGGAACTTGTGGACAGGCCTCCCTTAATTGTAATGGCTGCTTGCTTCAAGTGGTCTTTGATGTTGCTGGGTGATCTGGCCATATTTCTCCACTTCATATGATCTCCCATATGATCTCTCTGTAAAACTGTTTCACAGTGTGCCCATTCTCCTCAGCCACCCACTTCCTCTTCCCCACTGTAGTCTCGGCTGATGGCCTTCTTTGCCATTTCACTGAGAAAATAGCAGCTATCAGAAGAGAACGTTCATCTTTTGTGTATTTATCAGATGTGTGTGCTGCCCCCAAAACTCTTGCTTCCCGTCCATTATGACCTGACTAAAAGTGACCCCTCCATCCCTGTGTTAGCTCCATCTCTTCTTGGGTACCTCAGGGCGTGGCTTCAGCATTTGCCCTCTCTCTTTCTTCCATTAACTCTTTTTCCTCTCCACTAGATCATTCCCAACCAAAAGAGAAGCCTGGTAAGCTACAGTCCATGGGGTCACAAAGACTTGGACACCACTGACAAGACTTAGCATGCAGTCACTGTGATGTATATTTGAGCTTTGGAGGCAATAGTAACAGATATTACTATGTGCATTGATTTTGCACTTGCCTAAATAATGCCCATAGTGTTAATTCCTAGAGTTTTTGCTAAAATTAGATCCAGGCTTATATATATATATATATTTAGTCTGAACTTCTTCCAGTGATTTTTTTGGGGAGTAGGATTTATCAGTTCTTTAAATACAGCATTACCTATTTAAGTGTTACAAATGCAACTTCTGTGAACACTCATGCTGATGAATCATTGTCTCCGACTCTGTTTATTTACATAGGTTACATTACTAGATGGTGAATTACTTAACATAAGAGAAAACACATATCTCAAGTCCTAGCATGGACTCTTTATACATCTTACAAGATTATGTTGTAAGAAAAGAGTATCAATAGATCTTTCCTTTAGAACTATATATGGTGTTTCTTTCATTGCAACTTTACAAAAAAAATGTTTTTACCAAAACAAATATTTTTAAGAAGGTATTACAGCTTCCAAAAATCTTTACCCAAATTGATTAGGATATACACCCACACAGTTTCTGGTATAGTCAGTTCTGCTGTAATGTTTGTTTTGAAAATATGAATTTGTTGCAAGGTAATAAATTAGGGAACAGTTGAAGTATAATACACATTTTGCCTCTTCAATAATGTGATTTCATCTGCAAGAAATAATAGGTGAATAGAGACAACTGTGTCCAGCTGAGCCAGACCACACAGCAATACATAATTCAACATCTACTTGCTACCAAACTTCCCCATGTGTTAAGAGCTGTACCTATCCATAGCTGATATTACAACTTTCTGGTTTCAGATACATTCCTTTCACCATTTCACTATAACATGGTAATTTTTTTTAGAAATATATGTGACTCATTATAGCGAAACTGACTGTGTGTGAATTCAACATACATCAAAGGTATGTCTATACTGATGTCATTTGTGTTGGTTTGTTAATAGCCTACAAGAGGAATATTCTGTTTCGGCAGGTACTGAAGCGCTGGTGAAGTCACTGGTGGATCTGTTATTCAGCATGTGTCCCTAGCCCCCCATCTGCTCCTTAATTGTGCGTGGAGAAAGCAAACTTGAGACTGTAGAAACTGAAATGGAAAAGAAAGTGTTCAGAACATTTGATGTAAGCAGTATTGGAGCTGAATATCTCTGTTTGAAAAATATGCTTTAGAGTCTAGGAGATGAGTTCTTTCGAGCATCACTTCTCATCTTGGGTACAATTGAATCCTTTAGCTTTTCAGAAAGATAAAGATTAGTCCACACTTGATATGCATTTTCAAGGTAGCAGGGACATGAAGATTTTTCAAGCAGGTAGTAGAACAGGGTCCTTATCAATCCTTCAGGACTCAGCAAACATAGTTATTTTCATCAGTTTCAAGCAGGAGAACTGAAATTCTGTGTAGACAGAATAAATGATTTGGGGGCCATTAGAAAAGACTTTTTCCAATGATGCTGAAATGGTTCCATGCTACATGGAATTTAAAGTGCAGCCACCCCTGATTTTGCAGTCTAATTTAGATTTGGTTGCAAATGGCATCAAGTACAGCTAGGAAAATGTCAAGTTCCTTTGCTGTCTACCTGAAACTGTCACAACATTGTTAATCAGCTATGCTCAAATATAAAATAAAAAGTAAACAAAATTAGCAACTTGGGAAGCAGTGAACCACAGTGGTATGGAAAGTACAATGAATAGGTAACAACCAATGTATCCTCTGATAAGACCACATGGTACTGTTTCAAAGAGCGAACTTTGAATCAGGCACTGCTGGGCATTATCCTGACCCTCCACTTATGGGTTCACAGTATGGAGGAAATCATTTAGCCGTTATGAGTCTTGTTTGCTTCCTCTTTAAGATTAGAACTGAAGCGAACACTTGAAAGGATGTTTTAAAAGACTGAAGGAGATAAAGTTACGTGAAAATATTCTAATATCTGGCACTTGGAAAGTATGGGGAATGAAGGCAAGCAAAAAATGAAAAAGAAACAGGGTAAGAATCATTATGTCACAGCTCTACTTTTGGAAACAAGTCTATCTCCAGCGATGACCAGGTTATGCAACCCTAAAGTGAAAATAAACAAGTATATTTGAGATCATTGCTAACATTTTTTGCTGTCATCTTTTGATTTGTGCATATACTCTTCAGTTCAGTCGCTCAGTCATGTCCATCTCTTTGCTCATTTACCTGTGAACAAACATTTGTGTGATGCTAAGGTATCAAGCTGGGATCCCAGGTGGCTCAGTGGGAAAGAATCCGCCTGCAATGCAGGAGACATGGGTTCAATCCCTGGGTCAGGAAGATCCCCTGGAGAAGAAATGTCAACTCACTCCAACCCACTGAGAAATCTCATGGATAGAGGAGCATGGCAGGCTGCAGTCCATGTGGTTGCAAAAAGAGCTGGACACGACTTAGCGGCTCAACAGCAACAAAGCACCGAGCTGGGGGCCAGAGAGAAAACAGCACCGGGCCAGACCCTGTTCGCCATGTTCTCGTTTGTAAAGTTCAGAAACTGGGACAGATGAACAATTTGTTTTCTTTCATTTTTGATATTTTAGGGTTTGATTATTACTGATATTAGTGATATATATATATATACTCCTTTGCTCTTTTAGGATTTGATTATTACTGACATTAATTATATATATATTTAATGTCAGTAATAATCATATATGTAATATGTATATTTAACATATATATATATAATTGCTATTGTCTTAGCCTGGAGTGCTGTAGCAAAATACCATAGACTGGGGAACTTTAACAACAGATGTTTATTTTTGATAGTCTTAGAGACTGGGAAGTTTAAAATTAAGGTGTTAGCAGAATTAGTTGTTGGCAAGGGTTCTACCTGGTTGGCAGATGGCCACCACATTGCTGTGTGCTCATGTGACCTCTTCTTTTTGCACATGTGTGTTCTCTCTGTTTTCTTCTTATAAGGGCACAGATCCCATCATGAGTGTCTCATTCACAGCATCCTATTTTTATTACCTGAAGAAGTGTTAGTTGCTCAGTGGTGTCTGACTCTGCGACCCCATGGACTGTAGACCACCAAGCTCCTCTGTCCATGGAATTCTCCAGGCAGGAATATTGGAGTGGGTTTCCACTTTCTACTCCAGGGGATCTTCCCAACCCAATAATCGAATCCCAGTCTCCCACATTGCAGGCAGATTCTTTACCATCTGAGCCACAAGGGAAGCCCCGTCTGAAGCTAATTATCTCCAGGGACTTCCCTGGAGGTCCAGTGTTTAAGACACAGGGGGTGTATGTTTGATCCCTGGTCAGGCAGCTAAGATCCCACATGTCTTTTTTTAGCTAAAAAACCAAAACCACATAAAACAGAATCAATATGGTAACAAATTTAAAAAAGACTTTGAAAATGGTCCACATCAAAAAAAATCTTGAAAAAAAAAGCTAATGACCTCTCAGAATAATTACTTCCCAATTCTACATATCATCACTTTGGAGGTTAGGGCTTTAATATGTGAATTTGAGGGGAACATAACACCTTTAGCCCATAACGCCTACATGGTACTGTCATTAGGATGGAAGTGTTATAGAATTTTCTCTTATGCTCAAAGCAGCCTTTATTTGATAGTTATTAGTGTGCTCACTTTACAGATAGAAGCTGAGGCTCAGAGAGGAAGAATTAATTCACCCAAAGTCCTATAACCACAGAGTGGCAGGGACAGAATTCTGACATAGTTTCCTGTGTGACTGGCCATCCTGGGCTCTTTCAGCCATCTAACATGATGACTTTTAATACTATTAAAGGAAGATTGACAAAGCATTATTCAGATGAGATGTTGACAGAGGTTAGTTACTTGGCGAAGGGAGGACTGTTCTCTGGATCAGGAGAAATACATTAAAAAAGTTTTTTAACATGTAAAAGACACTTTGTATTGGAAAATATAGCATTTTGGAGAATGCATTTTTTGTCACTCAATCAGCTCTCACTTCAGAGAAAAAGATCTCTTGAAAAAATGTTGAGATCACTAAAACATAGAGCTGTTTAACTGATCCATTCCATCTTGCATGCATCCCATTACTCTCAGAAGCTTCCTGGATAGATTTATTATAGAATGGCTATATGTATGTGTAGCTTTCAGCAGTGTGGGATTTTTATTTTCTTTTTTCAGAGCCCATTGATCGGTCACACTCTGTATTTACACTTTTACTGAATCCGCCTGCAGTGCAGGACACACAGGAGATATGGGTTCAGTCTCTGGGTCAGAAGACGCCCTGGAGGAGAAAGTGGCAACCCACTCCAGTATTCTTGCCTGGAGAATTCCATGGACAGAGAGTCTGGAGGGCTGCAGTCCACAGGGTTGCCAAGAGTTGGTCGTGACTGAGTGACTGAGCGTGAGCGTGAATGACACTTTTACTGGATATATTGCAATAGCCAAGTCTTTCAACACAAAGACTATGGAGTTTGGTGGAGTTACTTAGGAATTTTGTCCTCATATATGTGCTCTCTAGTTTTAATTTTTTTCATGCAAGGGGGAATATTTACACAAACTATTCCATTTTTTTTCACGATTTCAAAAATGGGGATTACAAAGCTCCATCTTTGAATTTTTTCTGTTTCACAACTTTGATTTTCCATAAGAAATGTTACTCAGAAGAAGGTCCATACTGTGCTTTCTTAGCTAATGATAGTCTTAGGAGGAACAGAGAAGATATTCGGTTTATATTTTTGATTCTTGCTTGTTGCAGATCGCAAGCCAAGTATTTATACAGAGTCCACATTACGGTACATTACAGTACAGTTGGAAAAAGGCCTCCTGTCCCTATTTGAACCCAAGCCAGAGGTGCAGGTATTCAGTGTCATGTCCCCTTGGAGGGCTCACTTCCACATTTGCATACCTCGGGCATGGGTTATCAGCCTTCTGGCTTCTCTTATTTTGTGGGACCTTGGAGAATTTCAGATCCTAATTACTAGGGACATCAAAACTGTAAAATCCTATGAATCCTTTTTATTTCTCTCTTATATCCCAGTGTACCTACTGCTTCTCTGTTACAGCAATACTCAAGCCTTGTGGCTTTAAAAACATGCACCTTCTTGAAAGGCGTGTCGATTGTCCTTGCATCCTCAGTGTCTGACATAATGCCTGACACACAGGCTCAGTGAGTAATTGCTAAATTAAGTTAAATTGTATTGCCACAGAAATGGCAATAGAAATAGAAATGGCAAAAAGACAGTAGATATTATAGAGATAGATGGCAAAGCTTGACAGTGATTATTAAATGCTGGGTATGAAAGAAAATTCAAGTGTGAAAAATAGACTGACACAACAAGCTGGATGTCAGAGATAAAACACAGTGATAAGTTTAATGATATAATGATAGATACAGTTTATGGAACAATTACTGTGGTTCTAGACACTGTGATAACTGCTTTATATGCATTGTCTCACTGAATCTTGATGCAATAACCTGTTTGTGTGTTTTTTTTTAATTTATTAGTATATAGTTGATTTACAATGTTCTGTTAGTTTCAGATTATACCAAAGTGAATCTGTTACACATGTATCCACTCTTTTTAGATTATTTTCCCATATAGGCCATTACAGAGTATTGGGTAGACATCCCTGCACTATAGATAATAGGTCTATGCTAGTTATCTATTTTATATATAGTAATATGTGTCAATCCCAGGCTTTCAATTTATCCCTCTCCCCTCGTTACCCACCAGTAAGCATGAGTTTATTTTCTCCATCTGTAACTCTATTTCTGTTTTGTAGATAAATTCATGTGTAGCCTTTTTTAAGATTCTGCATGTAAGTGATACCATGAATTTGTCTTTATGTGTTGGCTTAGATCAGTAGGATGACCTCTAGGTCCACCCATGTGGCTAACAATGGCGTTATTTTGTCTTTTGTGGCTGAGTGATATTCCTTTGTGGTGTGTGTGTAGACTAATGGGAGGCAGAAAAGAAGAAGAAACAGACCTTTGAAGCAGAGTGTAATGAACGCTTGAGTAGCTGCGCCAGTAGTGCCTAACAGGGAAAATAGTAGTAGTGCCAGCGAGTGGTATTCTAATTTAACTCTAAAGCAGATGTTTGTGCTCTACCAAATTCTGGTAGCTTTTGGTACAAAGGAAAAACCATTGGAATTTAGGAAACTTGGGTTCTAATATCTTTTGTATTTATCTGCTGTGTGATGTCACAGACATGTCACTTACACTCAATTTCTTTATCTGTGAAATATAAAAGATGGGCTAGATCTAGATTTACAGATGCCATCAATCAGCCAATCAAATCAGCATTTATTCAGGGTTCATTATGTTTTAGGATATATAATAAGAAGTAATTAGGCACAGGTCTATCCTCAGAGTACCCTCAGCTTATGTTTCTGCTCTGCCTGAAGTTCTTGTTTATTTAAAAAGCAAAAGCAAAGAAAAACTGACTCCTTTTTAACTGGTGACTTAACTTGCAACTTGGTGGATTTATTTTTCTTTCAACAGTGCAGAAATCTTGTATCAGCTTTATGCCCACAAAAACAGAAAGAATGTTCAGGTTGCAGATTCCACTTATTTTACAGGCATGTTAGTGGGTATAACAGCATACAAAGGCACACACACACACACACACACACACGCGCGCGCGCGCGTATGTATCAGTTCAGTTGCTCTGCTGCTGCTAAGTTGCTTCAGTCGTGTCCGACTCTGTGCGACCCCACAGATGGCAGCCCACCAGGCTCCCCCGTCCCTGGGATCCTCCAGGCCAGAACACCGGACTGGGTTGCCATTTCCTTCTCCAATGCATGAAAGTGAAAAGTGAATGTGAAGTTGCCCAGTCGTGTCTGACTCCTAGCGACCCCATGGACTGCAGCCCACCAGGCTCCTCCATCCATGGGATTTTCCAGGCAAGAGTACTGGAGTGGGGTGCCATTGCCTTCTCTGCAGTTGCTCAGGCGTGTCCAACTCTTTGCGACCCCATGAACCACAGAACGCTAGACCTCCCTATCCATCACCAACCCTTGGAGCCTACCCAAACTCATGTCCATTGAGTAGGTGATGTCATCCAACCATCTCATCCTCTGTCGTCCCCTTCTCCTCCTGCCCTCAATCTTTCCCAGCATCACGGTCTTTTCAAATGAGTCAGCTCTTTGCATCAGGTGGCCAAAGTATTGGAGTTTCAGCTTAAGCATCAGTCCTTCCAAAGAACACCCAGGACTGGTCTCCTTTAGGATGGACTGGTTGGATCTCCCTGCAGTCCAAGGGACTCTCAAGAGTCTTCTCTAACACCACAGTTAAAAAGCATCAATTCTTTGGCACTCAGCTTTCTTTATAGTCCAGCTCTCACATCCATACATGACTACTGGGAAAAACCACAGCCTTGACTACATGGACCTTTGTTGACAAAGTAATGTCTCTGCTTTTTAATATGCTATCTAGATTGGTCATAACTTTTCTTCCAAGGAGTAAGCGTCTTTTAATTTCATGGCTGCAGTCACTATCTGCAGTGATTTTGGAGCTCCCCCAAAATAAAGTCAGCCACTGTTTCCACTGTTTCCCCATCTATTTGTCATGAAATGATGGGACCGGATGCCATGATCTTAGTTTTATGAATGTTGAGCTTTAAGCCAACTTTTTCACTCTCCTCTTTCACTTTCATCAAGAGGCTCTTTAGTTCTTCTTCACTTTCTGCCATAAGGGTGGTATCATCAGCTGTCATTTGAGGTTATTGATATTTCTCCTGGCAAACTTGATTCCAGCTTGTGCTTCCTCCAGCCCAGCGTTTCTCGTGATGTACTCTGCATGTAAGTTAAATAAGTAGGGCAACAATATACAGCCTTGATGTACTCCTTTCCCTATTTGGGACTAGTCTGTTGTTCCATGTCCAGTTCTAACCGTTGCTTCCTGCCCTGCATACAGGTTTCTTAAGAGGCAGATCAGATGGTTTGGTATTCCCATCCTTTGAAGAATTTTCCATAGTTAATTGTGATCCACAGAGTCAAAGGTTTTGGCATAGTCAATAAAGCAGAAATTTATGGACTTAGTTTTAAATATTATTCCATTTACAAAAAAATGAAAGTAGGTAAAATTGGAATTCTTAGCAGTCAACAAAAAAATCCTAGATCTTTTTTCAGGTAAGGAAGTAAAAGCGTTATTTGCTCAGTCGTTTCTGACTCTTTGCGATGCTGTGGACTTTAGCCCACCAAAATAGTGTTTAGTCCATGGAATGCTCCAGGCAAGAATACTGGAGTGGGTTGCCATTTCCTTCTCCAGGGTATCTCCCCAACCCAGGGATCAAACCCTGGTCTCTTGCATTACAACCAGATTCTTTACCATCTGAGCCACCAGAGGAGCCTTCTCATGTAAGCTACTATTAACATGTAGTGCATTTTACTGTCTTTTATCAAATGCATGCTTTTATCATTTGTCCTTAATATACCACATTTTAAAATTCAATACTATTTCTTTGTAAATAAAATGAACTTTCTGAGTTCTAAATCTTTTAATCCAATTTGCCACTATGAATTACACATTTTACAAATATTCCTTATTGTTTTTTAAATATCAGGCAAAATTCTTAAAAGATCATTTTAGTTTACTATGCAGGAAGTCATTCATTTATAAATGTATTGTCTATGTGGTAAGATTTTATAAGCCCTAACACACATGTGCGCACGCGTACACATGCACACACACACACACACTCTTTCTCCATGGTGTCTGAAATCCATGTTTGTAAAGCAGTGACATTACCATGGAGCTTAGCCTCATCTGTAGGGAGATATGCATCCTCCAAAATGCAGGAATGAAAGCGGCAGATAAAGTCTCAAAATTGGAATGTGATCAGTGCTGGAAGGACTCTTTCACCAAGTAGCCTTAAAAGTAAGCCACCTCTTAGTGTTGGTATGAAGGGAAGCTATCATTTTTTGGTAAGGCGTTGAACTAATTACCCTTGACCTGCCTTTGAGTCACTTACTGTGATTTTTTGAAATGCTTAGGATCATACCTATCATTTTAAACAATGCATTAATGCTATCCAAATATTATCTTAGTGACAGAATGAAAAGCAAGCTGACAATTTAATTTTCCCTGTTATTTTTTTTCTCTAAATTAACTTGATGTAAACTGCTCAGGCTGAATAGTCTTGGACTAGATAAATTCAATAGCAGGTTAGACTCATCAGAATTTTGAAGCTGGGGAGGAAGTAACCTTGGAGATAAATTACTTTCTTTGTTTTAGCAGCAGAGAATGTTCTCATAAAGTTTTTTTTTTTTTTTTTCCCCTGCATTGCTCTTTCTTTTGGGAAGATAATTACAGCGTTGCGTTAGTTGCTGCTGTACAGCGATATGTATACACATACCCCTCCGTCCTACCCTGCCATCCCACCCACCTAGGCCATCACAGGGCACCAAGTGGAGCTTCCTGCCATGCAGTGGCTTCCCAGCTAGCTGTCTGTCTTCCACAGTGCAGCGCACAGACATCATTCCCAATCTGCCAGTTTTCCTTCCCTCCCATTCCCCTCCGTGTCCACCTGCCTATTCTCAGTGTCTACATCTCTGTTACCGCCCTGGAAATAGGTCATCTGTACCATTTTTCTAGATTCCACATATATGTGTTAATATATGATATTTGCTTTTCTTTTTCTGACTTACTTCCCTCTGTATGACAGACTTGAAAATCCATCCATGTCTTTGCAAGCCAAATGAATGTAAAAGCTCACTGCATATAAGGGCATTGATACCAACCAGGGTTCTTGGCCTTCTTTAATAAATATAAGTTGATGACAGGCCAGACAAGAAATTCAGGCAAGGCTTTATTGGGGCAGCTGCTGCAGCAGGGGTGGGGCAAGAACAAACAACAGATTACCTTGCTCATGTCCCGAGAAGAGGGGTGAGCTGGGTGCTTCTATGGGGTGAGGGTAGTTGTGTGGCCAGGGGCTGAGCTGGAGAGGCAGCTTAGGTGGTCTACGGCTCCTCTGGCAGTGATGAGTGCGGGGGGCCTTGTGCAGTACCCGAGTTTTGCTCCCAACACCTTGTCTTTGCTCCTGCTTCTTCAGACGTGGCCGTTGGGTTGGTCTTTTTTTTTTTTTCTTTTTTTATCTTTTTGTATCTTATTGTCCATGCGTGCTGCGAGACGAGTTGCTTCAGTAATGTCCAGCTCTTTGCAACCCTATGGACTGTAACCTACCAAACTCCTCTGCCCATGGACTTCTCCAGGCAGGAATACTGGAGTGGGTTGCCATTTCCTTCTCCAGGGCATCTTCTCGACCCAGGGATTGAACTTGCGTCTCTTGCGTCGGCACTTGCAGGCAGGCTCTTTACCACTGGTGCTGCCTGGGGAACCCCAGTGCACGCACACAGTTGTCGTTAGTTCCTTGTAGTTTCTGTGTATTTTATTGCTCAGGAATGTGTGTCCACATTCAAACACTGCATCAGAGGGTCTAAGGCCTGAGCCTGTGTCAGCAATATCTTCCCTGAAGGTATTAAAGGCTTAGAGAGTAACATCACCACCATCCCTTCTCCAGCCACATGAGAAGAGGTTCTGAAGATTTTGGCTGATTAGATTCCAATTTAACCTTCTCAGTTTTCAGAGTAAGAAATTGAAGTCAAGAACAGTTCAGTTACTGGTCCCATTTCCATAATCTGACCTGTAGTAGAGCCAGAACCAGGAACCCCACCCAGCTCCTGACTCTCCTTTTTCTCAGGCAGTGATTTCCCCAGATCACCTTGTATATCTTCTTCGTTTACCTGCTTTGCTGTAGGGAACTTGGTATTCCTCTCAGGTTTATGTACTCTTATCACCACCAATAAGAAGCTTTTCTCTGAAGCTCTTCCAAGACCTAGTGGAGAAATAGGCTAAAAGAAACAGAAAAGAATGATAAAATGTTTGCTTGCTATGAATATCATATATTTTATGCAATCTCTCGAGTTTCCTGTGGGTTCTGTTATTTAAAGCTATCATGGTGAGAGCCCTCCCAGAAGGGAAATTTTTAATTAATATCATTTGTATCATGAACATTTTAAAAATACAAAATGAATGAACCTACCTCCAACTTCTGTAATCATGACACATCTCAGAATATTTGCTTCTAAAATCACCCTAATAATTTTGTGAAATAACCCATGAGCTAAAAAATCATCCCAAATCTCAGCATTCCATTTATCTTTCTATATACATAAATAGTTGGATGGTTAGGTAGAAATATGTTTAGAACAATGTCATGCAGTTATAGATACTGCTTTTTTTAATAGTTCAAGTTTTATTTAAAGGCATAATTGATTAAATTCCTGCCATGAAAGATAACATCTAGAAATTAACATGAGAGATTAGCAGTCTCATCCATCCTCTCATATTCCTGCCTTCTGAGTTTGGGAGTTATATTCTGTTCAGGTTGACGACAACTTGTAAAAGTGATTTATCTATTTATTTATCTCTGATTGTGCTGGGTCTTCACGGCTGCACAGGCTCTTCTCCAGTTGTGAGCAGGGCCTAGTCTGCAGTTGTCGTGGGCAGGCTTCTCACTGCGTGGCCTCTCTCGTTGCAGAGCGTAGGCTCCAGGGCATGCGGGTTTCAGTAGCTGCGGCACGTGGGCTCAGTTGTTGCAGCTCTCGCCTCGAGGGCACAGGCTCAATAATTGTGGTGCACCGGCTTAGCTGCTCCATGGCATGTGGGATATTCCTGGACCCGGGATCAAATCCATGTTTCCTTCATTGGCCAGCAGATTCTTTACCGCTGAGCCACCAGGAAGCTCGGTTTATGACAATTGATTTACTTTTCAGTAAACATTATGTCTTCCGTATTTACTTTTATTTCTGCATACAGATATATTCAGTCTTCCTCACCAGTCCTTTTATCACAAAATGCCTGTCTTTTACTTTTGAGGATACTCTGAATTGCCTGGGTTTTGTTGTCAGTCTTACTTTAGAAAGTTCTATATAGTTGATTAAATTCCTGCCTTGAAAGATAAAAAGGATCTTCACAACCCAGATAATCATGATGGTGTTATCACTAATCTAGAGCCAGACATCCTGGAATGTGAAGTCAAGTGGGCCTTAGAAAGCATCGCTATGAACAAAGCTAGTGGAGGTGATGGAATTCCAGTTGAGCTGTTTCAAATCCTGAAAGATGATGCTGTGAAAGTGCTGCACTCAATATGCCAGCATATTTGGAAAACTCAGCAGTGGCCACAGGACTGGAAAAGGTCAGTTTTCATTCCAATCCCAAAGAAAGGCAATGCCAAAGAATGCTCAAACTACCGCACAATTGCACTCATCTCACA
>SJYQ01004457.1:879346-904209 GCA_006410935.1 Redunca redunca
GCCGAAGAACTGATGCTTTTGCACTGTGGTGTTGGAGAAGACTCTTGAGGGTCTCTGGACTGCAAGGAGATTCAACCAATCCATTCTGAAGGAGATCAGCCCTGGGATTTCTTTGGAGGGAATGATGCTAAAGCTGAAACTCCAGTACTTTGGCCACACCATGCGAAGAGTTGACTCACTGGAAAAGACCCTGATGCTGGGAGGGATTGGGGGCAGGAGGAGAAGGGGACGACAGAGGATGAGATGGCTGGATGGTATCACTGACTCAATGGACGTGAGTCTGAGTGACCTCCGGGAGTTGGTGATGAACAGGGAGCTCCCGCCTGGCGTGCTGCGATTCATGGGGGTCGCAAAGAGTTGGACACGACTCAGCGACTGAACTGAACTGAAAAACATAACATCTAGAAATTAAGCATGAGAGATTAGCAATCTCATCCATTGTCTCATATTCCTACCTTCTGAGTTTGGGAATTATATTCTGTTCAGCTTTACGATGGCAATATTGCTTAATTATCTTCTGTCATTGGACATTATTATATGGGAATCCAGTTGCACCTCTACTCCTTATAGAGGTGTTTTGATTTTGACTTTTCTGTCTGGATGTTCAAATGATGATTTATCCTCCAGTTTTGATATCTAAAATAAGATATGTCTCACAATTGAGGATGATGCATTCGATTTTCCAGGAAAATGGTATCATCTTTCAATCTAAAAATTCTGATGTATTTTTCAGGGAAAATTTCCTTTTATCCTATCTTTGCATATATCTTCTGTTCCGTTTGTGATCTTGGTACATAAAGATGCCAGTATCTCAACACGAAACCCTCTTTGCTTGGCCTCTTTCTATACAAGCTTGTCCTAATTACTGTAGACTCTCTGCCCTCCTCCTTTACAATCACTGCCGTTATCTCAAGTCTCCAGCATGTTGGTAATTTGGTTCTTAATGTTGTCTGTTATGTTCCTTGTACTTTCTAATTTAATCATTGGCTCTCGAATGATGTTGTTTTATTCTTAGATTTGTTTCCTTAGCTCTGATATCTCTCTTTTCCTTTCATTATGCTGTTTTTCATATAGTCTTTGACCTCTAGGGTTGAATTTATTTTCATAATATAAAATACATTGTGTGAAACAACTTGAAAAGTTTATCTCTGTTTCTACCCTTAGGTTTTCTTTTCTTCTGGGTCAAGTGTTTTGCTTTTCTCCCTTCTTCCCCTGCACCTGTATCTCTCTCCCCACCCCCTCACTTCTCTCATTATTCTTGATTATAATTTATTCCCATATTTCCCTTGTATGCCTTTTATCTTGCTCATGTGTGAGTGACTCTGTTTAGACACTCTTTGCTCTAATTTCATGGAAGCCGCTTCTAGCCTTATTTACCACCTTGCCTGAGACCCTTTGAGCTCCAGTCTGAAGTACTGGATGGTCGGGTTTTATTAAGTAGTTAATACCTGGGTGGAAATTTTAGAGGGTGAGTTCAGTTGAACCAGCATTCAGGCTCTTTAAGAGCACCCAGCTTTGTTGGCTGATTCTGTCTTATGTCCTCTTCCATAGAGGAAGGGCTGGTCTTAAGATTTAGAGCTATTTCAGTGTCTTCTCAATCAGAAAAGGAAGAAAAAACTTAAGACTCTGTAAGTTTTGCATTGATTCAGTTTTAGAGGTATTACTGAGATTCTTAGTGTTTTTCCCCAAAGTCCAGGGAAGTTTCTGGCATTTAAGGACAGATAAGGAACTAAATCCTGCTCTTTCTCCTCTATTCCAGAAACATCTATTTTGATTTTTTTTTTTTCCTTTTACAATCAATTGCTTTCTTTTCTCTGTTTGGCTGCTGGGGTTGGTGTGTGTGTGTGTGTGTGTGTGTGTGNTTTGGCTGCTGGGGTTGATGTGTGTGTGTGTGTGTGTGTGCGTGCGTGCATGTGTGTGTGTGTGTGTGTGTGTGTGTATACACTTGTGTTCACTAGGACTTCTTCTTTCACTAGGTATTGAGGAAGGGAAGTTAGTTATGTGTTAAAATCCAACATCTTCTCAGTTAAATGTTTGTGCTGGAAGATTCGTTTACCTAACATTGAAAACTGGACAAGAAAGTGTTTATAAGTTATATATGTATGGGATATAATTTTTCATATCTATGTATACATATCATTTTAAAAATAGGTATTATATGTGATTGTATAGCTTACATAAAATTATGTAGGGATATAGATATGTATATAAATATATGGAAGTAAATGCATTTAATATATGTATGTGCATGCATACACGTATGCACACACAAACGTAATTGTTGAAGACTTGTCATTAGTACTAAAGGACATTGATAGCACAGAAATCAAGTTTCCAAAGACACAGTGATAACAACATAGGTAAGCGTATAGAATTAGGACCCTGAGATCAATCCTCCTATCATTTTTATCACTGGTTTGAGCCTCTGAACATCCTTCTCCCATTTTGGTCCTAAGCTCTCCAATTAAAAAAGAGAAATGGAAAGCTCAGTGTGGATTTAGAGAGAAGCAACCTTGATTATAGAAACAGCTGAAACTGAGGAACGGTAGTGGGATTCTTTGCCTGGATAAAGAAAAGTGTGACAAGAGATCTAAAATAGTTTCCAAACACATATTACAAAAAAAAAAAGAAAGAAAGAAAAACAGACGTAAACACAAGACTGTAGTAAAGGTTGTGGATCAGATGCTCCTCATCCCACAGGACATTCTAGAATTTTTACACAGGAGCACACATTTTTTGGCATATTGTGCCTCCAATAAAAAGCACCAATGGGGAAGAAGATAAAATCAGAAGGTCTCAATGTTTGTTTCTGTAAGATGATGAAAATATCTTCTTTGCCAGCTGCAACTGAATTACTTATAGTCTGCTGCTTAGAATATGCTCTTGTCATTGGCACTGGCTCTAGAACAAGAGTCTATCCTTATTCTTAAGTGTTGTTCCTCACCTAGCTTTCCAAAAGCTCTCACCTGTTTGCAGTCAAAAAGTGGCAATGCCAAAGCACTGGCCTCTGGAGACTAAACCCTATGCGTGCCTGTTTATCTTGTCTATAGCTATTAGCACTCATCTCATATGTGGTCTTGGGGACAGAAACAAAGGTAAGGCTGCCCCTGTCCTTAGGTTAAGAATTTAGTCTGTCTGCATCCGCATTGATGCCACAATGGGATCAATTGTTGTTTAACCACATAGTTTTTCTGTCATGTAATTTTCAATAATGATATATTTACTTCTGCTTGAGAAACATGTATATAATTAAATATATCAGTTAAGCTTACACATGTGTCAGGGGAAAAGATAATGTACGTTCTGGCAGTTTTTAAGAGGACCCAAATATCCCACCCTACCCCTCAAAAATTGAAACAATTTTTTGAATAGGAGATGCTACAAATAAAGTCCATAGCTTAATGCTCATTTTTCTAAAACAGCGGGAGCCCAGCCAATATTAGTAATTAGCATGTAACTCATATCCTTTTATTCCTGATATGGAATATACATTAGTCATTTAAGGCTTGAACCAACGTTACCCCAACCTAATTTTTTTTTTAACAGAGTACAAACAGCTATGTGGGTTCTCTGATGGCTCAGATGGTAAAGAATCCACCTGCAATGCAGGAGACCCAGGTTCAGTCCCTGGGTTGAAAGGATCCCCTGGAGAAGGGAATGACTACTCACTCCAGTATTCTTTCCAGAAGAATTCCATTGACAGAGGAGCCTTGGCGGGCTATAGTCCTTGGGGTTGCAAAAAGTTGGACAGGACTGAGTGACTAATGCTTTCAGTTTCACAGTTATGTGTAAGAGACAGCTTAAATAGAGAATGAAATGCAGATCTCAGCATCTAGTCCTTTTGGGGAAGACAGATGTGTAGGTCGGAAGGAGCAAACTAGAGGGATATTAAGTAGACTTGAAGTCACTTGTCACATAGGAGCATGGGGAGGACCCAGAGAGATGATATGGGGTGGGAGGTGGGAGGGGATTCCTGTTTGGGAACGCATGTACACTCGTGGTGAATTCATGTCAATGTTTGGCAAAACCAATACAGTATTGTAAAGTAAACTAAAGTTAAAATAAAAATTTAAAAAAAAAAAAGAAAGAAAAAAAGAAAAAGCCTGGAGAAAAGTATTGAATTGGGCATAGGTATACTATATCACCCAACTCCTTGTTAAAAACAAAAAGGGGAAGGAAGATAATGCATTTGAAGATCAGATTAGCTGAAAAAAAGTCACTTTGTTGATACAGGTGGGTGTAGGAAGAATTGAAACTATGGGATAAAAGAGCTATTTCTAATTTATAAATGGAATGCCCATTTGAAACAGTATTCCACAAAACTAGGTCTTTATTGAAGTGTGTTTAGCAGAGAAGTCTGAATTGGTAAAGAATATCCCCCCTCACCGTGATATGTCCTCTCTAAACCTACATTCAACACCAGATGGCTTCCTTTGTAGTCACTGAAATGTGACTAAATTCCAGACTATGACTCCTCCTTTGCTGCTGCTTAGTTGCTAAGTTGTGTCCGACTTTTGGTGACCCCATTCAGGTGAAATTATCTGTTGACGCCTTTGTAAGATTTCGCCTGAAAGAACTTGTTATTTTGGATATAGAGTTAACCCAATTTTGCCGCAATCGTATTTTAGATTTTCAACATAATTGGGATGTTCAGGTATTTTCACTTAAGAGAAGACTAATGAAATGATGCTTTTGAACTGTGGTGTTGGAGAAGACTCTTGAGAGTCCCTTGGACTGCAAGGAGATCCAACCAGTCATCATAAAGGAGATCAGTCCTGGGTGTTCACTGGAAGGACTGATGCTAAAGCTGAAACGGGGACAACCAAGGATGAGATGGCTGGATGGCATCACCCACTCAATGGACATGGGTTTGAGCAAGCTCTGGAAGTTGGTGTTGGACAGGAAAGCCTGTCATGTTGTGGTAAATGGGGTAGCAAAGAGGCGGACATGACCAAGCAACTGAACTGAACTGAAAGGATTGATGTCCATTATTACAACAACATGTTAACTCCAAAAGGCCTGGAGTGGTGGAGAGAGGTGCTCTGTTCCAGTGAAATCAGCTAGCTTTCACTGTTCTCAGGGTAAAAATGTACCCCTCAAAGATCATGGTAATGTCTATTGTTTTCCTAATAAAAATCTCACCAGTCTTTTTTTTCCCGCCATTCGTATATCATTCACCAGTGATGTGCACTGCCTATTGTTCATTGAAACAATTTGCATTCCTTTAAAGTTTCATTCTTGCCCTTTTAAGAGCTATTGTAAGTCTTTATGATGGAGAGAATCTGCTCAATGTCAGAGTAATACAGCAAATATTACTTGTGTGTCCTAGAACAATTTTAGAATTGACCCACATTTATTTTGTACCTAAATAACTGGAAAAGAATAGCTAAATACCTTATCTAAAAGTGAAAAGACGAGAATCCAAAATGAAGCAGATTAGGAAGTAATACAGGATGTACCTAAAAACACTTGTGAGTCGTCCTTTTGTTGTTGGTTTAGTCACTAAGTCATATCCAGCTCTCTAGTGAACTCTTGGACTGTGGCCTGCCAGTCTGCTCAGTCCATGGGGTTTCCCAGGCAAGAATACTTGAGTGGGTTGCCATTTCCTTCTCCAGGGGGTATTCCCAGCCCAAGATCAAACCTGCATCTCCTGCGCTGGCAGGCAGATGCTTTTACCTCTGAGCCCACCAGAGAAGCCAGAGGCATCCTTTATATGATACAAAATGCTTAATACCATTTAGGTTGTTGGTGACAACTTAGCTTGGGGATGAAATGACCAAATGAATTTTACAGAATTCAAATGAGTAGTGTTAGCATAGAAACTCATTTAAAAAATAATGTAGAGAAAATGTTTACTCTGATTTAAGGTGCAATTGTGTATCTCTACTGATGCTAAAGCTGAAACTCCAGTACTTTGGCCACCTCATGCAAAGAGTTAACTCATTGGAAAAGACCCTGATGCTGGGAGGGATTGGGGGCAGGAGGAGAAGGGGACGACCCAGGATGAGATGGCTGGATGGCATCCCCGACTTGATGGACGTGAGTCTGAGTGAACTCCGGGAGTTGGTGATGGACAGGGAGGCCTGGCGTGCTGCGATTCATGGGGTCACAGAGTCAGACATGACTGAGCGACTGAACTGAACCGAATGATTGTAGCATAAAAAGGTCTCTCATCTGTTAGTCATTTCTAACTATGATAGTGCCTTTGAGAGCTGAATTATGTTTTTTTCACATCTTTCTGTTATAGTGCTATTCATTCTTCCCTCAGCTCCTAAGTTACGGAAGTTCTCTGTGTGTGTATTCTCCGTACTTAAGAAAAGCCTGAGAAACCAAGGTCTGATGAAAATGTGGGTAATTTATTTCTGGTCATGAATTTTATTCTGTCTAGAGAAGGAAAGTATAACAAAATCAATATCTTGCCTGAAATTGCTGTAGCATTGTTACGTGTATGTTAAGCAGTTCTCTGAAATGGACTAAAACCATGTAAATGGAATGATTTGATAAACTTGAAAATTCATGGCACTTCAGTTTCATTAGTCATTAAGAAATTGTTGCCCACCAAATAGTTTAAAGTAGTGACTAATTTCTTCCACAAGAGTGGAAAGGAAGGAGAACTATGTTAATATTCAAAGGGAATTAAACGAAAAATCATATGCTTTCAGGAGCCATCTTCACAGTCTGCTGAGTAAGTAATGATGTAGGTGAAAGACATCTAACAGTCATAAGTGGTTTAAAAACTGAACACAGAGAGAGGGCCCTGCAAAAAGCAAGAAAATCCATTGCCGGCTTCATGAGAAGCAAACTTTCACGGAAGAGGCAATGTTTGAGTTCCCTCTGAAGGAAACCATGGAACTTGTATCAGCTGAGAAATGTAGAGCCAGTCAGGGGTTCATAATCAGAAAAATGCTAAAGAACATGTCTACAACCATCCATAAGTCATATTCACTCAGTCCCAGCTTATATTTGTGTTGGGAATCTAGTACTTCAGAGCAGTGGAAGGAATACCTAGGTCCTAAATTCTTGGAAGCAAACCTAAAATGGGATGAATCAATCCTAGTCTGCTCACCACAGGAAAGAGAGAGAGAGAGGAATAGCAGAGGAATAAAAAGGATTAAGAGTATAGAAGAGAAAAGCAGGAACAGAAGGGAATACTAAACCTCTTTCTCTCTTGCACTCATGTATATATATATGTATAGTTGATGTATTTGTATATATGTATGTGTGCAAGCTGGAATCAAGATCGCTGGGAGAAATATCAATAACCTCAGATATGCAGATGACACCGCCCTTATGGCAGAGAGCGAAGAGGAACTAAAAAGCCTCTTGATGAAAGTGAAAGAGGAGAGTGAAAAAGTTGGTTTAAAGCTCAACATTCAGAAAACGAAGATTATGGCATCTCGTCCCATCACTTCATGGGAAATAGATGGGGAAACAGTGGAAACAGTGTCAGACTTTATTTTNCAGGAGGAGAAGGGGACGACCCAGGATGAGATGGCTGGATGGCATCACAGACACAATGGACGTGAGTCTGAGTGAACTCCGAGAGTTGGTGATGGACAGGGAGGCCTGGCGTGCTGCGATTCATGGGGTCGCAAAGAGTCGGACACGACTGAGGGACTGAACTGAACTGATGTGTGCATGTATGTGTATACTCAGTTGTGTGACCCCATGGACTCTTGCCCATCAGGCTCCCCTGTTCATTGGATTTCCCAGGCAAGAATAATAGAGTGATTTGCCATTTCCTTCTCCAGAGGATCTTCCTAACCCAGGGATCAAACCCTCATCCCCTGCATTGCAGGAGAATTCAGAACTTTTTGGTGACAAGATCATTTTCCATCATAATTTTCCAGTGGTAGAACTATTACAAAATACTTTAGGCATTGGACTCTGTCTGGCTCTAGAACCTACAAGTTGTGTGGTTTGGAGAAGTTGCTTAGACATCACAGTCTCTTCATTTCTAAAATGGGAATAAATAGAGCCTGATCCAAAGAGTTGTGGTACAAATAATAAATTCAAAGTGCTTAAACTAATAAATTGTACAGTCAGCTCTTAGTAATTATTGGCTATTGTCTGGTAAATAAATACTTGATCAAAATCTGTGATAAAGTTGGAAATAGAATCCAAGAGATAATAAATGTATCTGCTCAGAGGGATTCAAACAATAGTTTGATGTTGCTTCATTCTCAGTGAAGTTGGTAAAAGAATAAAGTCTAATATTATTCTGTAAATTATAAATAATTAAATTTAGCCCTGTATACAAAGTTGACATATTAGCTAAAGGAAATCTCTCAGACAGATTTTTTCCCATACTTTGGCATGTTAACGCGTCCTTCTGAATCAGCATGCCCTGTGAAAGAGTAAAGAATTTAAAAGCTTTTTGGTACTAGAAGCCCAACTATTTTGGTAAAAACACGAAAATAAGACAGGGAAGGGGAGGGAAAGAGGGATGAGGCGGTGAGAGATTTGGCTTCCAAGATCACTCAGTAGAAAAACTAGGACTTGAGTCCTGGGTTCTTTCCACTGATTCTCTGATTCTTCTAGAAGAGAATGACTACCAGAGATTGCAAATTCACTTCAACTTTAGGGGAAAGTTTTGCTGAGAGTGGTTGGAAAGAGCAAGGAATAGTGGTTACTCAAAGAAGCAAAAATTACCACTTTTTACCTACTGGACATAACAACAACAAAGACAAAAATAAAATCTGTCTTTAAAAATATCTATGAAAAATGCATATTTATTTTCAGTGTGAAAAGGAGATCAAGGCTGCTGCTTCCCAAGTTTGTCATCATTTCACATTCCCAGTGGAAGAAGATGAATATGACTTTTTAAATTTATTTTCTATTTGAATATAGTTGATTTATAATGCTGTGTTTCTGGTGTACAACAGAGCGAGTCAGTTATACATACACATATATCCACTACTTTTTAGATTTTATTCCCATATAGTGGAGAAGGCAATGGCATCCCACTCCAGTACTCTTGCCTGGAAAATCCCATGGACAGAGGAGCCTGGTGGGCTGCAGTCCATGGGGTCGTGAAGAGTCAGACACAACTGAGCGACTTCACTTTCACTTTTCACTTTCATGCATTGGGAAAGGAAATGGCAACCCACTCCAGTGTTCTTGCCTGGAGAATCCCAGGGATGGCAGAGCCTGGTGGGCTGCCATCTATGGGGTCGCACAGAGTCGGACACGACTCAAGCAACTTAGTAGTAGTAGTAGTATTCCCATATAGATCATTACAGAGTATTCAATAGAGTTTTCTGTGCTATTTACTAAATTCTTATAGAGTTACCTCTTCTCTATATTGTGATGGCTTCTCTGATGACTCAATGGGTAAAGAGTCCATGTACAGTGGAGGAGACACAGGCGATGTGGGTTTAATCCCTGAGTCAAGAAGATCCCCTGGAGGGGAAATGACAATCCACTCCAGTATTCTTGCCTGGGAAATATCACGGACAGGGGAGCCTGAGTGGCTACAGACCAAGGGGTTGCAAAGAGTCAGACATGACCTGCTTAGCACAGCTAGAGAAACTTATATATAGTAATGTTTATATGTAAGTCCCAATCTCCCAATATGTCTATCTCACAGCACTTTTTTAAACCCTAGAAAGGGTTTTGAGGGACCAAGTCTGCAAGATTCACTAGCAAAGGTGTGTTATATTTGTAATTTCCTTTCAATTGCACATTTCAATCACAGTATAACTAGTATTATGGTAATTAACACGTTAAATTAAATCAGTGTATCATGTACCTTGCTGAGAAAATAGTAATACGTATAGCAGTGCACTAGCGTGGGTAATTACTAGGACAGTAGGAATGTGTCCACCGGAAAGATAATGGCCAGTTTTAGTATCCCATCACCATAGCCAGTTCTGATGGGAAAGAGTCCATCACATTAACTAAATCCTAATGAAACGCTAGAATTACAGACACTAAGCTTTCTCGTCTTATACTCTGGGTTTTCTCAGTCATATCATCTCCCCTTTATTTGCTTTATCAGCATAGTTTCCATAGCTTTATGGAATTCCCAGTATCCTTTATTAGGTCAACTGGATACAAATACTTGGTTATTCAGAATGTTTCTTGTATTTTTTTTCAAGGTTTTTTTTTTTTAATTCTTTGCGGCACGACACCACCATTCACTCAACTGTTTCACTACACTGAGCTGGGTCGGGGGCGGTGTGTATGACGTCCTACAGTAGTTCCTATGAAGTAAACTAAGGGCTGAGGGGATTAAAGTTGCAAGCATTTTCAATATTTGTCTCTAACTCTGAGAAAATGGAGCATGCAAGTTCATATCCCCACCCACTCACTTTTTATTTTTATTTTTTCTGTCTTTACAGTTCCGCCCTGGTTTTTAAATCACCCTTCCAACCTCTATGCCTATGAAAGCATGGATATTGAGTTTGAATGCACAGTCTCTGGGAAGCCTGTGCCCACTGTGAATTGGATGAAGAATGGAGATGTGGTCATTCCTAGTGATTATTTTCAGATAGTGGTAATTATCTTTTCTTCAAATTTGCTTTATAATCCCAGTCATCGTCTATTCTGTTTTCAGTTGCTTTTCTTTCCTGGGAACAAGGTTCCCATTGGCAATTTTTATGATATGTGAAGAAAATTGTTCTAATAAAACAGATGAGTTTTTAGACTTAGAACTTTTGAGCTAAAAAAATAAAATAATAATAATCAAACAATCCGGCCCCTTGTTTTATAGAGAAGATTTTAAACCAACAATGAAAAAATAGAAGGCTTAATACCAATAATTTCTAAATATTTTCACTGGTGATTCTTGGAAGGAGAAAGGTTTGAATCTAGTATCAGACTGTGTGAAGCCAAGAATCTCTTAGTTCTTTGACTTTTTCCCATAATAATAAAGCTTTAATGGAATGTGTACTACTTATGAATATGGCAATCTCACTTTGATAATACAGACGGCCACTCTTTGCTCCGTTGCTACTCTTCCAAATAGGACCAGCTGGTCCTCTGAGAGCAGTGCAAGAGGGCAGCAATACTGGTGCCAAGACAGTGGTGGTGACACGGGTGGAGAAGATATCAAGACCCAGAGTTCACATGCTTTGTAATTTAAGAGCATTGAGTTAAAGCCAAGAAAAACGCTTCTTATAGTTCCTATACGGTTTAGTATACTCTGTTCCTGTCCTGGATGGAGATAATAGGGATAACTGAATTATATTCACAGAGCTGTTTGTGGTCCTGGTACACAGTGAATGACCCAAGCCTCTCTTTATTATTATTATTTTGCTTGCTGCTGGCAGCAGAAAGTTTTTCTCATTTGAAAATACTCTTTGGAAACTCTCCTTTTGGTCGAGGTCAGCATCAGAGTATCTGAAGTCAGGTATATGAATAAGAGATATGAAGTCAGGTATATGAATAAGAGATATGAAAAGCACTTTTTAAATATCAAAATCTTAGCACCTAAAGATGGAGGGTTTTGGTCCATTTCTCTTATACTGGAGATGCAGATCTGACCCTGATAAAGAAGAGTGGTCCTCTTAAGTCTCCCAGCAGAAGGGAATTCCAGTGTAAGTGCCCGCTCGGAATTCAGGCACAAACTCTTTCCATGGCTTCATAGTGCCTCTAGCAGGTAGATCACTCTTCCGTGATCAGTTGACTTTCAGATACTTTCATCATCTCCCGATCCATGCATTTTGTCATATTATAAGGGCTCTTAAGGAATACATCTAGAAAGAATATCTTTATTATGCTTATCATCACTTACTATTTTTCATTTTTAGTTGCTTTTAATTGGTTAGGAATAGAGTGAGAAAGGAAAATAAATTTAACTTTTGAATGCCACATCAATCCATTAATTCCTTTATATGCTATGCTATTTTCTCAATCAGTGAATTAAAAATGACCTGCCAGGGGGCAACATGAAATGTGTTGTATACGCCTGAAACGTATGCCACTTGCATAGAGAGGAAATTGTTGAGTGCCCTTAAGGACACATGATAAAATGCAACATTTATTTTTCTCTACAGTTTGAATAATCTTTCCCCCAGCACGACCCATTATACCCAACCTATTTAAATGTTTCTTTTCTTAAGGTAAAAAGGAAATGTGCACTATGAGCCCTTTTCACACTAAATTGTGCTTAAAAAATATTTCCCCAATAGCTCCAGATATCTGAGAGCCATTGTCTGTCACACGAGTAACATTTAGCCCAAATAGTAACTTATATGAGAATTGTTAATTAGAAGTTAGTCAGCTTTATCTAAGAATTTTACATTAGCCAAGAATTGACTACAAGACACTAAAAACAATTAAGAATTCCCCTAAGGTAATATTTATCTCTTAATGACTTCAGGGGAAGTGATTTAATACATCTCACTTACTGAACTAATTCTTACACTATCGAAGATAAACTGAGTTAGGGTAATTAAATGCTATTTCAGATCATTTTATCATCCATCCTTGAAAACTATGGTGGCCCAAAATTTATATAAAACAGGAGTTAACATTGTTCTATTTAATTTATGGATTACTGAAGGTGAAACATTTTGTGAAACATTTTGCCATATAACAAGAACGACACAGGTATAAAATATCCCCCATAACCCCCTCCAGTTCCCTAAAAGGTCACACAATTTTAAAAGGATTTTCAGACATCTTTTTTTTCTCTCAGTTAAAAACACTTCTAGAAAATGTCCAGTCTAGATTTCTTGTCCTTTAGAAGCTGCAAAAATCAGTGTTTTTGTTTCCTTTTGGTTTTTGTTTCTCTCCAGCAGCCACTGAACCTATTTCTTTCAGTACAAGGGAAAAAGAATGAGATTTCTTTGACACTAACCTCTGTTCCATACATAATAAAGGAATGTTCTGTTACTGCTCATTTAGAATTGGAGGCTGATGCACATCCTTGAGAGTATACTTTTCAGCACAGAACTGGGTGAAATTGCTACACGTGGATTCAGCAAAGGCTTGGGACTCTGTGACATTTTCCAGGTGACTTAGGACAGATCTGTGAGGCTGAGAACCCTCTTGGCCTCCGTTCTGGCTTTTCTGGGACGTTGGATTAAAATTGGGTTGTGTTCGTTTTGTCACTTGAAGTTTTTTTTGCTTTTTCAAATATTTAACCTGCATTTTATTCGCACTAGGGAGGAAGCAACCTGCGGATCCTTGGGGTGGTGAAGTCGGATGAGGGCTTTTATCAGTGCGTGGCTGAAAATGAAGCAGGAAACACCCAGACCAGTGCACAGCTCATTGTCCCTAAGCCTGGTAAGATGAGATGAACTTTGCTTTGGTTTTTGTAGTTACTGTTCTGTGTCGTTTACCTGTAAAAATCCGTAGTTTTCCCTGTTCCCAAAGTCAGTTGGAAATTAGAGTTATTTAGTTAATCAAGGTGTATATATGTATATTGATGATATATTTGTGCTAGAAAACTATATCTATTGATATATATATATAAATCCATCCAGTGAGATATGATTATTATGAACCTTAGATACCTCTGGCTGTCAAGACAACCACTAAATCACGTCCTTCTCCTTTTGTGGCTTGTCTTTCTTTCAGTGTTTCATATAAATATAAAATCTATATATGTAACATATATATATATATAACAGATAAACATATATATGTATCAGTTCAGTTCAGTTGCTCAGTCAAGTCCAACTCTGCGACACCATGGACTACAGCACTCCGGGCTTCCCTGTCCATCACCAACTCCCGAAGCTTACTCAGACTCATGTCCATTGAGTTGGTGATGCCATCCAGCCTTCTCCTCCTGCCTTCAATCTTTCCCAGCATCAGGGTCTTTTCAAATGAGTCGGTTCTTCATATCAGGTGCCAAAGTACTGGAATTTCAGCTTCAGCATCAGTCCTTCCAATGAATATTCAGGACCGATCTCCTTTAGGATGGACTGGCTTGATCTCCTTGCTGTCCAAGGGACTCTCAAGAGTCTTCTATAACACCACAGTTCAAAAGCATCAATTCTTTGCCACTCAGCTATCTTTATAGTCCTTTACAGACCTTTTCCAGTCCTGTGGCCACTGCTGAGTTTTCCAAATTTGCTGACATATTGAGTGTAGCACTTTCACAGCATCATCTTTTAGGATTTGAAATAGCTCAACTGGAATTCCATCACGTCCACTAGCTTTGTTTGTACTGATGCTTCCTAAGGCCCACTTGACCTTGCATCCTGGATGTCTGGCCCTAGGTGAGTGATCACACCATCATGATTATCTGGGTCATGAAGATTTTTTTTTTTGTACAGTTCTGTGTATTCTTGCCACCTCTTCTTAATATCTTCTGCTTCTGTTAGGTCCATACCATTTCTGTTGTTTATTGTGCTCATCTTTGCATGAAATGTTTCCTTAGTGTCTCTGATTTTCTGAAGAGATCTCTAGTCTTTCCCATTCTATTATTTTCCTCTATTTCTTTGCACTGATCACCAAGGAAGGCTTTCTTAATCGCTCCTTGCTATTCTTTGGAACTCTACATTCAGGTGCTTATATCTTTCCTTTTTTCCTTTGCCTTTAGCTTCTCTTCTATTCTCAGCTATTTGTAAGGCCTCCTCAGACAACCATTTTGCCTTTTTGCATTTCTTTTTCTTGGGGAGGGTCTTGATCACTGCCTCCTGTACAATGTCATGAACCTCTGTCTATAGTTCTTCAGGCACTCTGTCTATCAAATCTATCCCTTGAATCTATTTGTCACTTCCACTGTTTAATGGTAAGGGACTTGATTTAGGTCTTACTTGAATGGTCTAGTGGTTTTCCCTATTTTCTTCAATTTAAGTCTGAATTTGACAATAAGGAGTTCATGATCTGAGCCACAGTCAGCTCCTGGCCTTGTTTTTGCTGACTGTATAGAGCTTCTCCATCTCTGGCTACAAAGAATAGAATCAATCTGATTTTTGTATTGACCATCTGGTGATGTCCATGTGTAGAGTCTTCTCTTATGTTGTTGGAAAAGGTGTTTGCTATGACCAGTGCATTCTCTTGGCAAAACTATTAGCCTTTGCCCTGTTTCATTCTGAACTCCAAGGCCAAATTTACCTCTTTCTCCAGGTATTTCCTGACTTGCTACTTTTGCATTCCAGTCCCCTATAATGAAAAGGACATCTTTTTTGGATGTTAGTTCTAGAATGTCTTGTAGTTCTTCATAGAACTGTTCAACTTCAGCTTCTTCAGCGTTACTGGTTGGGGCATAGATTTGGATTACTGTGATATTGAATGGTTTGCCTTGGAAACACACAGAGATCATTCTGTTGTTTCTGAGATTGCATCCAAGTACTGCATTTCAGACTCTTCTGTTGACCATGATGGCTTCTCCATTTCTTCTTGCCCACAGTAGTAGATATAATGGTCATCTGAGTTAAATTCACCCATTCCAGTCCATTTTAGTTTGCTGATTCCTAAAACATCGATGTTCACTCTTGCCATCTCCTATTTGACCACTTCCAATTTGTATTGATTCATGGACCTAAATTCCAGGTTCCTATGCAATATTGTTCTTTACAGCATCAAACTTTATTTCCATCACCAGTTGCATCCACAACTGAGTGTTGTTTTTGCTTTGGCTCTGTCTCTTCTTTCTTTCTGGAGTTATTTCTCCACTGATCTCCAGTAGCATATTGGGCACCTACCAACCTGGGGAATTCATCTTTCAGTGTTTTATCTTTTTGCCTTTTCAAACTGTTCATGGGGTTCTCAAGGCAAGAATACTGAAGTGGTTTTCCATTCCCTTCTCCAGTGGACCACATTTTGTCAGAACTCTCCACCATAAACTGTCTGTCTTGGGTGGCCCTACACAGCATGGCTCACAGTTTCATTGCATTAGACAAGGCTGTGGTCCATGTGATCGGTTTGGTTAGTTTCCTTTGATTGTGATTTTCATTCTGTCTGCCCTCTGATGGATAAGGATAAGAGGCTTATGGAAGCTTCCTGATGGGAGAGACTGACTGTTGGGGAAACTGGGTCTTGTTCCGATGGGTGGGGCCATGCTCAGTAAATCTCTAATCCAATTTTCTGTTGATGGGCGGGGCTGTGTTCCCTCCCTGTTTTTTAACCTCCACCAAAATATGGTGGAGGCAGTGAAGATGATGGTCACCTCCTTCAAAAGGTCCCATGCACCCACTGCTACACTCAGCTCCCCCAACCCTGCAGCAGGCCACCACTGGCTCATGCCTCTGCCAGAGACTCCTGGACACTCATGGGAAATCTAGGTCAGTCTCTTTGGGGGTCACTGCTCCTTTCTCCTGGGTCCTGGTGCCCACAAGGTTCTCTTTGTGCCCTCCAAGAGTCTGTTTCCCCAGTCTTGTGTACGTTCTGGCAGTTCTGTGGTGGCTTCATGGTGACCTCCTCTAAGAGGGCTTATGCCACACCCAGGTCTGCTGCACCCAGAGCCCTGGCCCCTGCGGCAGGCCACTGCTGACCGGTACCTCCACAGGAGACACCCAAACACAGTTCTGGCTCGGTCTCAGTGGGGTCTCTGGGTCCTGGTGCACATAAGGTTTGTTTCAGGCCTCTGGGTGTCTACAGTGGGAATGCGGTTTGATCCTAAACATGTTTTTGCCACTCCTAACATCTTCCTGGGATTTCTCCTTTGCCCTTGGATGTGGGGTAACTTTTTTTGGTAGGATCCAACATTCTCCTATGCCAGCAAAGTGGGAACACTCAGCAATGGTCACAGGACTGGAAAAGGTCAATTTCATTCCAATCCCAAAGAAAGGAAATGCCAAAGAATACTCAAACTACCACACAATTGCACTCATCTCACACGCTAGCAAAGTAATGCTCAAAATTCTCCAAGCCAGGCTTCAACAATCTGTGAACCAAGAAATTCCAGATGTTCAAGCTGATTTTAGAAAAGGCCAAGGAACCAGAGATCAAATTTCTGACATCCATTGGATCATTGAAAAAGCAAGAGAATTCCAGAAAAACATCTACTTCTGCTTTATTGACTGTGCGGAAGCCTTTGACTGTGTGCATCACAACAAACTGTGGAAATTTCTTAAAGAGATGGGAATATTTGACCACCTGACCTGGCTCTTGAGAAATCTGTATGCAGGCCAGGAAGCAACAGTTAGAACTGGACATGGAACAACAGACTGGTTCTAAATTGGGAAAGAAGCATGTCAAGGCTGTATATTGTCACCCTGTTTAGTTAACTTCTATGCAGAATAGATCATGAGAAATGTTGGACTGGATGAAGCATAAGCTGGAATCAGATTGCCAGGAAAAGTATCAATAACCTCAGATATGCAGATTACACCATACTTATGGTAGAAAGCTAGGAAGAACTAAAGAGCCTCTTTATGAAAGCGAAAGAGGAGAGTGAAAAGTGTGACTTAAAACTCAATATTCATAAAACTAAGATCATGAAATCTGGTTCCATCACTTCATGGCAAATAGATGGGGAAACAATGGAAACAGTGAGAGACTTTATTTATTCATTTATTTATATTTTTACTTTAGTTTACTTTACAATACTGTATTGGTTTTGCCATACATTGACATGAATCCACCACAGGTGTACGTGCGTTCCCAAACATGAACCCCCCTCCCACCTCCCTCCCCATAACATCTCTCTGGGTCATCCCCGTGCACCGGCCCCAAGCATCCTGTATCCTGCATTGAACATAGACTGGCAATTTGTTTCTTACATGATAGTATACATGTTTCAATGCCATTCCCCCAAATCATCCCACCCTCTTCTTCTCCCTCAGAGTCCAAAAGTCTGCTCTACACATCTGTGTCTCTTTTGCTGTCTCGCATACAGGTTCATCATTACCATCTTTCTAAATTCCATATATATGTGTTAGTATACTGTATTGGTGTTTTTTGCGTTCCAAAATCACTGCAGATGGTGACTGCAACCATGAAATTAAAAGACGCTTGCTCCTTGGAAGAAAAGTTATGACCAACCTAGATAGCATATTAAAAAGCAGAGACATTACTTTGCCAACAAAGATATGTCTAGTCAAAGCTATGGTTTTTCCAGTAGTCAAGTGTGGATGTGAGTGTTGGGCTGTAAAGATAGCTGAGCACTGAAGAATTGACGCTTTTGAGCTGTGGTGTGGAAGAAGACTCTTGAGAGTCTGTTGGACTGCAAGGTTGGACTGGTTGGACTCCAACCAGTGCATCCTGAAGGAAATCAGTCCTGAGTGTTCGTTGGAAGGACCGATGCCGAAACTGATGCTCCAATACTTTGGCCACCTGATGCAAAGAGCTGACTCATTTGAAAAGACCTTGATCCTGGGAAAGACTGAAGGTGGGAGGTGAAGGGGAAGGCCGAGGATGAGATGATTGGATGGCATCACCAACTCAATGGACATGAGTTTGAGTAAACTCCAGGAGTTGGTGATGGACAGGGAGGCCTGGCATGCTGCAGTCCATGGGGTTGCAAAGAGTTGGGCATGATTGAGCAGCTGAACTGAGCTGAACATTCTTCCTGTCAACAGTTGTTCAGCAGCGAGTTGTAATTTCAGTAGTTCTCACAGGAGAAGAGCATTTCAAGTCCTTCTAGTCCGCCATCTTCCTCTTCTGCCAAACTCATAAAGCTACTGTTTGCAAGATCCCACGATCCTTTGTCTTACCCTCCACGGACAGTGAGTCATATATGTGCATACACACATGCTTATTTATAGTCTTAAATCAGTGGAACTTGGAAGAAAAATAGGAGAAGTAATCAGTTGGAAGTAAAACATTTTCCTTTTAAAGAAAAAAAGATTTTGATAAGTTGTCCTTTTTTCTATAATTTATTGTTGTTTTTTTTTTCTTCTGTAATCTTTTAGAGGTTTAGTATGGTGGTTTGTTCAAAACTAGCATAAATCTATAATAGACATGTCATGGAATACCCCATAATTGTATAATTTCTGAGCTTCCCTGGTGGCTCATACAGTAAAGAGTCTGCTTCCTATGCAGAAGACCCAGGATCAATCCCTGGGTCGGGAAGATCTCCTGCAAATGGAAATGGCAACACACTGCAGTATCCTTGCCTGGAAAATCCTATGTACAGAGGAGTGTGGTGAGCCCTTGTCCATGGGGTCACAAACAGTTGGAAATGACTGAACAATTAACATGTCATCACATTGTTGCAATTTCTACCAGGAAGAAAGCAAAACCACAAAAAACAAACACACAAAAAGCTAACTGATCAGCTGCTCTGAAATGTGGTAATACTATAGAAGGTCAAAAGCATTACCGCTCTGTTTCTGTTTTTTTGATGAGGGATTGAACAATTATTGTATAGATCCAAATACTTTAAAATATTAATACCTCCTTATGAAAAGTTTTCATGCCATCTATTGATTATTTACCTTTTTGGACCAGTTTCCTTCTTCTTAACTCAATCTTGTCCTACTCTTTTCCTGCAGTAAGTTTATTAGAAAGTAGTAATTTCTGTACAGCTACGGAAATACATGAGACATTGTCTTTCTTTGGCTTCTATCTTTTTGACCTCTCAAAGCCTGATATCTCGTGCATCTAGCCAGTTCTCCAAAGACTCTCAAACTGTCATCATAATGTTCACAACAATGACTTTCTCTGTTTTCTTGATTAAAACAAAAAAGCAGCCATAGAACGACAGTCTCAGATGAGTCAAAGAATGAAAGGAACTACCTCATAATTTAAAGGGACAATTAACTCTTGTTCAGGATCACCGGTTTCTCTGATGGACTGCTCATTTCCCTTTTAGTGAATGTGCCCTATATGTGAATGTAACTTCATTGGTGTGACTAAGTGCATTCTCTTCTGCTGAAACATAAATGGATGAGGTAGAGAAAAGTAACCTCTAAAATCAGTCTCTAACGTGAGCCATGGTTTACAAGCCCTGTGCTGTCTCATTAGCAACAATATGGCGACTTTTACACTAATACTGGTTGCTGCACAAGCCACAGAACAAGAGAATTCTGGTTAACAGTGATTTTCATCTAAGGCCATAAAGCTGAGGAAAATGCGAGATAAGCAGTCTCATATTTCTAAAGAGACATATGAGGTACACTCTCCTAGGACTTGTTGGCACTGGCCAGGTCTGGTCATCATCCCCTGTAAGTGCCATTCAGTGTGGAAGATTCTTTGATGTGTTGAAATTTGTAGAATTAGACATGGTCAGGGCTTCCCTGGTCGCTCAAACAGTAAAGAATCCACCTGCATTGTGGGAAACCTGGGTTCCATCCCTGGGTTGGGAAGATCCCCTGGAGGAGGGCATGGCAACCTACTCCAGTATTCTTGCCTGGAGACTCCCCATGGACAGAGGAGCCTGGCAGGCTACAGTCCATTGGGTCGCAAAGAGTCAGACACGACTGAGTGACTAAGCACATGGATATTGTCAGGGCATTTTCTTTCCCCTACAAGTCAAGTTATAGAGACACCAGGAAAACTCCTTGAACAGAATGCATTTGTGATTTGTGTGCGTGTATATGTTTTTCTGGGGACTGCTTGCACAACTGGAAAACAGGCATCTTATCCTGACCAAAAGTTGTCTGGAGGTGCCCACCGTAAGGTAAGGGCGCTAGAGAAGGCGAGGTTCAGAGAAAGAACGAGACTGATACTCTAGAGGAACAGATCACCCTTAATGAGGCGAGAAGGGGCAGCAGTCAGACCAGCGAGCTGCTGCACTAAGTCAAGAAGAGAGTAGGTATATATAGAAAACATATATGCAGAAATACATTGTTTTGAGGGGGTCTGGTTTTCCTCAAGATTATTTTTGATTAGTTAGCTTCTAACAACTGGGGCACGGAATTCCTGAGACCAGCCGGAGACTGGGACCGGCTGGGAGCTGAACATAACCAGTGTTCATGTCCATTCCTTTCTTTGGGGGAGAAAGATCTTTATTCTGTATAGAACGGTGGGAAAGACCCAGAAGGGAGTTTTCACTCCAGGCCATTTTGAGCCATGTAGCTTCACCCACAACTCAGCAGGAGAAAGGGAAAGTCAGCTGTGTTGAGCTCTGTTTCCACTTTGAAGAAGAACAAGGCTGTGAGTTACACTTGTTGAATAAAAAGCAAGGCTGAAGACAGCTGAAGAAGCCTGCCCACGAGGTTCTGGCTGCAGAGGCTACAGCCACAGAAGATACTGGGGGTGGAGTGGAGCTGGGAGCTGGGGCAGAAGGCCAGCCAGACCCCACTGGGCCTCCTTTAGGAGGGGGTCTAGAGTGGAGGCTCCTCGGGTGGAAAGGCCTCAGAAGAGCCCACATAGCTGCCCCCACAAAACACACATGTGTATGCCTTCCACGACTATGGATTCCAAAGAGCACAGGTTGAGAAAAAGAGCCTCTGTCTCTGTATTTGAAATCCATCCTGTCTTTCTACCCTAGAGAAGCCCTAAGTCCTGGGGGTGGGGGTGCGGGCGGGCAGACCCAATAGAATAAAAAGCAGGTGAGAGTTCCATTGCCTCTTACGCATTTTTGGCCTCAGGCCAGCTCTAGGAGGAGGGAAGCGACTTGGAATGGAATGTTAGGTTAACGTCTTGATTTAGAACTTTCTTGTTTGCATGTGTATGTGTTGCCTTTACTGTTATTGTTACTGTTTTTAATATCTGAAAAGAACGCTTTTAAAATATTTTAAGGTGCCTTCAGGACTTGAGCATTGACCCAAGTGGCTATCTAGGATAGAAAATATATCTGATGGAGTGTGTTTGAAAGTGAAGGATGGGAAAAAAATAAAGCTGTTTCCTCTTCTTTCTTCCTATTCCAATAGTTCAGCTTGTTCAATAAACCAGTTCTAGGCATTGAACTTCACTTACACCAGTCAGCTCTGATTTCAACAGGTATCTCTTTGTTGATCGTCCTTTGCATTCTGTTCAGGTCCTGATTCATTTGGGTCTACGGGACTGCAAAAGAACAAGGCTCCCCTCGGCAGAAATGTCATTTACCTCCCGAGGAGGGCAAGCCTCAGAGCATGTTGAGAGTTCATTCCTCTCCCTGCTAGATGGCAAAGCGTTGTCAGTGGGTGCGACATTCTGGGTTGGTGTTTATTGTATCTGGCATTGGATTAGAATGAAAGTAAAAGAAAATGAAGCCCAAAATCTGTAAGCGTGACAGAAAACCATTGTGACTGTCTTATACTCCCTCCTTGTAAATGATGGATTGCTTTTTCCTGGCTATTTCATCAGGTCTTCAAATAATGCCTCCGATTCCTCAGAGATGCAGTGTAGGCCGCGTGCACAGATGGTGGAGAGGCTAGCTATAAATATAAACTCAGCAGTGAAGCTGACCATGGCGGAAGAACAGAGCCCTCTCTCTCGAAGTTGCAACAATAAACGGTCACCATATATTGTGAAGCACATTGTGGGCCTGCACTGACCAGCTGTTCAGCTTCGGTCTGTCCACATGCTTGCGGCTCAGAGATTCTCTGGGCAACCATAACAATCTGCTTCTCACTGAAGCGCACACAATGGCCTGATCAAGAGGCACCCATGGTTGGTGGATATTTACATAAGCCTAATGAAGCTTCAGCCTAGTGTTTTATACAGAGTTTAGCTATTCCCTCTTTCACAATTAGTGACTTAGGAAACATCACCAACTAAATTAAATGGAGTTAATGATTTGTTTTTCTCTCCAGAAAATAAGTTTTGGAAAACTATTGAAATGTGTGCACTGTAACATGTGGAATATATGCTTGGTTTCCTCGAGATAAAGATCAAGATGATCAACAGCATTTTTAAAAAGTCATTATACTAGAGGAAGTGCTATCAGGAATGTTCTATATCTGACACTATGACACTGTACACACATTTCCAGACTGCCAGCCATCTCTGCACACCTAACACAACCATGAGTGCACATACACTTGTGCACCCACAGATAAAGATCTGCACACTGAAGATTTTCCACATGCATGAGAAATACTTAGGTGTGTTATGTAAGAGGTGGTAAATTCAGGCTAAAATACTTCAGCTGCTTTGTATCACTTGAATTGCCTAGCCATCTCTTCTAAGAGCTAAGGAAATGTTTTTTTTGTTGTTATTTTGGTTTTAGTTTCTTGTTGTTATTTTACTTTTATTTACTTATTAACTGATAAGAGACATTAGTTAAGTCTTCTTTCAAATGACGATTGACTATAGCTCTTAAAGTCTACTACTCAGCCCAACCAAAAAGTGTCAAGAATCAGTGTTAGGTATCATAAGAATAAGATACTTCAGTAGTCAGATTTGCAAACAGGTACATGGCAACCCACTCCAATGCTCTTGCTTAGAGAATCCCAAGGGTGGGGGAGCCTGGTGGGCTGCCATCTATGGGGTCGTACCGAGTCGGACATGACAGAAGCGACTGAGCAGCAGCAGCACACAATACTTTGGGATCTGGTTGACATAGCAGATGCTGATGAGTTAGTCACACTTTAGTCATCATCCAGTGAAATGGAGTGTGGATAGAAAGTGAAAGTTGCTCAGTCATGTCCGACTCTTTGGGATCCATGGACTATATACAGTCCATGGGGTTCTCCTGGCCAGAATACTGGAGTGGGTAGCCTTTTCCTTCTCCAGAGGATCTTCCCAACCCAGGGATCGAATCCAGGTCTCCTGCATTGCAGACAGATTCTTTACCAGCTGAGCCATGAGGGAAGCCTGAGAATGATGGAGTGTGGGTAAATAATAGTTAAATTAAGACTTTATGGTTGCTGGAAGGAGAAGTAAGCTTGTTTTCTGGTGCTGGTGACTCAGTATGGGAGCTTAGAAAGGAAGGTGGGAACAAAGATAGGATACATATAAAATATCAGTTATCTTGGAGTTAGTGATCTTGGTTCTAATTGCCAGGTAGCATTATGTTGAGTTTTAAGACAGTGGAAAAGCTGGATTAAAACTCAGCATTAGAAAAATGAAGATCATGTCATCCAGTCCGATCACTTCATGGCAAATAGATGGGGAAACAAAGGAAACAGTGACAGATTTTATTTTCTTGGGCTCCAAAATCACTGCAGATGGTGACTGCAGCCATGAAATTAAAAGATACTTGCTCCTTGGAAGAAAAGCTATCACAGACCTAGGCTTCATTTTAAAAAGCAGAGACATTACATTGCTAACAAAAGTCCTTATAGTCAAAGCTATGGTTTTTCCAGTAGTCATGTATAGATGTGAGAGTTGGACTATAAAGAAAGCTGAGCGCTAAAGAATTGATACTTTTGAACTGAGGTGTTGGAGAAGACTCTTGAGAGTCCTCTGGACTGCAAGGAGATCCAACCAGTCCATCCTAAAGGAAATCAATCCTCAATGTTCATTAGAAGGACTGATGCTGAAGCTCCAGTACTTTGGCCACCTGATGTGAAGAGCTGACTCATTTGAAAACACCCTGATTCTGGGAAAGATTGAAAGCAGGAGGAGAAGGGGACAACAGAGGACGAGATGGTTAGAATGCATCACCAACTCAATGGACATGAGTTTGAGCAAGCTCTGGGAGATGGTGAAGGACAGGGAAGCGAGGCGTGCTGCAGTCCACGGGGTCACAGAGAGTCAGACGTAACTGAGCCAGTGGACAGCAGCATTATGTGTCCTGGCCATAGTCTGCAATGCAGATAATTAGAATACGTAACTGCTGGGCAGAGAAGATGAGGGCCGGAGAGCTGGGAATACAGCCGTAATCAAGGTATATATAGTCTGGACTATTTTAAATTTAATGGCAGAAATGGATGAATATATAACAAAGTAGCCATGGGGAGTAATAATGTATTCTCTATATTCTACTAGGCACAAAAATGTAATATATTCACAACCAAATAAACACTATTCTAAATATTTCCTAAATGTAGATTTGCTTGGGCAAGGTATCAATTCATACCTTCTGAAGAAAAAATATATATGGGATATGTATCTCATATTTGTCTCATATCCCAAACACATTGTTGATATTGAATATGTTCTAATGCTGGTTTTTTGTTTTTTTTCTCCAAGATTGGCAACATAGTATT
>SJYQ01004457.1:912871-926482 GCA_006410935.1 Redunca redunca
AGGGGGAAACAGTGGAAACAGTGTCAGACTTTATTTTTGGGGGCTCCAAAATCACTGCAGATGGTGATTGCAGCCATGAAATTAAAAGACCTTTACTCCTTGGAAGGAAGGTTATGACCAACCTAGATAGCATATTGAAAAGCAGAGACATTACTTTGCCAACAAAGTTCTGTCTAATCAAGGCTATGGTTTATTCCAGTGGTCATGTATGGATGCGAAAGTTGGACTGTGAAGAAAGCTGCGTGCCGAAGAATTGATGCTTTTGAAGTGTGGTGTTGGAGAAGACTCTTGAGAGTCCCTTGGACTGCAGAGAGATCAACCATTCCATTTTAAAGGAGATCAGTCCTGGGTGTTCTTTGGAAGGAATGATGCTAAAGCTGAAACTGCAATATTTTGGCCACCTCATGTGAAGAGTTGACTCACTGGAAAAGACACTGATGCTGGGAGGGATTGGGGGCAGGAGGAGTAGGGGATGACAGAGGATGACATGGCTGGATGGCATCACCAATTCGAAGGACATGAGTTTGAGTGAACTCCGGGAGTTGGTAATGGACAGGGAGGCCTGGCGTGCTGCACTTCATGGGGTCGCAAAGAGTCGGACACGACAGAGTGACTGAAATGAACTGATAGTTGCTTTAAAATATTGTGTTAGTTTCTTCTAAGCAGCAAAGTGAATCAGCCATGCATATATGTATACGAAAGGCGGTGTGTGTGTGTGTGTGTGTGTGCCCTCTTTTTTGGATTTCTTTCTCATTTAGGTCACCACAGAGCATTGAGTAGAGTCCCCTGTACAGTACAGCAGGTTCTCATCAGTCACTTGCTTTATACACAGTTATATATGTATGTATATGTGTATATGTGAATCCAAGTCTCCCAATGGTCTCACCCTCCATACATTTGTTCTCTGCATCTTTCTCTTTCTGCTTTTCATATAAGTTCATTTATACCAGTTTTTTAGATTCAACATGTATGTGTTAATATTACTGGGCACCGTGCTGAGTTTGGCTTTACAATCACATAATCACGTATGAATTGATTCTTCTCAAGAGTCTTGTGGAAGAGATGCCTACTCCCCTTATTTTGTGAGTTAGGTCACTATGGCTCAGAGAAGCTAATTAACTCCTTATGGCCATGCCCATGTCGAGCCAGCTGTCTGACTTTTGCACCTACTTTCTCATGAACTCTGCCTTGATTGACTGCTCACCCACATTTTATCCACCACATGGAGCTTGGTCAGGTAAATGGGTGATGTTTTAGATTTATTTAAATCTATTTAGACTAGTTTTGGGATTACTGATAGAGAAGAAAAGCTTGGAATTAATGAAAATTTCTGACATTCCGCCACCTAAATGATTTCTGTCCAGATCTCCACTGTGTTAGAGGTCATTACTAAGTGTGGGCCAGTCATGTATCTTAAGTCTTAAAGTGAAGCATCACATAATCCCTGCTACTCAGGGATCCATCCTATAACCAATAATAAACTTGATGCCACTAATCTTAATCGTCAAATACAATTAAGACTGAGTAGTTTATCAGGGTATTTTAACTGTTCAGCATTTATTAAACACCCTGAGATTGTATAAAGACTCACATGGAAAGGAAATGATGGTAGATACCATTCAAACAACTTCAATTCTTTATACTCCTTAAACTCTTAAACAGCTAGTGCTTGCTGTATTTTCACTGTTATCATTCTAATCCTTTTTTTAGTAGCACTTGTCACACAGAATGACAGGGCTTCTGTTGTTTTGAAAAGTTCCTTCATTTATTGTTTTATTTTGTTCCCAGCTTTAAGCGAGTTGCTCTAGGGTAAGAAAATCAGTTAAAAACATTTTTCTTTTCACATAAAGATTCTACTCATGGATCTTGAACCTATCATGTAGTTCCATAAAAAACAATAGTTAATAAGGCTGAGTAATATGTGTTATGCATAGCTGTCTCTGTTATTTTGTGTTAACAAATATCCATCAAGGATCTCTCAATGACCTTAACTTCCCCTGACAACATAACTAAATACATTTATTTGTTTAGTTGATAGATGAGTTTGATATATTGTGGAACAGGAGAAAATTCAATTGAAATAAAAAAATAACCCATCCTCAAAATTACACATGCATCATTATCAAGCAAGAAAAATCCTATAGAGAAGCTAGTTTTTCGTATTTTCTGATATTTTTCAGTGCCAGTTTCTATTTAAATAAAGCTCTACCAGGTAATGAGACAAAATATTCCTTCATTCTGAAAGGTGTTGTCTGAATGTATGTATATGAAAAAGTACAAAAGCAGAATAGACTGTTTTGAATAAAGAAGAATGATTCTTTCTCTGAATGACTTTCTTGTAACAATGTAACACTTATTTGGAAGAAGAAAGAAAGAGGAATACAAGTAGCCTATTTTATATCCTTCTCTTGCCTTGTCTCCTTGATCTCATAAACAGAAGGAGGCATGAGATAACAGAATTGGTGGCCCAGACCTAAGCCGTTGGATTTCATGAATTTCATGTCCAATTTCTGAGATGCAGACTACCTGCTTTCTTTTTATATGTGAGCCTTACTTCGCATTATTTAATATGAGCCTTTGAGTCCAGTTCTGATCAGATATTTTAGGTCTTTAACATGCTTGCCTAGAAAGGATAACGTGACCCCTGGAGAAATTCAGCTGAATGAAGTGGTGAATGCATTTTGCTTTTTATATCAGCAACAATAACAGCAATAAAACCCCAAACCAATAGATAGTTTCTTGCACATAAATTGTTATCCTAGATAGGTTATTCCTATATTCGGAATGCAGATGCTAAGTGGTTCTCAAGCTTCTCGTCTACTAGGGAACTTGGAAGTAGAGCAAATCATTGCCATGAGTCCCAGGAGTACATACACCCAAGATTCAGGGGTCGCACAATGAGGGGTTTAAGCAACTCTTCTGTGAAACCAAAGGAGCTCATCTCTGAGGATGAGACAGCGAAGCTAAGATGAATGCTGAGGTCAGAATATGATTTTTGCTAAGCTGTCCAGAAGGGCAGAGAAATGGCTGGTAGAAGACGCATGATACCCAAAGCCGAGAGGAATAACACAGAAGCAGAAGTACATACTCAGAGGAGTGTGTGATTCAGTAAGAGGGGAGAGATGTGCAGAGGCCGGATCACAGTCTGTCTTTTAGAATAGGCAAAGAATATTGGACTTTTTGTCTCAGGTCTGTGTGGGATATTGGGGGCTAGGATGTAAAAACTAGCATGCTTCTGTTGGTGTTTTTAAAAGGTAACTCTGAAAGCACTGTGGGTGATAGCTGGGTTAACAGTGCCAGGAGGTGATGCTAGAAATAGACAAAGTAATTGGGAAGGTATATGAGCCATTGGCTAGGTAAGAGAGAATAAGGCCATCCACCACAACAGTTTGAAAGTGAGAAATTTATTAGGAGGTCTTCAAAACATGGAGAGTTACGTGAATATGTGTAGATGCATTAAATTGGCATGAGTCCTAATATTCTATTTTTGTAGCACAATTCAAGTTTATGTCATTTGTTCTTGCAACACAGAACTTTTAAACACAGTAGTGCTTAGCATTCTGATGTACATGAACTAGAATAACATGAGAAACCCAATTGATTTAACTGCATAGACGGTAGAGAGAAAGACGAGAGTGAAAAAGCTGGGTTGATACTCACCATTAAAAAATGAAGATCTTGGCATCCAGTCCCATCACTTCATGGCAAATAGATGGGGAAAAAAGTGGAAACAGTGACAGATTTTATTTTCTTGGGCTCCAGAATCACTGCAGATCTTGACTGCAGCCAGGAAATTTAAAAGACACTTGCTCCTTGGAAGAAAAGCTGTGATAAACCTAGGCAATGTATTAAAAAGCAGAGACAGCACTTTGCCGACAAAGGTCTGTATAGTCAAAGCTATGGTTTTTCCAGTAGTCATGTAAGGATGTGAGAGTTGGACCCTAAAGAAGGTTGATCACCTAAGAATTGATGTTTTCAAACTGTGATGCTGGAGAAGGCTCTTGAGAGTCCCTTGGACAACAAGGAGATAAAACCAGTCAATCCTAAAGGAAATCAACCCTAAATACTCATTGGAAGGACTGATTCTGTAGCTGAAGCTGAAGCTGAAGCTCCAATACTTTGGCCTCCTGACGTGAAGAGCTGACTCATTGGAAAAGACCCTGATGCTGGGAAAGATTGAAGCCAAAAAAGAAGGGGTTGAGGGGCGGCAGAAGATGAGATTGTTAGATAGCATCACTGGCTCAATGGACTTTTATAAATCTGAGCAGACTCCAGGAGATTGTGAAGGACGGTGGAGCCTGGCATGCTATAGTCCATGGGGTCGCAAAGAGTTGGGCATGACTTAGTACCACAACAGTAGATGGTAGAACCATTACTTAACAAAGGGCAGAAGACCAAGAAGAGGGATTTAGTGCATTTAGACAGAAAGAACCTGAATTGTGAGTTCATTGAGGGCTCCTGTCTTTGCATTTCAAGCACCTGGTAAAAAAGCAGAGACATTACTTTGCCAACTAAGTTCCGTCTAGTCAAGGCTATGGTTTTTCCTGTGGTCATGTATGGATGTGAGAGTTGGACTGTGAAAAAGGCTGAGCGCCGAAGAATTGATGCGTTTGAACTGTGGTGTTGGAGAAGACTCTTGAGAGTCCCTTGGACTGCAAGGAGATCCAACCAGTCCATTCTGAAGGAGATCAATTCTGGGATTTCTTTGGAAGGAATGATGCTGAAGCTGAAACTCCAGTACTTTGGCCACCTCATGCGAAGAGTTGATTCATTGGAAAAGACTCTGATGCTGGGAAGCATTGGGGGCAGGAGGAGAAGGGGACGACCCAGGATGAGATGGCCGGATGGCATCACGGACACGATGGACGTGAGTCTGAGTGAACTCCGGGAGATGGTGATGGACAGGGAGGCCTGGCGTGCTGCGATTCATGGGGTCACAAAGAGTCGGACACGACTGAGCGACTGAACTGAACTGAACTGGTAAAAGTCCTAAAAAGGGCAGATTCTCAATTACTCATTAGAAGGCCTGTAATGCAAGATCTTGGTGTTACTGGTTGACACTGCTGAGAATAAACTATGACATAGTAAAATATGAACCAAGGAGGTAAATATTTTAAAAGATCAAGAAGCATATTATTGAAAAATGCATAACCCAAATGGGCAAAATTAATAGTCTGACTGAAAAGGAATATTCCAGGGTGCATATTTGGGAGATTTGGAGCAAATGGAAACATGAATGCAAAATATTTCATAATATCTAGAGGAAAATAGTTATGGTCTGAACTGGTGGCAACTCAGCTCATGAAAAGAAAGATAAGTTCAGAGAATACTATGGAAGAGGAAATGGTGAGTCGTTTGCGTTTGAATTGAAGAAGAGATTTGGATGCTAACTGGGAATCTTGTAAGTTAGCATTGCTGATGGTCATGAAAACCTGAAGGGGAAGTATGATGGGGTCTTATGCACCCCAGGTTCCTAGTTAGGCTGTCAGTGAAATCATTCTCCTACTGATGAGAGGAGTCCTCCTTGTTGAACATTTTTTACCCAGTTCTGAGGAACGAACTCATTGTCCTGCCATTTTGGAAGCAGTTAAAAGGCTATGCATTAGCCTAAGATAATCACTCAGAACATACTGTCATAGCCAGGACCAGAATATGTTGATTTGATTAGCCCTCGACTATCCAAAGGATAGAAATGATCACTTCCTTTTCTTCGCTCTCCTGTTTGTCTCTCCTGCTGTCTGTGGCAGATGCAGATTAGAACTGAGAAATAAATTAGAAGTGTTAGGACTAACCTTGGCTTTTCTCCACCTGGAAATAAAGTCCATTTAATTTACCCTGACTCTCCCTGTTAGAGTGTTTAAATATAGACTAAAGAGTTTAATATGGATTTATGTAATGAGTTCACAAATTGATTTTGCAGAGTACATCTTTGCTGTAGCAAATAAACATGTACTTACTATGGCTTGGATGCCATACTTGGCTTTGAAGTGATGAATGGATAGTCTTTAAACATGATAAGGACTTTAATCTATGATCATTTTATCATCCCAGTATTTAAAAAGCTCAAGATCCAAAACAATATAATGGTTAAGAAGCCCCTCTCTCCTAGAGGAAGCAGTCTCTGTAGGGTAGAAATGTAGTATCTCAGAGAGACAGGATTAAACAAAAGACTTTCACCCCTTATCTGTGAAACCTCCCACTTTTCCCCCCTTGTTCAAGAAAGTCATAGCCACCTTATTTAAACACTAATTATTTAGCCTGAACTGTATGCAGCTCATTTGCAGAATAGAATTCTTTGCACCTTTGAGGATGCATCCAAAGTGGTGTCTCTCTTAGCCAAGCCCCCTCCTTCCCTACCGTGGGTGGCCAAGTTTGATGTAACTGTTGATGGGGGATGATGACAGTGTCAGACAATCACTCTAGGAATGGCTACTAAGATTTGCAATGATAATGTCCTTTATTCCCATTCAAATTCAGCAGTATCTTCACATTACTATTCTTTCTCTAGTGACATGGAAATTTGAGGGTGGGGGTTAGGAATGGTTAAGAGGCAGGGGTCTAGCCTTCTTGAAATCTATGCCTTTTCACCGTCTATCCCATTTCTCTAAAGCATCATAGACAGGGGAGGCCAGCTATCAAGAATGGTAATTTACAATCTAAGAGAGCTTAATCTAAAATCTGCCCTTGTCAAAGGAGGACCTGTGGGTCCCTATGCAATGAGAATGAGACCCATGTGGGTCTCATGTAATGAGAATTTTATTTCAGCATACGATTCAAGGGGGGCTTTCAATTGTATTCTTCAAACTACCCTGTCCTTATCAATTTATGCAATGTAGAAGTCTTGTGGGTCTTTAGCCTCATTCTACTTTCAAAATAGAAAGCACTAAATGTAGTAAATAATGTTATCCACATCTGAAAATGTAAACCTCATAAACTGATGGCAAACATAACTGTTATATAGTTATGACTGACTCTAGCTGTATTAGTAATCATTTCTCCTGATGATTAAGATTTAACTCTCCAAAGAGCCCCTTTTCCCGAACAGACTTGTGTCTCTTTCACTGTAACCATGTTATAGTATAAAATTACTTCCCTTAATTTTCACTTTCATATACGATAGAGCTTTGCCTACCAGGACCGTTTAAAAGAAATGATAGTTGAGGAACATACTACTTTAGCGTAAAAATTGGATCAGGTAGACAAGTAGTAAAATACATTAAGTCCTTTTAACTATTTTTGTTCACTAATAGATCACTGAACAGCATCCTAAATAAAGGCACTATCAAAGACATTTGTATTAGTAATAATGGATATTTTAACTCTATTAGCCATGTTTGCAGGAAACCTTTAAAGAAGTCTTACCCTCATAGATTCCAGGTGACATGTATAAAATGTTTATTTTGCTTCAGAATACACATATCCTAACTCTATTTTCCCCTGTTTTCTGGCCTGGGACTAGTTCACAAGCAGTATCTGGCTTCTGTGTCCTGCCACACTGAACTCCTACTCTCTTATCCGGAGTTATCCTATTAATCTTCCTGCTTTAGTGGACCCCTAAATTCTATAGTAGCACCGGCCCAGTGGACATGAATCTGAGCAGACTCTGGGAGACAGTGGAAGCCAGAGGAGCCTGGTGTGCTACAGTCCATGGGATTGCGAAGAGTCGGACAAACTTAGCAACTGAACACCAACCACGCCACAAAGATCCGTGCCTCACTGTCTTCTGAGTCCACTACCCATGTGACATGCATCCATCTTTCCCCTTCATAGCAGTGTTCACTAGAGACCAATTCTAAGATTATCTTTGTTGCTTTTTTATCCCGACAACCTCACAACATCATTGATTTTTAAAAATGCAAAAACTCATCATCTCTTCCTCCTCCTCTACATCATCACAACATTTATTTTTCTTGGCTGTGTGTTTTAACACGCTATTCTGTCCCCAAACCTCAGCTCCTTTATGTTTTCCAATTATCCCAAGTAAGAGTGACAATTTGTATGCTAGACCAGCATATTAAAAAAAAAAAAAAAAGCTCATTGGGGTATAATTGCTTTACAATGTAATTTCTGCTGTAGAACAAAGTGAGTCAGCTGGGTGTATACATATTTTTCCTGTCTCTTTTGGATTCCATTCCCATTTAGGTCACTATATAACATTGAGCAGTTCCCTGTGCTATACACTAGGTGTTTGTTGGTTATCCACTTTAAATATAGCAGTGTGCACATGTTGATTAATAGCAAACATATCTTTAGAAGCAAGTAGATATCTACATTACTTCAATAACAAATAGAATTCTAAATACTAGTTCATGAGGCTGGCGCACACTCTTGCTTTCTGATAGTTACAAATATCCTCTCAAGGTGCCAGAGGTTGCCTCAACACTCTGTTCTGTGCAAAGAACTATCTAGAACTGGTGTCTTCATGGATGCTTTAGGGAAGTGTAGTGTTTGCTAATCCTAAGAGCACCCTAACCTGTTCAACCAAGTTACTAAGCGTAATAATTTTTTCACAGTGTATCTAGAATATCTTAGAATTTAAGCACATTTTAGACTACACTGTGATTGTGTGCTCAACAGTTAATGTACAGCCCTGCCCCTATAGATCACGTGTGTTCTGAGGTCATTGTGTTCACAACAAATATGGCAGCCATGTCCTAATGGAATGCCAGGAGTTGGTGCAGAGTTCCAGCATCAGCTACAAATCATGAGGCAGTGTTTCATTTCTCCAGGGAGTCAATGTCAGTAGGACTTGAGCCCCAACTATTTACAACATGTGAATGTAAGACAGAAGGGCTCTCTTAGTGGGCTCTCTCAGTTTTAAGGTGGAAAATGTAAACCAAAAACTTCCAATAAATTTGATGTTCAATACATTTAAAACTCATATAGCGAAGAGTCATCCAAGCAGCTTCATCTAGCTATCCATCTCTCTAAAATATTGATAGAGTGATGACATTGAAGATAACAGTATTTTTTTTTAATTATTTGGCCTTTCTTTAACAGCAAGAAAAAAATCCTCTTTATTTTTTGATAGGAAGGTAGATTGAAAAGTAGATAGATAGCTGCTGCTGCTGTTGCTAAGTCGCTTCAGTCGTGTCTGACTCTGTGCGACCCCATAGACGGCAGCCCACCAGGCTCCCACCATCCCTGGGATTCTCCAGGCAAGGACACTGGAAAATTTCCTTCTCCAATGCATGAAAGTGAAAAGTGAAAGTGAAGTTGCTCAGTTGTGTCTGACTCTTAGCTACCCTATGGACTGCAGCCCACCAGCCTCCTCTGTCCATGGGATTTTCCAGGCAAGAGTACTGGAGTGGGGTGCCACTGCCTTCTCCAGATAGATAGCTAGGTAGGTACACAGATGATATATAGCTTGCTTTAAAATTTGATGAACCCTAAATACCATTAATAAAACTCTTTGGGACTGAAATATTTGCTGATTTCTCATTTTAGACTTTGAGGTCATTAAGAATGCTATGAACTATCTTTACTATGAAATTTTTAAAAAAAATNAACTATCTTTACTATGAAATTTAAAAAAAAAATCTTAGAGATTTAGTATAATAGCAGTTAACTATTGAATAACTTTTTCATTATTCATAAACTCATTATTCTTTTGATCAAAGAAACTTCTTCAACTTCAAAATTTAGAGAAGGTGTTAGTGTTAATGAATAGTGGACATTTATAAAGCATTTAAAACATTATTTATCATCAGAATACCTGGTGAGTTTATGAAAACCTTAATATGACCAGACAGCTGTATTTTTAACAAGCAACACAAGTAACTCTTAAATTCAATTTTTTGGAACCAATGCCCTAAGTGAATGAGCTATTTAAATATCATCCTCTCGCCTCTTAACTTCTACTTCCCCCTCAGAGATGCAAATGCAAAAATAAATGGTTGGTGCAAACATAACTGTGGTTTTAGACTACAATTTAAAATTAGAATTAAAATTTAAAATTAGAATTTTAAATCCTAATAACTAGGCTCAGACACATCTTTATTAATCAAAATAGGAACCATTACAGTCTACGCATTTTTGCCAATGAAAATAAAATTGTTTATTCATATAGCATAAAAATCCATGCCTCAGCATACGATGAACTCTTGGAAAGCTTTTCCTGTCTCCTGCTGGTTGTGAAAGCATTTTCCCTGGAAAAAGTTGTCAAGATACTTGAAGAAGTGGTAGTTGGTTGGGGAGAGGTCAGGTGAATATGGTGGACGATGCAAAGCTTTGTAGCCCAATTGATGAGTTTTGAGGCACTGATTGTGTGATATACAGTTGGGCGTTGTCATGAGGGAGAATTGGGCCCTTTCTGTTGATCAGCAATGGCTGCAGGCATTGCAGTTTTTGGTGCATCTCTTTGATTTGGTGTACTTCTCAGATGTAATGGTTTCACCAGGATTCAGAAAGCTGTAGTGGCTCCCATGGGCAACAGACCAACAGACAGTGACCCTGACTGTTTTCTTGGTGCAATTTTGGCTTTGGGAAGTGCTTTGGAGCGTCTTCTCAGTTGACCACTGAGCTGGTCATCCCTGGTTGTCGTACACAATCTTCTTTTTGTCGCAGGTCACAATCCAATTGAGAAATGGTTTGTTGTTATGCAGAAGGGAAGACAACCCTTCAAAATGATGAGATTTTTGATTTGCAGTCAGCTCATGAGGTACCCACTTATCAAGCTTTACCACCTTTCCAATTTGCTTCAGATGCTGAATGACCATAGAATGGTTGACGTTGAGTTCTTTGGCAACTTGTGATGTACTTGTAAGAGGATCAGGTTTGATCCTGCTCTCAGCCAGTCACTGTCACCTTTGATGGCTGCTCCTCATCTTCAAAGCTCTCATCTCCTTTGCAAAACTTGCTGAACCACCATCACACTGTAGGTTCCTTAGCACTACCTGGGCCAAATGCATTGTCAGGGTTGCAAGTTGTCTCTGCTAGTTTATGACCCTTTTTGAACTCAGATAAGAAAATTGCTCAAATTTGCCTTTTGTCTAACAGTATTTCCTAGTGTAAAATAAATATAAAACAAACAGCAAGTAATGTCATTAGCAAAAAAAATAAAATGAGATATGTGCATTAAAATGATGCATAACATAACCATGTTTATTTAAGAATTTATCTTGCCATCAAGTGGCAAAGTTCAACAATGCAAAACCACAATTACTTTTGCACCAACCTCATAAATTATTAGAGGAATTAGTGATTAATCCATGGTTAGAAAATGGACAGTATTAAGCAAATGCAGCATCATATACTTATATCATTAAAAATTTTTTCTTGCAACTTATAAACCTGATATAGTACATAAGTTCTTTACTTTATAGTAACATTTCATTTTAGGAATAATCATCTCCTAGGTAGATATTTTGACAGAGTAAGGAAGAAACTGAATCTGTAATTGCTTTGTGAATGAGTGAAACTCAAGATCCAAGCTCTATAAAAACCTTTTATGATATTACTTAGATTGATTATATTTCACATAGATATTTTATTTTTCGTTATTAGTCTACTTATCTATCTCTCTTTGAGTTAAGGAGGTTCATTTTTCTTTTATGTATCCATGCCAATATGGGTATGCCAGGACACATCACAGAATCTGATTTATCACAGATCCTGGAACACTTGTTGAGGAAATGAATTACTACTCAGGTGTGTCTAAACACACACACACACACACAACATATACAAATAATACAGGTAACTGAATCACATGAGTAGATTCAAAGATGCATTCTGTCTCCCAAATAAGCAGCTCCATTGCTATTAAATATACATGCTTTAACGTTACTGTAGTGCTATATTGTATATCAGGCTTCCCTCGTAGCTCAGTCAGTAAAGAACCTGCCTGCAATGAAGGAGACCTGTGTTCAATTCCTGGGACGGGAAGATCCTCTGGAGAAGGAAATGGCCACCCACATCAGTATTCTTGCCTGGAGAATCTCACAGACAGAGGAACCTAGTGGGCTATAGTCCATGGGGTCACAAGAGTCAGATATGACTTAGCGGCTAAACCACCATATTATACATTACTATATTACTGTTATTACTATAAATAGTAACATTAAAATAATCTTACATCAGTAATGGCAAAACATTTAAAAGAACCTATTACAATTACATGGCACACTGCTCTAAATAAGACCTTGGTATATAGTATTTGCCAACAGACATCAAAATACCATCTTCTCAGAGTCTTCTGAGAAGACTCAACTCAATATGTTGGAGCTCATGACAGATTTTGAACTCCGACCTCAGAGAAGGAAGCTCGGGCATGGGAACAGGATAGATCAACCAAATCCCATCTGTCTGATCTTGTTAAGAGTCCCTCAGGATTTAGATTCTGACCTTCTATAGTTATTGACAACCTATTTAGCTTATCTTCGCATGCATAGCCAAGCCTCGTCGCCAAGCCTAGTCCGGCTGCTGTGGCGCATGTGAACGCACCACCGTTGCCTGCGCAGGCTCATTGGCATTCATGCTTGAGCGTCTTTTGTGTTTTCTCCTTGGCTGCTGGGAGTAGCCTGAACAGCACAGAAACTAAAAAGCTTCATCTGTTAGGCATGACGGATTTGTATTCAGTGGTAAACGCCTGACCTTCCTCAACTCTCTCATCCGTTCCCATCATGCTCTCACCAGATGAAAAAGTCTGCTTAACTCTTGCAACGGGGCTGTTTCCTTGGCAACAGTAACTGAGTCACTACCAGAGAATCATTAACAGGAGAATACCTTGGGAGTGGGATTCATTGCTAAAATTAAAAAATAATCATAATAGAAAATGAAAAACAACACTCACAGAATCATCAGTGAGAAATGCTGAAAATTGAAATGAATAATGCTCATCAGTGATGTGCTTTCCTTTGTAACCCCTTTCACTTTGTAGTAACACTCAGATGTTCTCAAGGTATGCTAGCCCCAAAAGAGAGTATTTAAGCTTATCTATTTGAGTTAAACGATGAAACCTGCTTATTTTGTAATAAAACTTGTAGACGTTGAATGAGTTGGTGGAAGAGAATGTGTACAGAGACTGTCTTGACAGGCAGAAAGAACTTTGTAATGAAATATGTACTATTGATTTTTCTCATTCCTCTTCTGAAGGTGATCTGGCTTTTTAAGGCACTAGACCTGGAAGATCACAGACCTGCGGGTCATATTTTCCTCTAGGAATCTTTCACTTTTAGCCCTGATTCTGATGACCTGAAAGATTCATCAGCATTCTTGCTTTGTATTATTTTTTGATAACACATCATAGGATTGTCAAAAGTCTGAGAATCCCTGTGGAATTCTTAAATTTGTAGTCAAAGTCATAGCATCGGCTCAAAACTAAACTCATAAATTGTTCAATGAAACTTTGATGGAATTTTATACAATAATTGCAGATAATTCTTGCCTCAGTAAGAATGAATGCAGCTGAGAGATCCAGGATGGAGGGTTCTGGCAGAGAGATTATAGGATATTTGCATAAATATCTGTTGAGGACATCTCCAGTGGTCCCATCATTCTTTATTAATGTTTCCTTGAACACAGAGACATTTTAAATAATTTCTAAAAGTCTAACTGTTCTAATCTTATTTTCTACTTATATTTAATATTTACTGAGGTTACATAACATAT